>CM071569.1:267685986-267924973 GCA_036426205.1 Ascaphus truei
TTTTCCTGGGCCTTTCCTTTGTCAGTCCTGTTAGTGCAGGCAGTGGAAAGGTTACTTCTTTCTTTAGGCCTGTGTGTGTGTATTCCAGCCTTGAATAATGTATCTGTATTCAAGGGCAGGCCTAGCAAGTCTGAGGATGTCAATCTAAGGCTGAGTCCAGGGTCAGCGCTTAGGCGCTGACGCTTGTCAGTGAGCCCCTGCATCCGCAATGAGAGCGGCTTTAGCAGGGGCTCGTGCAGGCGTGCGGAGGCGTAGGTTTTAACAAATTTCTAGTTTGAGCGCTCACGGGAGCGCAGGGCGGGTCACGTGAGCGGTTCACCCAATGAGGGCGAACCAGCTCTGTGACAAAACTGACACGCTCCCGGACGGCGTGCAAACTAAGGCCAGGCAAAGCACCCGTTTTCCCTCAGCGCGCCTCCGCACGGCTGGAGTCACCATGGAGTCAGCCTAAGGGGTGGATATTGGTTGGAACGCCCCCTGATGTGTGTGGGCCAATCTGTATCCGGCTCTGGCTTGTTATGAGTCAGAGTTAGAGACACTCCCCAAAGATATTCAAATTGGGACATCCTCCAAAATTATCAGTTAGTTTAGTTAGTCAGTTGAGAGAGAGTCTGAAAGAAGTCAGTTAGAGGAAGAACTGTCTCTCCCTCCCATACCCTTGCCTGGGCTGGGAGCGAAGGGAATCATGCTGCCTAAATCAGGGCTCTGATTTAGAGGAGGTAGAGAAAGAAACAGATGATAATAAGAACCATGTGAATTGTCTATTCTCTGTCCTGGAGCTGACTGCTGAATAAATACAGAAAAGACATGCTGTGTGTGAGTTACTGTCTCTTGATGGAGTGTCAGTGGGGGTCTATCCCCTGAAGATTCAAAGGGGATCCTCGCTGGCTGGAGGCGCTGTTTCAGAGGAAGACATCAAGGTAATCTGTCCCTCCTGTTCCTTGTCCTGGATCTCCCCTCACCACCGCGAAGCCCTCAGCCCTCCTGTTACCAGCAGGTTACAGCACAACCCCATGAGAGTAACCAGAAAGGAGAGTACCCCACATCTCCTGAGTGGAGGGTCACCCTAAAAGGTTACACACACATTATATTATATAGATTATATGTATTATATTATTATATATATATATATTCAGTCTCTCTCTCTCTCTCTCTCTCTCTCTTCTCTCTCATATCTTCTCTCTCTCTCTCTCCCTCTCTCCTCCCCCCCGCCCACTGACATGTTGAACATGTATTTCCAGGCATCTAAGACTGAGAATCATGTTAAATATTTATTAAACCACATTGGAAATAGTAATATGGTAAATGATAATAATTAAGTATGTTACTTATGTTAAATTTGTTTGGAGACTGAGGGGGAGAAAATGATGAACTACACCTCGGACATCCTGATAGGATATAATAAAGCTCACACTGTAAGAAAGTGCTTGAGCTCCCACTCAACATTAATGCCTGAGGGGGTCAAGGTGTCCAAGGTGTAGATCCAAAACATCTCTTTCCTATTGAGGTTATTTAACCTATCACCTCCTCTTATATGTTGTGGAACATGTTCAACTCCTTTAAAGGAAAAATTATGTAATCCACCTGAAGAACAAGTGGAAAAGTGGCGATATACTGGATGGTTCATGTCTTTCTTTTGAATTAATCTGACATGTTCCATGATTCTGGATCTCAATGGTCTAATGGTGCAACCCACATAGCTTTTATGGCAACCACATTGTAAAAGATACACAACATAACTTGTATGGCAATTAATAAATGATTTGATGGAATATTCAAGTTTAGAATGTGGGATTTTGTTACTCGGAGTGGCATATTGACACATCGAACGTTAACCACTGCGGAAAAATCCTTTTGGTATTCCTCGTAGATTATTAGTACGACCAGAATTAAAAAGGCTTCGTGATAAGCTGTTAATGTTCTTGCTCTTTTGAAAACAAACCTTGGGCCCCCCTGTATCGAGGGTCCTATATCTTTACCTAAAGAGAGAGTGCTCCAATGTTTTTCCACTATACGTAGCACGTATCTGCTGTGTGTTGACAAAGCACCTGTGTCAGGTGAAAATGCGTCCGAGGTTTCTCTTGACTTCTAAACTTGGCCATGGTTATATTTTTAACTTATATTTGTCCAGTCGGGCTGTTTTTTTCTTGCTGCTGTGCTCCACTTACTCTCATTTTTGTTCCTTTTACAACTTAATATGCTGCTTTGTCCTCCAATGTAACTATAACACACATCACTCGGAAATGGTCAAAGAACTAGATTGGTCATCACTTGAGTCTAGGCGCAAATTTCATTTTTCCTGTCTTGCCTTTAAATATTTTCTGGGAAAACTACCCGCCTATCTGAACAAGCTCCTCACCCCTACCAAACGCAGCACTTATCATCTGAGATCAGACTCCAAAAGACTGTTCACGGTCCCAAGGTTCAGCAAAGTATCCAGTCGCTCCTCCTTCTCTTACTGTGCACCCCAAAACTGTAACAACCTACCTGAGACTCTCAAAGTCTAAATTCTTTCAAAATTAAAGATGTCATGTTTTTATCTGGTCTGTAACTGTTACATATGCCTATAACATATATTATCTTTAACCGTTCATGCAATGTCTTTAAATATAATGTATAACCTTGTTCATTTAATGTAACCATGTATTTGTCATCATAACTTGGTGCCCAGGACATACTTGAAAAAGAGACTTAACTCTCACTGTATTACAGTACTTCCTGGTAAAACATTTTATAAATAAATAAATGTTGTATCATCAGATACCGCATGCTAAAGTAGTCAGTATTTCCAAAGCCTATTTTCTGCAAAGTATTCATATGTAACGCACTCTATTTTAAATGTGTTTTATGCTGTATTTTTTTTTTGCAAATACAGATGTAGCAGATTTCATTCCTCCCTCAGATAAAACAATATATTGCATTATAATGCAGGATATCACAGAGATTTAATGGCAGTGATAAGTCAGAATATCACAGGATATCCCACCACAATGTGCCAGCGGAAGCAATTACTTTGGCTACATCTGTATATTAAAAACTAGCTGACACCATCAAATAATATTCATTAAGCCACTGGGAGTATGGACCACTTACATAGAAAGCTTTCCTTTTCCTATTGTGTGCTTTTATGTTTGATGCATTTACTGTATTTTAACTTCCTGTGTACAAATGTCTATTTTGTGAAGCCTTGCATACATTATTGGAACTGAATAATTTTTTTTGTGTATATATATATATATCCTATATCTATCTCATATATATATATATCTATATATATATATATATATTAGGTTATGTGAGTGAAAAAGGCTAAGCATAAAGATCCACAGGCAATCCAATTGGTTTGAAAGATCCAAACAAGTCAACAGCCTGTCAGAACCAAGTCAAGTCCTTACCGTGATTGGATACAAGTTCTAATATCCTCAACTTATTGTAAGTGCATATTTGAGCACTCACTATTATTATTATTATATTATATACAGACATACTACTCTGTTTTTGCTCCCACTCTACCCATTCTTTCTCTTGTGTGCCTAGGTCATTCTACACTGTGTAAATTTACTCGGCACCTGTGGGGTTGTGGACATTCTTGGCAGCAAAGATTAGGGAAAGTATTGTCACATTGTCAGCCCTTGTTTATTATATACTGATATACTGTATTATATATACATTGGATTTTTTTGTGACATTTTAAACAGGTGGTTATTATATATTGTAGCGATTTTTATTCTATTTATCTACCGTATCTATCTGTAATATATATATACACACACTAGGAAATTTGTATGTTTGCAAATGTGTGTGGGCACCACATTATAATAAATTGGGGAATATTTTGCTCAATAGAGCCATTTTATTTTAGGTTATAACACAATTTCACACACAAATTTAGGCTGGTTATTTGGGGTGGTTTTATTCACTCTTATCTTTTTGACTGCAAAGTAATGGAAAATAACAACCCTGTTGAGCCATCTGTCCCTTACAGTCTTTATTTGTATTTTGTTTAAATTATCACTTCACAACACTTACCAATTATGTTTATTAGAACATGCTACTGTTTAGTCCGTATATGTATGTATATCTTTAGTTATGTAGCACCCACAGCTGTAATTAGAGCTTTACAAAAGAGACAATACAGTACTGGGAATTGTAGTACTGTAAGTGCAACAAATAGGATCCGTCAATAGGAAAGGAAATCTCTGCTTACAATCTAATAGGAATGATATAATGGGAGAGTTACAGAGACCGCAGGTGTGGGAATAAGTGTAGTAGACGGCAGTCCTTGGTAGAAGTGACTGTGGATGTGGGACAGCAGCCAAGAGTCTACAGTAGGCTATTGGAGCGCTTCATTTAAGAGGTGAGTTTTAAGACTTGTCTTATAGGTGAGGAGAGGTGCTTGATGTATGCTGAGGGTTTGGGAGTTCCACAGGTAAAGGGAAGTGAGGGAAACAGGTTTAAGGTGATAGAGAGCAGTAGAGATGAAAGGAGTGGTAAGGAGACGATTGTGGGTTGCAGGGGCATAATGAGAGATCAGAGCTGATTTTGGGAGGAGCAGATGAGTGGAGAGCCTTGAAGGTAAGGAGGAGAACTTTGTGAGTGATCAAAAACTTTGGGAAGCCAGGAGAGTGATATAAGGAGGAGATGAGCAGAGACTGTATTGCGAGAAAGTAAAATAATTCTAGCAGTAGAATTTTGGATAGATTACAAAGGAGAAAGTTGCGAGGCAAGGAGGCCTGTTAGCAGTATGTTACACTAATCCAGACAGGAGAGGATAAGGGCATGCATTAATTTTAGCAGTAGTGTGACAGAGGAAAAACATCTTGACAATATTGGAGATGATGAAGTGACAAGTTTTAGTTAGGCTGTGAATGGAGGAGGAAAGGAAGGAGTCAAATGTCACTACTAGACAACGTGCTTTGACGATAGGATAGATGGTATAACTGTTTACGGTGATGGAAAAAGGGGATATTGGACCAGATTTAGGGGGAAATATGAGAAGCTCAGTTTTAGCCGTATTAGGTTTAAAGCGGCAGAGTGCCTTCCACAAGGATATGCCAGGAAGCAATCAGACTTGGGACTGGATTTCAGGAGTGAGGGCAGGGGTGGATTGATATCTGTGCATCATCTGCATAGAGATGATATCTAAGGCCAAAAGAGTTGATGAGGTCACCAAGTGATATCATGTAGAGAGAGAAAAGGAAAGGTCTCAGAACCAAGCCCTGAGGTACACTAACAGACCGATTAACAGATGAAGATAAGTTAGCAACAGAGACGAAAAAATGTGCGATGGGAGAGGTATGATGAGAGCCAGGATAGAGCTTTGTTGCGGATACCACAGGAGTTCAGAATATGAAGAAGAGAGTGATCGACAATATCGAAAGCAGCAGAGAGCAGAATTAGTAGGGAAAAATGTCCATGGTATTTGGCTTCATATAGATCATTGGCTACTTTAGGTCACAATCCTAGTAGCACTCTTATTTTGACACAATACAGTATATATGATATGGTGGATTTAGGCTTTGAGCTTACAGGGGCTGTGTGCGTTTGTTAATTTCAGTTGGTAAAACAACATGGAGGTTGTTGATCCCTCCTCCCTGTTTCCAAGCTCACTCATACCACCTTTTTCATTGAAGTTCTTGCTAAGCACCTGTGAATGACCAGTCTATTAAAGACAACACTCCCTCAATTAGAGAGGTTAGGAGAGCTTTTTGGAGGTGCAGCAGTTTTAGGACTTACAAAGGGGCCATATCGTAGGCTTAAAATACTTTGACCAAAGAATTGAACTAAATGATCCTTGCTTATAAGAAGATATACAGATAAGTATTTAACTATATATAGTTATATGTAGCACTGGGCATTTTTGTCTTTTGTTCTATAAATGAGCAGTGCGAAAGCCAGATTGTAAAGGCTCCGGGCGGGCAGGGGAGTTAAGAAAGTTGATCATACGGCAGAGTACGAGACGTTCTAGTAGTTTGAAGTAAATAAGCAGGGGGAATACAGGTCAGGAGTTGGTAAGGCATATATTTAGCTTAGAAGTAATAAATCAAGACAAATACTGTGTAGTTTGGGGTTGACATCTCTTACTGTGAGATGAACACAAAGACCAAAATCCGTGAGACGGGTGTGCTGGGCTGATAAAAATGGCATTTCAATGGAAAAAAGACAGATTTTTTTTTTTATCGAACTCCTTCGAAATGTATAACACACTTCTGCTAAAAAAACAAAATCAATGGAACTATACACCATACTCCCAGGGGCTCAGGAGTCAAGACAGGGGGAAGATATGAAAGTTTGCAGTCTTTCCTTATACACACAGTTATTAGCAAAGCAGTTTTCTGTGTGTGTATGTGTGTATATAATAATATATGTGTGTATATATATATATATATATCTTTTGTCAAGAAAATAAAAACATACATATAATGCGATCTAGAAACATCATGTCGATTTGTCAGATATGTTAATGTTGTGAAACAAAATGTGTATGTTTTTCTTTCTCCTCAAGCCATGTTAGATTTTTGTATTTACTGAAAAAAAAAAAAAAAATATATATATATTTTTTTTTACAGAAGTCTGCTTGGCTGCCCTTATTTTTTTTTTTTGCTGTGCTTTTAAATAAATGGGACCAACTCCCAATTAGTGAGACTCGCAGAAAATCAACGAGGGTTGACTTCTGCAGAAGTAACCGGGATTTATTGACAGCGTGATGCTTTGCTGGCCCCTCTGTCAGCGAAGGGGTTAAACGGGCCAGTGGAAAAATGAGAAGAACCCTAGCTTTCCGTTCAACGTCGGCTCATATTTACTAAGCGATGTTATTCATTACGACATAACTCGACATTAAAGCCTATTCCTCATTTAATTCATTCAACATTTACTTTTAGAGACTGTGATGCCTCGGACAGGGTGGCGCTCACGCTGGCCGCGATGAAAC
Organism: Ascaphus truei; assembly: GCA_036426205.1. Lineage (NCBI taxonomy): Eukaryota > Metazoa > Chordata > Amphibia > Anura > Ascaphidae > Ascaphus > Ascaphus truei. The sequence continues at coordinate 267,692,918 of CM071569.1, forward strand.
ACATTGAGGCAATGTGTGTGGCCAGCGTGAGCGAGCGCCTGCTCGGCGCTTAGCAGCTTGCAGAGCAAGCAAATTTGATTTTGCCGCTCGCAAGCGCGTCACGTGACGTCGCGGCTGCACCTAGCCGGCCACGAGTGCCAGCGCGCCCACCCCCTGCCTGGCCGCAGCCTAAGGTGTCTCGTGGAGCAGCTCTGCTTAGTAATCTATGTCCCGTCATCCTCTTATTTTGAAGCCTTATTTGGGACAGTCTTGCTGTTTTGGTTTTAATACGTGTGGGTTGCTATAAGCTGGAGATCAGGTTCAGTACCCACCGTGTTCTGCAGATGGGATCCGTTCACGCTGCCTCTTTTCCACACTCACACTCTTGTTTCCACTCGGCCACAACATTCTGTAGTTTCTACAGCAACAGCAAAGTCACAAGAGATTGGCTGACTAGCGTTATCTCTGCACAGGAATCTTCCTCGCTTGTCTCTACGTTTCATTAACCTTTCTGTACGTTATTTTGCAGTATTTCACTGCCACCCGCTGGCCATAGACATTATCACAGTAGTGCCTACTATTTCACTGGAAATGTAAGAACTAGATCAGTGGGTTCCCACCTTTTTTTGGTTAAGGAACCCTATAATTATATTCTGAAATTCTGCGAAGCCCCATCCCTCTCTAATAGCGCGTCTGAGATCAGATACATTGTAAGGAAACCCCAACCCTCTCTATTAGCGCGTCTGAGATCAGATGCATTGTAAGGAACCCCAACCCTCTCTAATAGCACATCTGAGATCAGATACATTGTAAGGAACCCCAACCCTCTCTAATAGCGCGTCTGAGATCAGATACATTGTAAGGAACCCCAATCCTCTCTAATAGCGCGCCTCAGATCAGATGCATTGTAAATTCTTCTGTATTTGGTACAATTTTCAAATGATTCACTAGACTGTTAAATTAAGACAAATAATGTGATATTATACGTTATACCAACGTCAATTATTTTGAGTTAACGCCTTATTCACTAAGGCAATTATTCGAAAAAACAACGGTCACCTTCACTTGATCTCATTATCACAGGGTTAGTGTCCTCTTATTTCAGGATAATGCTGCATTACCTTACATCTCTCACATCCTGGCCTTGTAATATGACTTTTGGATGAGGACCAATTTATGAGGGCCCATTGACTTTGATGAGTATGTCAGGGGTGTGCAAACTTTTTTGTTTGTGCCGCGCCCCCCCCCCCCCCCCATACCTTTTCTCTGGTGTTTTCTGATGTCACGATATCATGTGATGTCATGTGACCCAGCGGCATCATTTGATGCTGCATTGCCATGGCGATGCGTCGCCAGAAGCCACAGGAGATAAGATAAGGGACTTACAGAGGCCTTGCGCGCTCCCCAGGCAGTTAATTTAAATGTTGTGGGGAAGAGCGTGGGGCCTCTGTAAGCGCCGCGCCAGCCCCCCCAGAAAATGTTGCGCCCCCCCTGCTCGATGTGAACTCACCTGAGATATATAAATAAACAAGAGAGAGAGAAAGTATGGCTCAAAGAAAATGATACAGTATTTGATAGTCACAAATATTTAAGTGAGAAACAGAAAAAGAAAATACACCACCACTATAAGTTATTATATATATATATATATATATATGGAAACACAAAAAAAAAACCTCTAAAATAGCACTCAGACAAATCCACATCTAAAGAAGCCCTTCTTATCAAAAGTGGACAAAAATGTGGTTGTGCTCGATATAGAGTAGTGGCTGTGAACTAATTTGTCTTTTAAGTTTGGTGATCTTCTGCTTGTAAGTTCCACTTTGGGGCCTAATTTCTGTTGAAGATCTGAATCGATCATGAGAATGGGCCAATGTTTTTGAAGGATTTCACGTACCTGATTCCATTGTTGATTGTACGTGCCTATAAATCTTATTTTATTGGAATCCTGATGTTTTTGTTTTGGTTTCAAAAGAGATACCCGGCTCATACCTTTACTACGTTCGTACCCTTTCTTGATGGTAGAATGGCTATATCCTCGATTCTTAAATCTACTTTTCATTTCTATTGCTCTTGATTCATAGACACAGGGATCAGAGCAATTTCGCTTTAGGCGAATGAATTCACCAGTAGGGACTCCAGCAATTTGGTGGGATGGGTGGGAACTTGAGGCGTGCAACTTGATATTGAGACTGTTGTGGTTGAGCACAGCGACAAATCGCTCAAAATCCTCCGCACTGCCCTGCCAGAGGATCAGAACATCGTCGATGTATCTCAACCACAACAGTACCCGATCAGTCATAGCCCTATTGGGCTCTGAGAATACCACCTCTCGTTCCCACCAACCTAGAAAAAGATTTGCATACGAGGGGGCACATGCCGCCCCCATTGCTGTCCCCCTTAACTGCAAATAAAACTTGTTCTTAAATAGGAAATAGTTATGTGTCAGAGTAAATGACATTAACTGCATAAGAATCCATGCTTGTTGCAGTAGCAAATGGATCTCCGCCCCTCTGCTGGGGGGGAAGAGATCTCTTAATAAGCTATTAATTCCCGTGTGTATTCCAGAAACCACTGATTAAGTGGTCTGGGTGAGCTTAAACAAGGGCGAGGGGTAACAGGACCTCCCAAAATTGTTTCTAATTTAAATTTAGACATACATACATTAGTCTTAGCAAGCTCAAAACCCAAACCCACTACATTGTACACAGATGCAGCGGCCATTATTTTAACAAATCACACAGTGTATACCTTGGAATACCCAGGTCATGGCGCAGGATTTCTTCCAACCGTACCGCCTTAAGACGCAAGTGCAGAAAATGGCATTTTAGTGTTCTGGCTTATAAACACCTGAAATTGACACAGTAGCACAGTACTGTACACATGACAATTCATTAATTTCATTGCATTTAATTGCACACAATCCATGAAATTCAAACAAAGCAACCGCGATAAACACGTGTGCCTGGGGCGATTGGCCGCGTTCATGCCGTGTGGAGTACAGCAGCGCACATGAAAATGGCTCTGTGATTTGTTAAAATAATAGCTGCTGCATCTGTTTACTGTATACAGTATATTAGTGCAATTTAAAGTGCTACTGGGTTGTCAACCTAATTTATACAACAAAAGACAAAAAGGCCCCAGTGCTAAGTTCAATATAACAAATTATTTAGTAAACTTAATTTACTAAATAATTTACTAAATTATTTAGTATTAAATTAGTTTAATATTTTATCTATATTTTAAACCTACAACCACGTCTAAGTAAACCCATTTAAGTATGTCCTACACTACCAATATCAGGAAACAAGAATGACACAAGGCACTTCAGATTTTCTAATGCTGAATTTAATGAACCAAAAAGTCTTTTTGGCTCATTAAATTCAGCATTAGAAAATCCAAAGTGCCTTGCAACATTCTTGTTTCCTGATACTATTTGGGTCTCCAGCAGGCTACCCCTCCACACAAGAGCACCGGTAATTATGAAAGTTTTCTGATAATATGGTTTGCACTACACTACCAATATTACACAGACCATCGTTGACAGTGGCACAGGAGACAGTAAGGTAAATCTGCATCTGTAAATATCTCATAAAACTCTATATCGTACTGAAAACGATTTCTATCTTCAAACTCGTGGGAAGCTTCCTGCCAACCTAAAAATAGACTGGCATATGAAGAGGCCAAACAATTGCCTATTGCTTTTCCTCGTATTTGCAGGTAGAAACTCATGAAATAAAAAAATATTTGCGTGTGAGTAAAATATTTATGGAATCCGCAATAAATAATTGTTGTGCAAATGGTAAAGTTGATCTACTGTATGTAAAAAATAGTCAAAAGCAGTGAGTCCATGTTTATGATAAATACAAATTTATATAAACTGCACGTCTAAAGTGACCCAAATATAATGTGCATGCTAATTGAAATTATAAATCAAACATAATAAACGTCTCGTGTGTAAAAGAAAAGACGGTGCAAATACCAAGGGCTTTAAAAAAACCAATCAATGTTTGTGATAAACATTCCGCTAAAGATCCTGTTCGAGAAACAATAGATTTACCTGGTTGTTGCTTAAGTGTTTTGTCTATTGTGAGTAAATATTGGAAAAAAGAAAGATTGGGGACCCTGCTGGTCTAAAAAATCAATTTGAGATCGACCCAGCACATGTAAAACCATGTGGACAGGCAGGATGAGGGAGCGGGATACGTAGTATGCAAGGACATGGAAAAATATATAGTGTAATAGTGTTATTAAAATATGACAGACAGTGATGCGAATCTTCAATAGTTATACTCACAAACGTTTGTGAGGTCTTTGCCCTTGCTTTTGTTACATTTTGGTACATATAGTCTGCGCTCTGGTGTTCTCCTATCTTCTACTCTAGTATACCCACACAGCTTTCCATTCAAGAGGTCACCTGACGTACACGGACCCGCTCCTGCACACCTGACTATGGAGTGTGATATGCTTTATTTATTCACACGTTTGTGGGTATAACTATTGAAGATTCGCATCACTGTCGGTCATCTTTTAATAGCAGTGTTACTCTATATATATTTTTCCATTTCCTTGCATACAACGTATCCCGCTCCCTCATCCTGCCTGTCCATTATCTCAAAGGAAAAAGATGAATCTTTCTATGTGAAGATTGAGAGGGGTCATGTTTGCCTTGTTTTCACATTTTTTACACATTATTTTCTGTTTCATTACCACCAGACTCACTCCTGTTTAATATTTCTGCATTAGTCCTGTGGTTAGAGTGTTATTTATGTCTCTTACCACTTGGGGTCACTATCGCTTTACTTTCCTGCATTTATCTCTCTATTGTGACCTAGACACACTGTCTTAAGCTCCAGTCCTCCAAGAGATGTTTAAGTTCACAGTAGATAAACCATTGTCAAATCCCAAGGTATTTTCATATATCAGGTTACATCACCCAATGGCCTCTTTATAATAATTTTATTGATTTACGACTGCAATGACTCTACCCTTATCGGCATTCAAACAACAATTGATTTGTTGTTTTTAAGGGAAGCTAAAGCTACTGTATTATTTATAAAATATTTTACCAGGAAGTAATACATTGAGAGTTACCTCTCGTTTTCAAGTACAGCTAAACCCCGTTATAACGCGGGTCTCGGGGTCCACCCCGAGACCACCGCGTTACTAACGGGGTCGCGAGAAAAAAAAATGGCCGCCGCGCTTTAGCGCATATTCATCCCGCGGGACAGGAGATGGGAGCGGGCATGTCCCTCCGCTCCCCGCTTCCCCCTGTCACCGCGGGACAGGCCGCGGGGCAGGAGATGGGAGCGGGGATGTCCCTCCTGTCCCCGCTTCCCCCTGTCACCGAGATGGGCGCGGGGATTTGGGGATTTTGGGAGGTCCCTCATGTCCACGATTCCACAGTCACAGCGGGGCAAAGGAGCGGGAGACCGATGATGGGAGATGGGATAGCGGGGATTGGTCCTATGTCGCCGCTCCCCTGTCAACAGTGTGACAGGCCGCGGCAGGAGATGGGAGAGGGGAGTGTACCTCCTGGTCCATAAGATTCTCCCACGTAACCGTTGTCTCTTTGGGATTCTGGAAGAGCCGCGGGGGCAGGAAGATGATGAGGGGGATGTCACTCGTCGCCGTACTCAAGATCCCGTGCTGCATGGGAAGGTTGTAGCGGGGGGGGTTTATTCCTACCCCCCCGTCGCTCACTGGCCGCTCCAAGCTGACCTGGCGGGAGGAGCGGGGGGCGACCGGGCAGCGGGTGCGTGGTGTGGAGCGGCCATTCCTATGCTCCGACCCACCCCCCGTTGTGTCGAGTTTGTTCTGAGGAGTGTGGGTGTGTATGTATATATGGGGAGAGGACAAGTTGGTTTTATATGGGTTGTGTGTTATGGGGGGTAGGTTGTCGTAAGTGGTCGGAGGGTGTGTGTGGGAAGTGGGTGTGTAAGGTGTGTGCTCCTGGGAGTGTCTGGAGGGTCTAAAGTGTGTGTAAGATGTGGGGGTACAGCTGTGTGAAGGATGTGTCTTTCTTGTAGTGGTGTGAGCCTGAGTGTCTTGGAGTGCTAAGTGTGTGTAAGGGTGTGTAAGGGTGTGGAAGTGTGTGACGTGAGTGTGTGTGAGTGGGTCCGTGAGTTGTGTCGTGATGTAGTGAGTGTATGTGAGGTGGAAGTGTGTGTAAGTGTGTGTAAGTGGGTGAGGGTCGCTGAGTGTGCGTGAGCTGTTGCGTAGTGTGCGGGGAGTGCCTGGAGGGTGTGTCGCGTGTGCCTAAGTGGTTGTGAGTGTGTGTGTGGTGAGTGTCTGTAAGTGTGTGGAGTGTAGCCCCTGTGTGGCAGTGTGCGAAATGAGGAGGGCCTGTGGAAGTGTTAAAGGGTGCTGCAGACATGTATCGTCAGTGTGTGAAGTGTGAGCAATGAGCACAGTCGTGTGTGCAGTGCAGTGTGGCAGTGGTGGTGTGCAGTGTGTGGGCAGTGATCGTAAGGTGTGCGTTCGTGAGCAAGCGGAGGTGTGGGCAGTGTACAGGGTGTGCGGCAGTGGTCAGTGGTGCATTGTGAGAACATGGGCAGTGTTTCCGTGCAAGTCGTGCAGTGTGGGGCCGTGTGTGGGTGAGTGTCGTCGGGTGCAGTGTGAGCAATGCAGCAGTGCTGTGTGCAGTGTGCAGGTGTGTTGGCAGTGTGTCCAAGAGCGTGTGTGGGCAGTGTGCCCAGTGTGTGTGCGTGTGTCCAATGAGAAGTGTGTGTGAAGCGTGCAGCACCTGAAGTACGCCGGTTGTGTGAGGGTGTCAGTGTGGCTGGACGTGAGCAAGGAGCAGTGTGGTGAAGTGGCAGACCTGTCGTGTGCCGTGTGCCAGAGGTGAGTACGCGCAGTTGTGGGCAGGGTATGTGTGTGCAGTGTGGCAGCCCCTCGATGGGAGCAATGAGCAGTGTGTGTGCATGTTGCGTGTGTGAGTGTGGCAGTGTTGTGCAAGCCGGTTGCAAAAAAAAAATGAAAAAAAAAAAAAACCACATTTTTGTCCACTTTTGATAAGAAGGGCTTCTTTAGATGTGGTGGCTGTCCTGCCTGTAAGTTTACAAAACCAACATCTACCTTTAAGGATAGTAAGGGCACAAAGGAGTTTACAATAAAGCAATTTCTGAATTGTCGATCAAAAGGAGTAATCTACTGCCTTACATGTCCCTGCAATAAGATATATGTAGGTATGACAACTAGGGAGGTGCGCTTTAGGATAATGGAACATAGTAGGAACACAGCCCATAGGGACCTAGAATCTCTCAAAAAAATCACAATGGTAGCCAAACATTTTTTGCAGGAACACAATGCAGACAATTCGCTTCTCTCTGCATTTGCAATAGAGCGTGTATCCCTGGGAATACACGGGGGAGATTTGGAGAGAACACTCTTACAACACGAATGCAGATGGATTGTCATGCTAGGTTCAATGCTGTTATTGTTCAATGAAGATCAGAACTCTTTTGTGGGCAACTTTACCCTTTTTTCATGCATATATATGTAGACCTGTGATGCTCTATAGTCTCTTATACATGTGGTGACCGGCCGGTCTATATTGCCTTATTGTGGGAACTTTTGTTCCCACAGTAAGCTAGGTACACACACAAATGCCCCCCCCCCCACCAAGTTTTTCTTTTTATAGTAAGTAGGGTTTTCAGAATAACATCAAAAATATATCTTCGTCTCCTTTATTTGATACTCACAAATATTTAGCATTTTCTCAGCACACTTACTTTCTTTTGTCAAAGACTGAGTGACTGATTGAGCCACCTGTGCTGAAACAGGAATATCCATAAAAGCCGGCATGTTGGCGGCTCTTGAGGACTGAGTTTGGAGACCCCTGACTTAGGTCAACATCACGTTCAGCCACTTCATGGACCTCTGTGGATCTGGCCCTAGGTGTTGCAACAAGCAGTAGGAAAAATGTTTAACTGTCTATTTACACCAGTGTGCAACTTTGTCGTCATTTCTAAAAATGACAATTGCCGTGATGACTGCAGTTCATGCTTGTGGATTTATACTAGCAGTGGCTTGTGGATTTATACTAGCAGTTTCCCAGAATTGAGACTTATGTGTAACCACTTTAGCATGATAGAAACGTTCACATGTCAGATGCTTCTCATCACTCACATGTCTTGTGAGGGTTTGGCACTCGAGAGAAACCAATATTTTGTATTTTAAATGACATAGATGTTAGACCGGTCACACATGTTAAATTAAGAAGATAGGCTAAAACAGAAACAAATACTTTTATTTTCATAATTGTACGACAAACTATGTATGAACTTTTGAAGAATGATATCCCTCCATCTCAGACCATTCTGGCAGAATAACATGTGCACAAACTCGTAACTCAAAATATTCCAAATGTCTTTTCCATTACTGTGGTAGACAAACTGATTCACTTTTAAAAATAAGCACAGAATTGGCATGTTTTTGTCGGTTAAATGTAACGCAAAAATCCCTCCCAGGAACCAAATTTGTTGTTGACCTTTTTTTGACCTGTCCCAGAGCTGAACCCGGAATTTCTGAGACAATCCCAGCTGCTGAAAATATGGACTTTTACATCTCCTGCGCAGTACTTGTCCAGGAGAACAATATGGCAACCCAGGTCAGCCTCGCTTTTGCAGCCAATAAAAAGCAGTAACATCATCGGAAGAAATGACACTGTAGCTTGCGGTTTGTGACTCCAGGGTCATTTTTGTTTTTCTCAGATACTGGCAAAAGATATTAGTTACATTTCTTAGGAATTGGGTGGTTAGCTCGGAACATCATGGTTCAGTTACAGGGGATCATGAGCATAAATTGCTCACCCCTCCCCACTTTTTTTTTTTTTTTGTAACAATTTTTTTATTGGTCACAGTCACAGATAAATTTACATACAGTAGTGTCGTGGGCCCACAACATTTGTGCTCATTATTTCCAGAGAAGGACCAATAACAGTTTTCCTTTTTCAGTAGGAAAAAGAGTACGGGGAAGAGGAACCCCTCCCCTCTTTTTAAAGTAGGGAAGGTTTTTTAATTTAGCTGTATGGATAGACTCACTGCAGTCATTCTCCATCCAACAGAGGTAAAAGAGAAGTTTCAACAGTTTAGTGTTAGGACCTGCAAATGTGGTTATGCCTCGACGTGGCTTGCAGGTTTCCGGAGATAGATACCTCGTAGGGGGTTCCAATAGCTGGTCGTTCTCGGCTAGCAGGGTCACATGGGCACTTTATTAGAACTCCTGTGCCCTGCCGGCCAATAGGAAGCCATGACATCATTCAGTGCGACTTCCTATTGGCTCACGTAATGCAGGAGCTTTAAACTTGCAGGGATACCTGCACCCCTTTGGAGGTTAGTATCTCTGAAAGCAGGGGGTCCATGCAGCTGAAATTAATGGGGTTCAGCTCCAGAGACCACTTGCTTCAATCCTATGTAAAAATAAATAGAAACATTTGCATAAAAAATTACCTTCTTGGATTGTTCCTTTATGATCATGTCCCACACAGTACCAAAATGAACTATTAAATGTAATAGAGTAGGAAGGCTAAAACTAGGCGATTGAATCAGATCCATTTTGAAATCTAGGAGCCAATGTTTAACACCGCAGGGCTACATACCTGTGACGTGTTTAGGTTTAGCAGCTTTGGGGAAGGAAACTCAAAATAAATGTTCCAACTGTGTGAAAATTCAACTACTTTGTCTCAATAAACTGGTCCGAGACAGGTTTCTTGCAGTTCCAAATGATTTATTCTTCCGAGAGGCTGTTACAATAAGCTCCAGGCAAGGACAAGTTACAGTATAACATGGAGAACAGTCTTGGGCTATGTATTTCTGTTCTATTCTGACGGATCTACTCTGAAACAGGATTCAAATAGTTGTTTCTACTACTAAATGAATCTACGTATGGACTATTAGGCAGTAATAAAGTTAGAAAGTCGATAGCAGCGTATTATGAAAAAAGAATTACACAAAAGCCTGGGTGTACAGCCCATATTCTTATCTAACCCTTGGATACATGCGATGTTATATGTACCATTCTGTGTCCCATAAACAATAACATGATTACCTTAAATGTGTTTCTTTCTCACACCCCACAACCTGTTTTACAAACTAACATTACAGAATAGTGTCTGGGGAACAGAATGGATTATAGCAGACAGGACGGATTTTGAATGACAAATCAAATATAGTCTACAAGGGACTCTGAATCATAGAAAGCCATCTTCAGAAACATAAGACTCCTTATTAGTGGTAACAAGTGTCTGAAAGACGAACCATAAAATAGCATTTCATTGGACCACTAGGCTTTTCCAGCCTGAGCTCAGCTTGACAACAAAGTAAGATGTTTGTTAATAAGATAACCCAAGGCTTGGTATGTGCAACAACCAGCAAAGTTCATTTTACATGACCTCTGACTCCCTAACAACAATTGTCTAAAACTACAGTACGTACCTTATTCCTAACTTGCCTAAGGTAAGCGACACTACTGCTTTCATAGGTAAGGTACATCATATTCCTCCGTTTTATATAATACATTTTTAATAATACCTCGTAATCATCTGTTGGACTCTGGAGGGTTAACTGTAATATAATGCAACTTTTCTTAAGGGAAATGAAAATCCAGTTACACCGTAACAACCTTTGCGCATAATAAAATTCACTACATTTTTGCTATGACCATTGTTTCTTTTAAATACCACTTGTTCTTATGTGAAACACATACTTTGCTTTTGTGCATTCCAGGGAGATGAGGCCCGGATACAGTACATCAAGCAGCGAAAAATTGGCGTATTTATCTCGTTTGCTAAAATGTTTTAGTAAGTTCATTCATATGGCTAATCTAAATAAAAATGTAGTAATATTTTAATGTTGTTCGAAATGCGTGATATGTCAATATTATTTTGCAGCAGTGCAAAAATCTTACACTGCGGGGGAGGTGTGCTAAAACCTCCTATAAGCAATTGTGACAAGGTGATAGTGTAGAAACAGGCGCTGAAACAATACTAGTGGTCACCAATCTTTAAGTGAGTAAATAATGTTTATATTTATAATAAAGTGTGTGATTATAAGTGACAAATAATAGTGCAATAAAACACGTGTATATAAGAAGTTGTAACCCCTGCTCAAACCTTCTGGAAGGGACTGTCTTCACTGGTCCCTGATGATCGATATATGTTCTCACAACCCAGGGGGAGCATGAAGGAAAAAACAGAAAAAACACAAACTAAGTGCAGACTGTATATTACAGTGTGACAATATGTGAGGAAACTTGGCTCTCGTGTGCAGCCTACTCACAGGATAGCAGTAAGGTATGGGCAATTACAGGATCTGTGGAATCTGTAGTGTCTTCTAAGTGTAGACAGGATACCTCTCACATTCATCAGGTAGATGGGAAGATGGAAGAATAGAAAAAAATCTCCATGGTGCAGATCAGTATTAAAAGGGTAACTTTATGATGTAGTTAAAAAATGCGCACTTACAATATATAAATCAAACACAAGCATTTGGCACTATGACAAGTGACTCAGGAGTGATAGGATATGGCCACCGCTCACCGCACCGCCGTTGCTTCTCCGCTATACGCCGTGGTACTGTCGGGATCACCTTCAGTGCGTTCCCCGATGCGATACATCACTTCCGGTTCGCGCACTGAGCTCCATCACGACACTTCCGGTGCTGCTGTTGATAGACGGCTAGCAGGACCAATCCGTGCACTTACTGGGCGGGTCCACTCTCAATCTCTCAAAGTAACATCTGGGGGAGGACACAAAGCGCAAAACTTCCTCTCCAGGGTGGAAAAAATCACATGGAATCAGATAACGATGTAAACAGCATATGTGGGGAAAGAAGAAAAATATAGTGCAGCACAGTTTTAATTGTCAAAAAATACTAGAGCAAGGTGCTCCAATACACTCACATGCTCCAGAATAAATTAGGGCAGTTTAACCACTCTGGTTCAGACGCAGCTCTGTAAGGCTCTAATTAGCTTCACACGTCCTCTACTTCCACACTCGGGCGGCGTCTGACATCACAGACCAGTTCCTCCAATCATCCGCCGGTAGGGGAAGGATCATCTGGCTCCGTTATAGTGTGCTCTGACCTGTGAAGCAGTGTGGACTCATTGCGGACTCTCTGCCGTGACATCAGCTGTGTTTCTTTCGCGTCTTCCCGCCCACACGGCATGCGTTGCTGCTAACTCAGCTATGTCTGTTCTTCTTTTAGTTTCTATTTCTGTATTAGGGCACACCCACAAGGACTTCATTGAACGCATGCACGCATATCTAGGCTGGTTAAACTCATACCTGCGCATGCGTGTCAGCACACATTTTTACTTACTTTTTTTTATCAGTATACAACAAAACACCCTCCAACTGAGCCCTTAACCTCCATCATGAATATTCTAAAATAAAAGTTCTGCACTGGTGCATTGTGGCCATTAAAACACTATTAACTGTGGTACATATCTTGAAAACATTAAGTTAGCTTAGCATTATGTTTGTTTGGGGAAGGAAGGGACAGCTCTAGTGTGTGTCACCAATGTATCAGCATTGGTTACAGAACTCATAGTTATAGTGACAAAGCAGGAGAGTTTACCTAACAATGTTGACTCAGGCGGTGTGCTAAGACCCATTATATTTACATGCTAAACAACCTCACACCTTCCAAATAAACACCTCTCTGCCCTTTTGTTTGTCCGAATATCCAAAACACCTAGACCGTGGAACTGTAGTTGAATAAGAAATATTTATTAAGTGAGTGCAGTTACTTTAAGTACAAGGTCAATATGTATGTATTTATGTACTGTATATCTTTATTTATATAGCGCCATTAATGTACATAGCACTTCACAGCAGTAATACACGCGATACAATCATATAAATAACATATAATACAAATAACACATAATGGGAAGAAGCGCTTCAGACACAAAAGTGACATTTAGGAAAATGAGTCCCTGCCCTGAAGAGCTTACAATCTAAGTGGTAAGTTGGAAGAATGTACAGAGACAGTAGGAAGGTGTTCTATTAAGTGCATCTGCAAGGGGCCAAGGTCAATGTATGAGGTGTATAGTATCAGTCACAAAGCCACTCATATGCTTCGTTAAGGAGGTGTGTTTTAAGATGGGTATGTATATCTTTTTATATATAGCGCCATTCATTGCGCTTCACGGCAGTAATACACGTGATAATCGTGTAAATAACAAATAATAAAAATAACACATAATGGGAAGAAGCGCTTTTACACAAATTTGGATAAAGAGGCTGGTAGTCGGATATTGGGGGAAGGGCATTCTAGAGGTGTGGGCAGTCAGTGGGAGGTTTAAGGCAGGAGAGGGCTTTAGACAGAAAAGTGGCAGAGAGAAGACATCCTTGCATAGAACACAAGAGTCGTGATGGTGTATAGTGAGAAATTACTGCTGAGATGTAAGGAGGGGCAGAACAGTGTAAAGCCTTAAAAGAGGAAAAACAGATTACTTGGGTTCAACAAAGACCTTAAAATGTATAAAGGCAGATTTTAATAAATTGAGGACTAATCTACAAGAAAACAACTAAAGAAATGGTTCAACGCTCAACCCAATACCTATAGCTATAGAGTTATAGACTAGGGTGCAAAGTGTTAAAGATATGTATAGCACAACATGTTAACTCTAAGATTAACGAAAAGAACCCAGTTAACTGCACTCAAAGTAATATTAATAGCTAAATTAGCCTGGGATACCAATTGTCCCACTATATGAGGTAGAATCACATTACTTTGAGTGCAGTTAACTGGGTTCTTTTCGTTAATCTTAGAGTTAACATGTTGTAATCTACAAGTAATACATTTGGATGATGTTTTTGCAGGGAACAATGTAGAAGATAAATGGGCAGTCTTTAAAACATTGTTAGAAAAACACACTTATCAGTGTATACCCTGGGGTAATAAGTATAAAAGAAATAAGTCAAAAATCAATGTGGCTAAATAAACAGGTAGGGGAGGAAATGGAAAAGAAGAGGCAGATGTTTAGATTCTTTAAGTCAGAAGGGACGGAGGCATCGTATCAGAATTATAAGGAATGTAACAAAAATTGCAAAAGGGCAATTAAAGTAGCAAAAATGAATAATGAAAAAAGGATTGCAATAGAAAGTAAGATCAACCCTAAAAAGTTCTTTAAGTACCTTAATAACAAAAAAATGAGAAAAGAAAATATAGGACCCTTTCAGTGTGAGATGGGCAGGCAGATTATTGGAGATAAGGAAAAAGCAGAGGTTAAATAAATTCTTCGCCTCTGTGTTTACCAGGGAAGAATCAGGTTCAATAGTAGTGCCGCAGGAGGAAGCCACAACCTCCATATTAATGAACAATTGGTTAACAGAGGAAGAAGTTCATAAGCGACTTTAAAAAATTGAAGATATCTAGTGGGACTGCCAACAGAGTCGCCCAGAGGAAAAGGGGGAAAACTAGAGTGGACACTTGTTAAGGGAGTGGGCGATGGAAGCGGAGCGTAGAAAGATATAGAGAGAGAGAGACGATATAGATAGAGATGAGAGATCGATAGATATATAGATATATATGATAGATATATAGATTTAATAGTATATATATATGATCAACATTGTCATCAGCCCTTGAAGATGTATTGCTAAATGAAGGCCTCCCCAATGATCCCCCAGGTACTGCGGTTGCAACACTCTCTTCTCCACGGTGCTCCGACAAATTTCCTAATTGTACCCTCCCATCTTACTTTTGGTTATTGTCTTTGACTTTTGATGGTCCTTTCTTTTTGCACTATGACTGAACAACTACCGTACTAGCTTCGTCTCCCTTATGATAGCAATGAGAGGAATAAACCTCAGTGTGTGGCGCTACTAGCCCAATAGACACTTGTGCATCACGCGGAGGCATCCACATTAACCCTTGATGTACCGGAGTCCTGAGTATAAAGCGGAAAGCTGTAGCTGTAGCAAATGAAGCCCATAAGCAATCACATAGGTATAGGGAAAAGCTGACCACGGCGATCATGAGGCCCCCGACGGGAACCAGCAGACCCTTTTTCCTTCTCTCTTATGAGGATGTCACAGACTTTTGTTTGCTTCCGAACCCATGCTTTTCCCTGTCTCTTTGGATAATACCCAGCAAACATTTCTCCTTATATTCTTTAGTTGTCTGCAGCTTTTGAATTATCTCTCAAAGTTTTAGTGTTACGATTGTGCTCGCCACAAACCGAGACCGGCCAGCAGGGCTGAGGTGGGGTTATATAATCACCGACCTTAGTCCGCGCAGACTGATCCGGACTGCGAAATCCATAGTCTTACATAGCAGAGTCAGGATTGGAGAAGACAGCATCGTCGTTATTCAAGCAGGAGTTCGGCAACGGGTAGACAGGAGCTCCCTGCTTCAGTGTAGGAGCGTGAGCACGGGAGTGACCCATGCGTGAGGGGCGGCTTCGGCCCATGACGCCGGTGTCTGTAGGAGAAGACAGCAGGCTGGCTGAGGAACACAACAGGGCAGCGCCGGGGGAAAACCAGCGCTTCAGCACAGGGGTCCAAAACAGGCCTCTGCGTGGAAAGTAGCGGCAGGCCTCAGGAAACAAAAGGTAACTTCTGCTAGGGGAGAATGCAGCACGTACCAGGAACCAGTGCTGGCAAACCAATGCTTCAGCACAGGTGTCCGGGACAGGCCTCTGCGTGGAGTGTAGCAGCAGACCTCAGGAACACAGGAACTCAGGCCTCCCCGTGGAGAGTAACAGCAGGCCTCTGGAACACGGGAAGACAGGCCTCTGCGTAGAGAGTAACAACAGACCTCTGGAACACAGGAACTCAGGCCTCTGCGTGGAGAGTAACAGCAGGCCTCTGAGAACTAATAACGAGAACTAGAAAGGTTAGTACACAAACGAGACAAGCCTGGAGGCTTGTGGCTGAACACAGTAAAGTCCAGAGAAGGATTATGCTCGGCACTGAATCAGTGCCAAATCCCAGCATATAAAGGGCAGTGAGCCAATCACAGGAGGGAGGTGTGTGAGAATTCCTCCAATGACGGAGCACCGGCTAGGGCAGCAGAGATAGCTAGCACAGGTGCTTATAGATTGCCAGAGGGAGTAATTAGAAACTGCACAGTTCTGCAAGGCTATAAGCAAAAGCAGAACCGGATTCCTTACACAGAGGGAGTGGGAGAAGTTGAGGTCCAGACTTGTTGACCATGCAAGGTAGATGGGGAAACCATGGGATGTTCGTAGATTAAGGAGGGGGATGAGGATTAGGGCCCTTGGGAAAGGTTCAGAGTGTCAGACTCGCAGAAGGATGGAGCCGACAGCCAGTGCTACCAACAGCTATGTGCTCCTGCTCAGCAGCAGTACCAGCAGCAGCTCTTCCCTAGAAGCCCCCAGATTTTCAGACCTGATCCCCCCCCAAAGTGTTGAGCAGCAGCCTATAGGAACCAACAAGCCCTTGGTGTCCACTGCTCACTTCTAGTTTCAGGCAGGGAGGAAAAGAAGCTCAGGGAAGGATGCTGTGGGGAAGGGCTGGCAGAGGACCCCAAGGGCAGATGCCGCAGAGAGGCCCCAGGGAACAGAGCATCCATTAAGTGCACAACAATTTCAGGAAGTGAAGAGGACTGCAGGCACCAGATCCAGACTGGATATGATGCAAGGGGACAACACATACAACCCCTACAATTACTAAAAAGACAATCCCTATTACAACTACTATGAGAGGCTGAGGTTGAATGGTAGGCAGAGGCTCAGTTATGGCAGAAGCTATTTCCAGTATGGTAATAGATAAGGGCATTGCATGGGATGGAAGTGACAGTATTACTCAATGAACCATTGTTAAAAACGGTATTTGCATGATTTACCTTTACTTGGAGAGTGGGGGGAGAGGGGTATGTCATTTATGGAGCAGTGAGGAGATTTGTGAGACAGCCCATTAGTGAAGCAGGAGAAGGGGAGGGGAGCACACAGAAAATGTAATATTAATTTATATAACATTTTCAAGATGGCATTACCTGGCCATAAATGCCTGAGTGGGTAATGGTGGTCAGGTAAATGCCCTATCCCGTGAGCAATATTACTTAATTAGAACAATGAAAAATAAAATCAACGTTTAATCAAAAAGAAGTAAAAATTTTAATCAATTTTGTTGGTGTGATTTTCATTTTGAACCAAAATTGTGACTGCTGATTGACAATTTGGTGATTAATAGTAGTCATTTTTATTCCCATTCAGCTTTTTCTGATGTTTTATTTTAAATGTGAGAGTGTTTTCTTATTCTGGTCTTATCTTATGCCGCACAGCTGCAGTACTGGGTAGCAGGCAACAGATTTCAAGAATTTTCAGACAGCTCAGTGAATTATTCATCTGAAGACCAGGCTGTGTTCTTATACGTCATGCAGAGGACAGTGTTGTGATGTTGCATTTCTCACCAGGCACAAGACACCTTAGATAACGTTCATTTTCAGTTGGAATGGAATTTCTGGCTCCTCTTACTTGAAATGCTGCATTCATTCCTCTTGCACTCAGAAAAAGTGTAAAGAAAACATTGTACAAGATTTATTAAAGATACGCAGCAAAGATTAGCTACATAGTTGTCTATTGTTCTTGACAGATAATGTACTAGCGATGTACTGTAGCAAGACTCGATGTCACCGGCACAGCGGTGCAAAAGGCTGAGGCCCTGGTGTTGGCGCAGCACGCAAACCTGCCAAGCTGGCGGCGCGTGCAGCCGAGATCCCTGGTCTGTAGTGAGATGCAGGGGTAAAAACGGGGGGCTCGTGGTTGGGGTGTGCTGGGGGGCATGGCCACGATGTCACCTGGCAGGATCACCCTCATTGGCAGAACCGCCGGTGGGCATGACCAGCGCTCCGTCGCGAGTTGTGAGCACAGATTTCCTGTCTTCAGGGAAATCTGTTTGCACAGCGCGGCGGGTAAGGCTGGTAGCGGGCCTGAACCCATTTAAGGTTCTTGTCCCTGCAGCACCCGCCATAGCGGGCGTTGCAGCAGGCAGCGGGGACCTACCCAAAGTCTGTGGCACCAGAGACAGTGTCTGCTGCAGGACAGGAGTCCATGAGTGCCAGAGACAGTGTCTGCTGAGATCGTGCTGCAGGACAGGAGTCCATGAGTGCCAGAGACAGTCTGCTGAAATCATGCTGCAGGACAGGAGTCAGTGTGCGCCAGAGACAGTGTCTGCTGAGATCATGCTGCCGGACAGGAGTCTGTGGGTGCCAGAGACAATGTCTGCTGAGATCATGCAGTAAACATTGTATAATACACATACATTTTCAACGAATGCAGACGATTCTAAAACCTTCTTTAAACTTTGTTAGTTGTTTTTTTCTGCACTTACTTGTATTGCTGAAATGTTCCCATAGAGCATCATATGATTGCCAAATAGCTTTGACGGTCCTAAAAGATGAAGCTACCCATCTTATGCTAACCACGCAATCAAATTTTAGCAACTTACATTGTAGAGAGTCTGCGCAGGCTTTCAATTCGTCCTGATTTTAGGAGATCTGTGGTACAGTGTGTGTTGATAGGGGTTGCTTATCCAAAATGTACTGATAAAAATACTTGTTCGGATTGTCGGTCACCCACGAGTACACATGTTTTTCCCTATAGATATTGGATCAAAAATCCTCATTTTTTTAGACTGTCTAAAAGTGCATCATAAATGTTTTTGGATTATGCACAAAGGAACATAGGGCACAACGGATTTAGCATATCCAAACTCATTTATTGAGCCAACACAACGTTTCGACCATGATGGTCTTTATCAAGTGACAATGGCATAACCAAAATCCCTTCTAACAACATATAAATAGTGCCCCAAATCCCCACAATGCAACCTGTTCAATTAGTGGTGATGGTATCCATGTGCTGAATCAGTCCCTTTAACCAATGTCCAGTCTGTATCCTTGAGTGGGTGATCCCCAGCAGATGTTAGTCCTCCTCTGAGCATCATGGTATTCAAATCCTCCCCACTTACTTGTTGTTCGGCATCCATCTTGTTGACGTCATCAATCCGGGTCCTCAGTAGTTGGAACGCATCCGGGTCCTCGTGCGTTTCAAGTCCGCGCATGCGCGGTGAATATCCGTTTGATCTTTTTCATCCCTTCTCAATTTGGAACGCATAAAGCGCAGACTGCATATCAGTCATTGCGCATGCATTAGTCATTCAACCTGCGGTCCAGCAAGTGTAGGGGGGATTAGCTGATCTTCGGTTTTCATCTGTAGAGGTCCATCCATGCGTCATCTTCTTCTGTCAATCAATGGGGGGGATATCTTCATAATCAGAAGTCCGCGATGTTTGAAAAAAAGAAAAAAGGGGAATAAGTCAGCACACCACTATATGAACTAACTGCTAATAGATAATCTTACTGTGAAAAGTGAGCGATAATAAAAATGATTAAAAAAAGGGTTGTCTTTGTCAATTTTTAGAAATACATAACCCCAGGGGTATACTGACCTGACAGTTTAAATCCTTTTAGCTAATACAGCAAGCAGTGGCAGCAACCTAGAGAAGAAGTAATTTTATCTTTCCTCAATGAAACAACCTAATGACAAAAAGTCGTTCAGTCCATTAGGAAATACAGTGTCTAATGTGTGAATCCAGAAGGATTCACGCTGTAATAATAAAACATCCTTTTCTAGTCCTGCCCTAGCTTTTTTAACATGTTCAATGCCCATTAGTTTTATTGATGAGATTGGGTGACTAAATTCAGAGCAGTGTCTAATAAGAGCGGTATCCTCTGCACGATTACTGATTTTACTCTTATGTTCAATAAATCTAGTTTTGAGCATACGATTGCTCTTACCAATATAACATAGTCCACAAGGACATTTAATCATGTAGACTATGTTCGTAGTTGTGCAGGTGATACGCTCCTTGATATTGAACAATTTGCCACTTCTGGGATGGTAAAACTTATCTCCAGTGTTCAGACTGTTACAAATGCTACATCCGTAACATTTATAGCAGCTTACCTTTGGTGAACTCAAGAAATGTGGAGTGATATAATGTTTCTCATTATCAGCCTTAATCAGGATGTCCTTAAGATTCTCTCCACGTTTATAAGCAAAACGTGGGAAATCCCTATAGACGTCCTTCAGTGTATCATCACTCTGTAATAATTTCCAGTGCTTTTTAAATGTTTGTTTAATAAAACCCCTGGCCGTTGTGAATTTACTTACAAATGTGAGACGATCACTTTTAGGATTTGATTGTGGAGTTATATTAATAGCTGTGATAACTTCAGACCTGTTGTGTCCCCTCTCAACAAATCTCTCCTCAATCTCCTTTAGAGTCTCATCCAATTTAGTAGGCCTGTCTATTATGCGTGTAGCTCTAATTTTTTGAGAGAATGGTAGCATTTGTTTCAGCCGTTCTGGGTGGAAACTAGAAGCATGTAGAGTACTGTTTTTGTGTGTGGGCTTCCTATAAATATCACTATGAAGTTTTCCATCTTCATATGTAAGAAGCACATCTAGATACGAAATCTGCTTAGTGCTCCAATTTGTTTGTGAATCTTACTGTGGTGTTCAGCCCATCTAGGTAATCAAAAAAGTTGATAAGTTCTTCCTCTGTACCTTCCCAAAGGAATAGCAGATCGTCAATATATCTACAATAAAATAACATCTTATTGTAATGCTCAGTGGGATAAATAAATTTCTCCTCAAAGTCAGTCATATATAAATTAGCATAGGAAGGGGCCACATTGCTGCCCATAGCCGTCAATGCTGTTTGCAAATAAAAAGTTTGCTCGAACTTAAAATAATTTTTATTTAAAACGAAATGTAGGAGGAGCATGATATAATCCACAGGTGGATTTGATTTATGGGAATTGATAAGGTTTTGTCTAATGACATCTAAACCACTATCGTGAGGGATTATGGTATATAAATTAGTTACATCCATAGTTACCATGGTGATGGTTTTTCCAATCAGGGGCACTGTGCGTATTTTATTAAGAAAATCAAAAGTATCCTGTATGTAAGATTTGCTTTTAATTACCAAAGGTTGGAGAAAGGTATCAATAAAAACTGCTAGTGGTTGGTTGATTGCACATGTGGCTGATATTATGGGCCTACCTTGGGGATTTTGTAATTTTTTATGGATCTTTGGCAATAAGTAAAGGAATGGGTGCCTTGGATTTTTTATAGTCAGAAAATTAACTATCTTCTCATTAATCCATAAATTGTTTAATTGTCACGGGAGACTCCTGTGGCGGGTAGGATCTCGGTGGCCGGAACAGCACGAGCGTAGTAGGGGTAACAAGCAGGGGTCCGAGGCAGGTGGCAGGTAGCGAAGTCAGGTAACAAGCAGGGGTCCGAGGCAGGCGGCAGGTAGCGAAGTCAGGTAACAAGCAGGGGTCCGAGGCAGGCGGCAGGTAGCGAAGTCAGGTAACAAGCAGAGGTCGGCAACCAGGAGACTGGAACAAGACAGGCGGGGCAGGGACTGAGAACAGGGAGCAGGGACTGAGACCAGGGAGCAGGAACAAACAGGGACAAGCCAGATTACTAGCAAGGGCTTTTACTGTGAACAGACTCAAATACAGGTACAGGTACAGGAACAGATCAGGAATCAAAGACAGAGGCATACTGTAGGAGTCTGACTTGAAGCAAAGGCAAAAACAACAGACAGGAAGCAGAGCTATAAAGGACAGAGACAGGAGCAACAAGAAGACAGACAGGCAGACAGAGGAACCCAGAGGAAACAGAAGGCAGCAGCACACCCAGTGGACAAAGAAGCTATGGCTAGGCAGGAGGTCTTGGCGACCCTGACATTAATCCTAATTACAATATACCCTTGATTTCAGTTTGATACCTTAAAGTCGGATCCATGTCCAGTTTAATATAACACTCTTGATTCTCCAGTTGCCTCAAGACTTCCGTTTTATACACACTATAATCCTGCACTACAAGTGCTCGTCCCTTGTCCGCTTTTTTAAAAATTATGTTACTATTCTCCCTGAGTTTTTTCAAAGCCTCCTTTTGTGGTCGAGACGTTGTGTTGGCTCAATAAATGAGTTTGGATATGCTAAATCCGTTGTGCCCTATGTTCCTTTGTTCATATATCAAGGACTGATTGCAGGCTTTCATTCTAACACTGGAGCACCGGTAACTGTATCATTTTTTTCTATTTTGAGGTGTGCAGCACTTCTCTCTATTGTTTGGATTATGCACCACATTGTAAATGTGCCAAATCAAAATAAAAAGAAACTGTATCATCAGATTCATAAACAGCGGTTCTTAAGCAAATTACAAGAACGTTTTTGCCATTGATTGTATTTGAACCATCGACCATAACAGAAAGTGTATATATGAGCCTTACGCATTTCCTGTCCTACTGTATGTGATTTGCAATATCAGGGCAAGATTTTTGGAATGTAAAACAAGACCCAAATCAATTTAGCTGGTTTCTTGCAGTTCAATGTCATGTGGCATATATGTAAAAGGTCTGCCTTTGTGGACAATATTATAAATGGTTCTAAAAATTCTGCATGTTTTTTCTTTGTGTATCTTCAATAATTTATAGACTGTTTGTTCTATTATTTGTTTATTTGCTATATTTTTTATTTTTTGACTTGCAATGTGAGTTTGACTATTTATCTGTTTGAAAAGTTTTTGTCTTCATTCTGTCAATTGCTTGCTTTTACTACCACTTACTTGGATTTCAAAATTACACCATTCTTGAGATAGATGTATTCCCTGGTTTTGTTGGGCCCCCTAATGAGAAACGTTGCTACACACACTGCATCCTAATTTTTTTTGTCATAATCCATGGACATTCTTGTTTCTTTGTTAAAAACATTTCATGAGTCCAACAATCTAAAATATAACTCGTGGAATTTCCTACTGAGTGCGAATAGTCGAGCTGCTATGAACACTGTAATGTCAATAGGCTTCTATGCCTTTATTCACTACAAAAGCATCAGAAAGTCTTATAGCTCAGTAGTTATGCTCTAGGCCATTAACAGAGTGGACTAGGGTTCAATACCTGGCTGGGATGTTTATTTTTTTTCTATTTTATTTCCTACTGAATAGCCATGCGGCTATTTGCACTCAACTGTAAATAGCCGTGCGGCTATTTGCACTCAACTGTAAATAGCCGTGCGGCTATTTGCACTCAACTGTGAATATCCACTGCCGGCTGGGGGATGCAGATGTCCCTGTCAGGGTCATCATTCTCAGACAATTTAAGTTTTTTTATTGTCCCGTTTTCACTTTCACTAACCCTTACATTAAATTCCCTGGTTGTGATCTAGCTCCCTTTTTAAATATAGGCACCCCGTCTTCTACTTTACACAATTCTTGTGGTACTAAGCCTGTTCTTGTAATAATATTTTCTGTTATCTAAAGCACTGCATTTTTATATATATTAAAATAACCCTTTAATAAATAATGCTTTAGGCTCTGAATGGACTGTTTGAACGATTTGTAGAGAGTATTAACATTTTCGGACACATTTTGCTACAATAAATTTTTGTGTGTTAAGGTCATAGTTTTTTTTTTATATAAACAGGGACTTTAGACCCTGGCAAATATACATATACATACATACACACATAAATATAAAATTAAAAATGAATAGACGATACCGTTCTGTGGGTAACTAAATGCTTTTATTTGTGCGAGCTTTCGAGATCTCTTCTTCCGTCTATTCATTTTTGATTATTAAGCTCGGCTAACACGGTACAGATACCTCTACATATATATAATATATATATATATTGCATATTTTTTGAGTGGTCGCAGCGGGTAGATATGATTGTAATTGAGAAAGGGATTAATATTAACACATTGAAAGTACCTTGCGGAGGAGAAATGTGACTTGGCTAGAGAAGCCGTGTGTATTTACCCTGATTGCATATCTAAGTCACGTGCTCACTAGTGTGCTGTTCGTGACAGATGGTTAATTAGGACAGAGTAAGGGGAGATATTTTTCATTTGAAGGACCTTTGTGGAAGGTGAAAAGTGGGTCAGCTAGGTAACTGTGTATTAACCCTTGTCCCATATGCAGGTCTTGTGCCCACAGGTGTGCAACAGAAACACTTACATGCCAATCTCAACAACGAATCTATAATTTTTAGAAAGCCTCCTGGCTTACTAATTATTATCATGGGGAACAACCCCCTGGGGAAAGAACAATCTTTGTCTGTGAAGAATTGCATAGTTCTTTTATTTAAAGAATTTAAAGAATTTTGATAAACCCTTTAAATCAAGTTAATCCTTTCGTGGTAGTGGTTGAGTTTCAATTTGTCCCATTACATTTTCCATCAGTTAAAAAGCAGCTTTTTTCAAAGCAGTGAGTAGAGAAGTTTAATATTACAAGATGGTACACAGGGGTACTACACTTTATATATGGAAACCTCTAAATCATTGCCTTCCTATTTCAACATTTGTTGGAGATGCTGCATTGATAGGAAGATTGTTGGATTCTGGCCCATAGAGGTCTCAAATAAAATAATGTTTTGGTGCATTTGTGAATTCTATGTAGATAATTATAGTGGTGTGTAAAACAAAAAAAGGAAAAACAAAATGAGTTCCAACACAATAAAATTTATATAAAAGGAACAAATAACTTTACATAAAGAAGGATCCAGTCATCCACACATCCAAAAGGACACTTCGACGGAGGGTCGGATCCTAAAGAACCAGGACCCCACAATCTCACAGCCCCAGATATAATCGGAAAGCAGTCCAGCCAGGAGTTGTTAAAAGCGGAGGATGCAGTTTGGAGTTAGCGTCCTAGTTGAGGTAAGTGTATGGCAGCTTCCAGGCGTCTGCCGCCACGGCGTCACATAGCTGCGTGATGACCTCACCACAACACATTTTGTGTCTGAATTATGCTTCATCAGGGGTATGGTCTAATAGGTCCTTTGGCTGGTCTTAAATACCAAAGAGGTTATACCCTCACGCCAATCAGGATCACAACCGGATAAAGTTTAAATCCGTCCAATCAGTGTATTATGCCACAACACACAAATATGTTAGGTAAGAACATATGAACATAAATATGAACAGGTAAGAACGCCTGCAACAGACCATGAATAACAAGTAACTAAATCAGATAATAAAGTGTATGTAGTACAACACTCCTGACGGTGCTGGGGATAATTAATATGTGAAAACGAAACAAGAAAAGAAAAGTATCCCATCTAAAGCAGTCAGGTATACAAAAATGTCAAATTTGTTAATAACATCACAAACAACATTCAAAATGTAAAACAGTTCCGCAGTATCCCTAAGCTGAGAGAAAATATGGCTAACACCTGAATGATTCACTAAAGTAAATGTGTAATAACTGCCTGATAAGACGATCTGAATAAACACAGTAACCCAGTGGTGTGGAAGCATGAATTCAGCCTCCCACCACCTATACCGGCCGGTCTCACACACAGAAGCCTAATAGAATAATATAACTCCCTATATAAGGCAGGTATTAGTGCATGACAAATCCACACAAAATTCGTTTAAACCCCCAGGTGCTCTACTGCCTGGTGTATAAATCCCAAATTGTTCCTTCTGGAGGAGTTTTTTGCTCTCTATCCCCTGTCCTAGGATCTCTTGGAACAATTTCGATACCTCTAAAGTGCAGTCCATCAGTTTTGCCTTCATGGTGGGTCAAGAAATGCTGCCCGAGTTATGTATCGTTTGACCTTTTTCAAGGTTACGTTGGGCATGTTTGATCCCATTAACATGTTCACAAATCCTTGTTTTAAGTGATCTAATTATTTTACCGACATACCACAGATTGCATGTCAATAACATAAACAACAAACATTGTTAAACAATTAATAAATTGTGTAATTTTGTTTGTTGCCAGTTTCCATATCACATATACTTTTATCACGTATCATGTGTTTACACATAACACATTTGTCACATATATAATCCCCTACAGGTTTTGATAGGAAATTTCCGTTTAAAGATGTACAGTATTTAGTGTATCCCTTTTCAATACACTTGGAGCCAGAATATTTTTGATATTTCTGGCCTTCCTAAATGCTATTTTTGGTTTCATTGTAATCTTATCCTGTAAGATAGGGTCCATTTGGAGTACACCCCAATGTTTCTGTAAGATCTTTCTGACTTTTTTCTCTTGTTTACAAAACCCTGTAATGAATAGGGGTGTATCACCTCATTCATTGTTGCAGGTGTTTTTTGTTTGTTAGCAGTTGTTCTCTATGGTGATTTTTATTTCTTTTTTGATGGATTTAACTAGTAGTTGATCATAGCCTTTATCAGTGAACCTCTTGGCTAAAACTCCAGATAGTTCATCAAAATCTGATACCTTAGAGCAATTTCTACGAACTCATAACATTTGGCCATATGGATCGATATTAAGCCATTGGCTTGAGTGATTGCTCTGATAGTCAAGGTATGAGTTTACATCATCTTTTTTTGTGATGATATTGTTATTCTCAATTTTCAAATTGAGATCCAAGAAGTTCATCTCACTTTTATGATTTTCACCACTCAGTACAAGATTTCTATCATTATTGTTCAGATAGTTAATGAAACTATTCAAATCTTCAGAAGTCCCTGCCCAGACAATCAGGATAATTCTCAAACAACGAACTAAGGGGAAAGGGGGAAGGGCACCCAAGCTACTGCTTAGGTGTATAACAATGTGGTGCTATTATCTGGGGAGTATTTAGAACATAGACGGGAAGAAACAGGACCCCACTGGAGAGCACTCAAACATGTACAGAAATCACAGTGTACTATCAATGGAAATGGTCATAAGTGAAATGAGGGGTGAGTGATTAAAATAAGGTTTAATGGGAGTAATAACTCAATTAAAATAGGGGTAGAACACTAGGTTATCAGGGTGAATGAGACTCAAAATGAGCCAAAAAAGCGTAGCGAAAATAAAATATGCCGAATAGATGTGTATAAAATGTGCTAACACCCTTGATGATATGTTCAGGGTGTAGCTAGATGGTCAAACCGAGGTGGCCTCTGCCTGTGAGAGTATAATTCAGGTACAGCCTATATGTATGTAACCCTTATTCCCCCCCCCCTAGACTCATCTGACATATCTAGGGTGTCTGAGGGCGGATTACATGTACTTAGTGGTGCGTACCTGTGCGGAAAACGAGGGCCTGAGTCTCCCGCGGTGGTATGGGGGATCACAGGACCAGGCTTCTGGGGTAGTAGCCTCCATGCTTTCAGTGGTGGTGCAGCGCCTCCATCCTCTATACCTTCCCAGGGTATGGCTTAGGACTCTTATAGAAGAGTGAACCCTGGTCCCAGGGTGGATGCTCCAGAATCACACAACAGTCTTTGATAAAAAGGTAATGTCTCTCTTTATTGGTCCGAGCCGCGCCCGGCAGTAGTGGTGACAAGCAGCCACAACAACAACAGCAATGTCTCTCTTATCACACGACCCTCCACTCTGTACAGGCCTTTCCTCCTCTCCTTCCCTCCAAGTGTGCACTCTGACAGGATGGACTGGGCTGGGGCCTCAATACCCCACTGCCCACCTCAGAGGGTATCCTCTGGGTGGGGGATGGATTCTCCCCATCACGCAATCAGTGGGGGAGAGGGGAGGGGGGGAGGGGTGGGGAGGGGAAAATCCTGCTCAGCTCAAAATAGACTTTCTAGGGAGGTGCTATCAGGGTGAAACATAAGCGTATGGGGGAGAGAGGAAGGAACCCTATATGATGCACTCAACCCTACTAAATGAAAATAATAAACTTTTATTAATGTAATTGAAGGAAGCAAACAGAACAAATATATTAAAAACCTAAATAGTGTACTGTGCAGTTCTGGTGTGAAATCAATCTAGATGACCAGGTGATGTCTTAACTAGTTTGATACACTGTAGAATAGAGTTACTGTTGATTCTCACAATACTTGTATGGAAATAATTCAGTAGATGAACAGAAAATATAACCCTGTCAGGGAAGTAATTGGTGTACAATCTACACAAGTATTGTGATACACAAGGACACTGGGAGCATTGGTAATGCAGCACTGTGTTACAAAGCTGCAGTAGGGCACATAGCACTGCTGCATACACAGATAGCTGAATGCAAACCCAGGCTGGAAGGGACCCCCGTGGTGATAGATCAATGGGAGCGCTGCTGGGAGGTAGGTGCAGGTGAGTAAACCCCGTGATCAGCCTGTTACAACAGGGCATAAGGGGACCCCAGACTGATAACTTGCACTCACGCTTTTGCAGCTGCTTCCAGGGGGGGGGGGGGGGGGAGGGACCTAACAACCCTTCTGTGTAAATATGCTCTGGGCTATCCGGTGCCAGCAGGAGGTCTAGTATACCTAGTTCCCAGCTAGTGGGATCCACATTGGTGGCCCACATCAAAGTTTAAAGCTATCCTACAAATCGGAAGCAAACTCCTGTGAGTTTGACACTGCAGTAGTACACCAGACGTCGCTATGACGTCATCCCGACGCGCGTTTCGTTCCTACAAGGGAACTTCTTCTTCCGGGAGAGAGATTCCCTTGCTAGGAACGAAACGCGCATCGGGATGACGTCATAGCGACGTCTGGTGTACTACTGCAGTGTCAAACTCACAGGAGTTTGCCAGAGTGGATACCCAATGTTTGGGCTTGGAGCAAATGATCTTTCAGAATTGCCTGATATTTCAAAATGGGGTCACCTGTAGGACGTCTATATGAAATCCCGTCATCTAGGAGACGTAGGGCCTCTTTAAGATAGTTATTATTGTCCTGAAGAACAGTGCACCCACCTTTGTCAGCCAGGCGAATAACTAAGTCACCATTTTGATTCAGTTCTTTCAAGACGTCTCTCCTGATGGCTGAGTGTTACGATGCATGGAACACGTCCCCTGTGGCGTGTTCCCTCCTTACCTGTTGAGCTTCTGATCGCCGCCCTCTAGCTGCGAGTCAAGTTTATCTGATGTCTGTCTGTGTCCTGAACTCTTCCCTGCTCCCGCAGAGGCCGCGCCTCTGTTCTGCCCCTGCCTTTTCTTCTCTACAGGAAGTGACTTCTAGCATACTAAAGCAAATGACGCCATCTTGCTTTCTGGCAAATCCTGCCATCTTCCTCCTAACAGGAAGTAAGCCTCACTCTGACTCTCATTGCTATCAGCTGCCACTGCCTTTTAAATAGCACTCAGTGGCTACCTGTGTGGGTTCCTGCAAGTACTACCATCACATGCTGTTCCTGCCTGGATTTCCTTGGGACCTTTACTCACCTGCTTTGGATTCCCGGAAGGCTGGGACAGTCACTCATTCTACTACTGAGGTTAGTTTACCGTGCAGGTAGTGTAGGACCTGCTGAATAGGGTTTACCTTGACGTGGTAGCAGGCTTACAATACTTTGGCCAAAGCATTTAACTAAAGAACCCTTACTTTATATTTAGTTTTGCTGCACTCTTTAGTTATTGGCACTATGCCTTTAAGGAGGCTGGACGTCCTCCAGGATGCACTCCACTATTGTGACGTCATGCTCTGGACTCTATTCCCCCTTGCTCCTCACCAGTGCCACACTTCACACCCCCGCGATGGTGCCTGAGAGTGCGCGTATCTCTGCTCTGCTGCCAGAGCATGCGTGCACATGCAGCTGGCCTAGCTGTGCCACGGAGCTTGGCTCCGCCCCTCTGGACACGTCACGCATTCTCCTGCGCGCGGCGGGTCTCACATGAGTACGCGCACCGCTCCCCAGCTGCGCGGCAACTATCCCTTATCGCGAGTCTCCTGCGGCTTCCCCACCTCGCTATCGTGTCCCTTCCCTTCGCCGGCTTGTGTGTAGGAGCACAAGCGTCACACTGAGATTATCCTGAAGCATATACTGTAATAACGTAGGCACTAAGGATCCATTATCAGTCTTCAATAGATTTTTTCTGAGCTCTTAATGTGGATGAGTTCCAGTTGATTGAGGATGAATACTGATAAAACTGAAGTGCTCGAGGTAGATGCTCACTGGCGGAAGAGAACAAGACTGCAATTAAGTCAACAGACTGGTGAAAAAAAAATCACCCAGCGCACTTGTAAAGATAATAATGTACATATAACAGTATAAATATATAGTGACTAATAACAAATATATAGTGATTAAAGTGACAGTAATTTAATAATCAGTGATACTGTAATAATGGTTCCTTGCCGGCTTCAACCCACGTTGAACCCTCCTGGTTTATTCTTGAGAATAGACATTGTAAACAGAAGCGGGGAGCTCAGGAACCGTCGAACATGTGAAAAAATTAAAGCAAAAACACAGTGCAAAATTGCATCAAAAAAGCAAAAATATGTGGTAGTGACACCTATAAAGTGAACACTCACACTTTCAACAGATAATATCAGCAGTGTGCCTCACAGGGGTCGCCTCTTCCATAAAGGTTGGTTACTGTGATTTTGGACTGATCTCGTCTCAGCTCCAAGATGCATATATAAACAGGGTATACACACAAGAAAAAAAGGACTTAGTGCAGGGTGTTTGATGCAAGTATTTTAGTGGGTACATACACAGAAAAACCACTCACATTTGCCCCCAATACACTGTAGGTGGTACGAAGTCCGCCCTCATGGATATCGGTTGCCTCACTTCAGCGTCGGGAAGACGCCACTCTCAACAGCCGCTGCTTGCGCATACAGCAGCCGGTGGGGATCCTTGCTTCTCCGATCCTCAGTGCAGGTAAAAGGGGGCTTCAGCAGACATCACAGGCAGTGACATCACTCACCGGGTCCTTCTGGGCTGGGGTATAGAAACACTCTACGCGTTTCGCAAAGTCTCTTTTGCTTCGTCTGCAGCTGATGCAGAATGCTGTGGCCAGGATGTTAATTAACCAGATCTGTTCTTGCCATATGAAACCTGTTCTCTGTTCTCTGCCCTGGCTTTCTATAAAAGGGCAAAATCATTTCAAGATGGGCTTGTTGACATTCAAAGCACTTCATCACCATGGTCTCATCTATCTGAAAGAGCTGCTAGTTCCCTACACTCCCATTCGCTGACTCCTAACAGTTCACATAATCTCCTTGACTTCATTTGGGACTCAAGCTTTTAGCCACGCTGCTCCCACTCTTTCAAAACAGTCTGCCTCATACAGTTCGAGAGGCCCCCTCTCTGGAAATCTATAAAAACAAGCTCAAGATCTATCTGTTTATCCAGGCATTTAATTAATGAACCACAACCTGTCCAGCATTTAATAGCTACGGTATCGTCCCATCCTGTATTGTATCTTTCCTTGTGTTTGGTCTCATGTATAACCTTAAATGTTTTCTTCTTTTTTCCATTTTGCAACTATGAAGTGCTTTGAGTCCGATTGGAAGAAAAGCTCGATATAAATAAAGCTATTATTAATGTTATTATTTTAGTGAGCCATGCACTATAGGCCTAGGGGCTTTAATTTTATTTCTACTCTTTCTGTAAATATCCAATATCACTTTGACAATTAGCTCTTCAGCTCAGCGTTTCTTTTCTCCAAATGTTTGTTTTTATGTTTGGTTATCATCATACTTGCTCCTGATACATTTGCATTATGTCTAGAAGTTACAGTGGAAGCCATGCAGGGGGGGCGGGAGATTTTGCTGGGGGGGGGGGGGGCGCGGGCAGTTGTAGATGTCCCGCGCTCTCCCCCCAAGGCATTTAAATTAAATGCCGGGGATCGAGTGAGGCCCCTGCGCCTGTTTACTTACCGGGATTCAGCTGGCTGTTTTGCGTCGCCATGGCAACGCGGCATCAAATAACACCGCGGCGCCATGTAAAGTGATGTCACAAGTGTCAGATGACGCCGCAGGTCACGTGAAGTGACGTCACAGGACCCCGCAGCGTCATCTGACGCAGATGAAGGTAGGGGGGGGGCGCGAGAGCCGGGGGGGGAGAGAGACAGGGGGGTGCAGCACTAAAAGTTTGCGCTCCCCTGTCCTAGAGGGTGGGGGTAAATGTGCTACATAAATATGAAAGAAAGCCAAGGATCAAATAGTGTCTGAGGTCTTACAGCAGACAGCACAATGTGCAGACTAAGTAGATCAAGGGTCCTTATCTGCTGTCAAACTCTATGGGGCCTATTCTAGTAGTATCCAAACCTGTCATTGCCAAACTGCACAGTTTGGTACGGTACGTGCAGAAGTAGTGGAATGAAATGTGAGAAAAAACCCAAGTCTCTATTGCAAACCACTTCATCTAAACCGCTTTGAAAAAATGGTTTAACAGCCAAACCGCATGCATTGTACTTACTGTGGAAGCGGAATGACATGAGGTGGTGCTCTCTCCATCCCCTGTCTGACTTATGGGATTTGCTTTCTCAGACACACTCATAGTTCAGTCTCTGGATGTAACTCGCTCCATCCTTGAGGTGGTGTGAAAAATATGTGAGTTTTTTTAGAAGAGGTTTGTATAACAAAGCTACGAGAATGGACGTTTTAGTAAAAAAAAAATGCGAATTGGAGGCTTTTTTTTGACAAACCGATTGGATTGGCAGAGCCAGGGTGGAACAGCTTCTTAAAAAGCCCTTTAGACACATATTGGACATACGAGAAGGGCTTACACAATAGCAAAGCATGCCAATCCACTTCTAAGGGGCACTGCAGAAGCGGTTTGTCTCACTTCGGAGCTACTAGAATAGGTGTCTATGTTTCTAGGTTTTTTTTCTTAGTCATATCATAGTCATTTCTTGGGTTCACAAACAAGCATTAATAAAATTAGTTCCACCGAATAATAAATATTTAAATATGGACTTATTGAATAAAGGGCATTAGTGCCTATTCGACAATACCGCATGGAAAGACCCATTCACTTGAATATATTGAATAAGTCCCTTCAGGCAAAATTGGTGTAAAAGGGCTGTGCAATCATACTGCAAGTTGACCCTTATTCAAATATGCTGTGAACCTGCTTTACAGCATACTGAATAGTGTCCGTTTATGCATCCAGCTCTGTGAAAAGAAAAATCTGGTAGTACATTGACAAAGCACTGAATTACAAAGCTCCCAGAGAGAAAGAGAGAGAAAAGAACATATTCAGATTATGTTGCCAAGTGAAATAGTAAGGTAATTTTAGCCCCAGGATGAAATACCTGCATTTTATTCATTCAGCTAGATA
The DNA here is from genome assembly GCA_036426205.1 of Ascaphus truei. Lineage (NCBI taxonomy): Eukaryota > Metazoa > Chordata > Amphibia > Anura > Ascaphidae > Ascaphus > Ascaphus truei. The sequence goes on from CM071569.1 coordinate 267,725,883, forward strand.
AACGTTCCGCTAAAGCAAAATGTAAAAGAATGCTGCAGGCAGAGCCACGGAATATAAATGACTCAGTAAGGAGGCTTGCAGAAAAACAGGTTGAGTGGCAGTCCAGGAACACCGGACTAACTCGATAGGGGCTATTTACCAAAGCCTCCTCTCAACAAAACTGGTGCAATGCTGAAAAAAAGAGCATTCGGTTCAGCAGTTGGAAACCTGCGCTACCCGATTCTGAACTTCATACTCTCCCTTTTGGAAGTCCAATGTTAGGAGTATTTCAAAATTGAGAATGCAATGCTGCCACTAAAGCTGTACACGGCATAGCTGTGAAGCGGAGGGAATATTTTATATGATTAATCTAGTGCTATTTTTGTGCTACTATTTCACCAGTTTTGCAGCATGGAGTCTTTAATACACTATGGAGATCCTTAAACCTGAATGCGTTGAACTGATATCCGATATCATGTTTGCAACTGCAGTGGGATAGTAATATGTAGCAATTCATTGCTGGGACTTGTTGCAGTGAGTTGTTAAAGTACCAATCCTCTCATCCTTACGCCCCATTTTTACACATACTAAAAAAGGACAAATCCTCTGGTGCCACTTGTCTCAAAAACATAAGGGAACAGCTTTTATGGACCAATCCGAGGTGGGGGCTGTAACTGTGCATCTAGGAAAGTCCACAGGGGTGTGCTTAAGGAGAGTGGGAATTTCAAACCGACCAATGAGAACTGCGCCTAGGGGGGGTTCATACCCAGCCAAACATCCCCCAGCCGGATATCTCCTGCAGAGATAGGCGCCTCAGTGTCTTGGGGTTGACAAAGACTCTGCTCTTCGAACCAACGTCTCCCGGACCTGAGTACCGCATATCCCCTCTCTCACCTTGATCCCAAGTACTGCACCTCCCCCCACCCCCTTCGACTAGCGACACCCGGGTGTGCGGACTGGATAAGAGAATTACCAGCCTAGCGTGAAAGGAGCCTCTGGAATACATGCATCACAATTAAATTAAATAAAGAGTTACACACACATAGTATCCTACATTTTGGCCATTCTAGCCAGAATAAGATGGTTATACAGAGGGATCCTATGCAGGGTCGGTGTGATGGCATTGCCATCGGTGCTACTGCACTGAGCCCTGCAATTACAGAGGCCCTGTGCTCTCCCACATGACAATGAAACTGATGGCTGGGAGAGAGCGGGGGCCTCTGTAACTCTCTTACCTTCTCCGGCGGCATCTCCTGGCATCTCCCCTTGCATGGTTTCATCATCATGGCTCTGTGACGTCCAATGGTGGCACGTTGCTATGACAACGGGATGTCACAAATTGACGTTGGCATTGCAACGCGACACCATTGGTGATGGGACCATTCAGGAGTTGATGCCGGGAGGAGGAGGAGATTCCGCCGGATGATGCCGCCAGAGAAGGCAAGAGCCCCTGAACATGTCCCGGCACCGAGCCCCGGAAACATCCCAGCCGGCCCTGATCCTATGTTTCCATGGAGCAGTCCCAGGGGTTCCACCGATGGACGGGCCACCCGCACTCACTATGACGGATTTCCCCTTCAAAAAAGCAGTCTGTCTGTAGCTGCAATTTCTCAGTCAGGCATTAGGTGATGCTGTGCTGCACAGCTCATGCAGCACCTCGTCTGCATTGCTGCCTACTGTGTGATAAGGTGAGTGCGAGTCTGTGTGTGAGTCTGTGTTTGAGTGTGTGTGTGTGTGTGTGTGTGTGTGAGAGTGTGTGTATCATTGTGTAAGAGAGACATGGGCAGAGGGGGGGGGGGTGAAAGAGAGACATGGGCAGAGGGAGGGTAAAAGAGACATGGGCAGAGGGGGGTGAAAAAGAGACATTGGGGTGTGAGGCATATTGGGGGGGAGGGGGAGACACTGGTGGAAGGTGAGAGACACTAGAGGGAAGGGAGAGTGAGAGACACTGGGGAGGGAGAGTGATAGAGACACTGGGGGGAGGAAGTGGCACACTGGCTGGATGGAGAGAGACACTGAGGTGATGGAGAGACACTGGCTGGAGGGAGAGACACTGGGGGATGGAGTGAGAGACACACTGGGGAAGGTGAGGGAGACACTGGGGGGAGGGAATGGTGGGGGTCTTTTAAAAATGTATTGGGGCAGTGGGGGTCTTTTAAAAATGTTCTTGAACCAAGAAAATGTTTCGCCTGCAGTGCATTTTTTTTTTTTTTTTTTCATGTGCTGCGCTAAAAATATTTAAGGGGTTCCATTCTGTTTTACAAAATATAGGGTTCCACGACTAAATTTAATTGGGAAACACTGATATAGATAGATAGGGGCAGTGGCTGGTCTTAGCCTTTAATATGCAAACCACATTGCTCCTTCCATTACAGTGAAGACTAGAGAATCATCACAACTCTAGATATCACAGGGTAAAGCAAGAGCAAAGCCCCCCACCAATATCTATCATAAATAGGGACATAAAAGGCAAGATAAGATATACAAAAGAAAATAAATAAAAAATTGTTACTACAAAAAATTTCCTCCATGCATAGAAATTAAGAAAAACAAAAAAGGCATTATATATGGGATTTAATTTCCATACAGATACAAAATAGACAATACTCAACATACTGTCACAAAACTAAAAAAATAAATATACACCACACACACAACACACAACACACACAACACACACACACACACACACACACACACACACACACACCACACACACACACACACACACACACACACACACACACACACAACACACCCACCCCTATAAATAACATAATTCAATGTAAAAGTAGTATATTACATATTTCTTAAGTAATTTTTTAAACCAAGCAATTATACACAATAAATACAGTTATAACAATGTATCAAAAGTGTATACAAAATGTACCTCTCATCCCAACTTCTGACACCATATGTTAGAGATGTGTGCAGAGGTATGCAATGGAGACTGGTTTTAAGGTGAAATTAAAATAAGGCTTTATTGCGCCTGTTCCTTTAAACACTACAAACATAAAAGAAAAACCTACTCCACTATGGAGAAATCACTACACATTTTACCTCAGCTCTATCTAGCTGGGTGTGTAGCTTAGCTGCTTACAACCCCCTCAGCACCCTTGTGTGCTATGACAATGTCTGTGTCCAGGTATGGAGGTTTGGTCCTCTTGTCTTGCTATCAGCATACACTCCTTCTGCAGCTCAAGATATCTGTTCCTCTGGTCAGCCCTAGTTGTGGGCTATGGAAAGCAGTCTTTAGTCTTGGTCAGCTCCCTTGTGAGCTAAGGAATATCGGCAGTCTTTCTTTCCTTGGTCAGCTCACTTGTGAGCTAAGGAATATCTCTTTTCCCCAGGTCAGCACAGTTGTGGGCTAGGGAATCTCTTTCCTGTTACTCAGCCCAGGCTTTTTCTGCATTCCTAATCAGCCAGGTGGAGTCTGGTTGATTGCTGGTGTGCAATTAACCAGCATACTGCTGGATTAGAGGCAAGTTTTTCTCCAACAGTGATAAGTCCCAGTTACACCCACAAATTCTGCCGCCTTAGGGCCGGGCCTAATGGGAAATCTGCCACTGGATATTATTATAACGCGGTGTGACGTCCATCATAACCAACAGCCCAGAAGGTATGTGGATCCAAATCATGCTCCATTAATCTAGCCAGAAAATCTGCAGTGACTCTCACATTCGAAGGAATCTTCATAACCGATATTCGCAGAAAATGATCCACATCCTGAGCTGTAACAGGGAAACTGTGGCTGCGATAATGGGTCTCCTAGGTGGATTAACCAATATTTTATGCACTTTAGGGAATACTGTAGATACAATCCTGGTCTTACAGTATGATGTTTTTTAAAGAAGGTTGCAACCTGTGTATCTATTCCTGATCTAGTGCTGGTTTAATAACCTGGTCAATTTCATGCTGGTATTCTAAAGTGTTTCTCAAAACATCCAGGGGGAGCATATGTGGGAATAAAAGAATAAAATACACAAATTTAAGTGCAGACGTTTTTAAACAAGTGGAATTATTAGGCAGCGTCTTGGCTCGTATAGTTGCTCTACTCACAGGACTTAAGAGTTAATAAAGGCAGTTGGCAAATTGGGTTGCCACCCATGTAGGTAACTGTGCACCGACACCCTATCGAATTCTCCGTCAGCAAAGTACGCATGTAAAATGAGAGAGAAAGCTACATAGTGCGATCAATTGGTAAACTTTATGTATAAAATAAGGGTAAAAAATGCGCACTTACAATGTGCTAGTAAAATAAAAGCATGTATCACACAAGGTGAATTGGATACACTTCTGAATTATTGTATCTAAATCTTTTCTGACTAGATTAATAAAAGTTCTAACAGATGGATTACCTACCGAGGCCATGAATTGAGGTCTGCATTTAAACATCTTAAGTAAATGTTGAAAACGGAACAAATCAATTGAAAACGTGAAAAGATTGAAATGAGTAGTCGGTGGGAAGGTTAAACCTCTTGATAGAACTGACAATTCATCGGGTAATAAAGGTGTAGAAGTGAAATTGAAAACCACAGAACCTTCTATACTATGAGAACACTGGACTTTGTTTGTGGAGGATGTTTTGTTTTTTCTCCTTCCTCTCCACGTTTTTCGTTTCGGCGCAAACCTAAAGAAATAGAGTTAAAATGTCCCAGAAGGTGAGAGCCAGAGTCCAAGGAGGTTATACCTTTATTTCCGTTGTTGTAAATGATGCCCTAGGATTCCGTGGGCGATATTCTGTGCGAAAACTAAAGTTATCTCCGTCTCCTTTATATGGGCAATCGAAGCCATTTAAAAAAAATAAAGGATTGACACATGGTGTCTCCGGAGCTAAAACCCATTAACTTAAGTTCCTGGGACCCCCTGCTTCCAAAGTTACCTATGATCAATCGGCGAAGATTCGGCTCTGTGGTTCACTAATTGCAGTGCAGCAGAAGAGAACCAAAGATGCAAAGTTTTGTGGGGAAAATCATGTGACCAGGCAGTCACTAAATACAGTTGGTGCACTGCTAGAAAGAGGACAGGGCTCAAAAAGGGGCATGCCAGAGCCTGTTTTAGAAGAGGACGGGGGGGTGACTTTGTAAATGGTTGCTATAGAAACAAAAAATGCTTGCTACATTATAATACATGTCATTCAGAGTTGTTTTTTAAAACAATGCTACAAGTATTTTCTCATAGTACAGAACTGATTTATTTAAAAATAAAACACACACGTAGGATATTGCTTGGTCTGCAGCTTTAAACTCTAATGAAGGCCCATTTGTAGGACCGAAACATCAGTAATATGGCGTGTTATTGTTGTATTTATTAAAGTTTATTTTTAAGTGCCCAGCTTGCCTGCTTATATTTATATGATTATTTTTGTCGAATGGTGAGGGACATTCGACAATCTACACGGAGTCACTGTTTCCTTTACTGACCTTCCGAAGCCTGCCTGGCTAGAAGGAAGACTATCTTGCTTACCTAGCCTAGGTATGGGATGTGAGTAACGGTCATTATTGCACTTCTATTTATGCTTTATTTGTACCTGTTTGGAACGTAGCGCACATGTGCGTTAAATAAGTCCAGCACGCGTGCTAATCTATTCATAGTGCATGGGTTGTGTTAGGTGTTAAAGAGCATGCGCTTCTGTGTCAAAGATGCGAGAAATTAGATTGCACATGTGTAGAACTGTGGTTTAACATGCATACATGTAGATGTTAACGCATAGCTTGATGTTAACGTGTAACGCACAGAGATGCACAACCATCTTAACATACTGTTGCGTCTATGCTAATGAGGACGCTAAAGGACGTTGTTTTTGCATGAAATTAGCTTTGTGGATCCCAGTTAACGTCAGGGAAACGATTTAGGTAACGTGACTTTAGTTGTTCTGACTATGTTAAGATATCTTGCAGGTTCACATTTTTTGCAGTTTTTAATTGCTACTATCAGTTTAGATTTTTTTTTTAAATTCTTCTCATTCCAACATGCCACGTATAAGACTTATTTTGTCAAAATGTCACAGTGAGTGCATTTGTGCACATACAGTAACGCGCATCCAGGAGGAAAGCAACATAATGAGGGGGCAAAGGAGGCAAGAGACACCAAAATGTTATGTTGTTTCATCTGCCACTTATGGAATAAATTGACAAATTTGCACCTATCCTGTAATCTTTCTTTCTACAAGTGTGCGGTACATCTGTTTGTTGACTGTGTATGCTATACGCTTATTTCCAGGAGAATGCGTGGCAGACATCCAGCAGCATGATGAATTTGGAACCAGTCCGCTCTAAGAGGAAGTGTGCACGTCCTCCTGTTTGTGAGATTCTATCCTGGATAATAAACCCATCATTTCAACTGCTAACATCTGGGTAAAAACATCTTTAAACTGTGTCTCCAACTCACCATTTGCTTTAGTAATTTCAACAGCAAACACCTGGGTAAAAATGTCTTTAAACTGTGTCTCCAACTCGCCCGCTGCTTTAGTAATTTCAACAGCTAACACCTGGGTAGGACAACTGTCTGATTAGAAACACCATTTGTTTTTATGTCTCACATTTGCTAATTGAGATGTCTGGGCTGTACGTAAGTCAGTAAGGTGTATATAGCTAGGGACAGTCTGGGAGAGCGACCTTTGTAGGGGAACATCCTCCAAAATGTAGGGGAGCGGTGGTAAAAGCCATGTAAAAAGAAAAAAAATCACATAGTGCAATATTGCTGATACAGTGATAAAAAAGTAAAAATATAAGGGGCTATAAATTCCTACTCACAATGGAGCAAGAACAATAGGCAGAAATCCAAACAGGGGCAATGATGTCTCTGGATGGTATGATGCAGGCAGCCTGGTGTATCTCGAAAACAAGGACAGACCAATAGTGTAGATCAACTTTAAAATGTTTATCACAAAACTCACAAATGGAGGCTTACACTGTGTCAATGATTCAGAGGCAAAGTATAACAGACGGTGTTCTATGGGGAGTCGCGATCTCACTGCTTCCACGTCCAAAAGAGCCTCTGATTTTTTTTTTTTTTTTATAAAATATTTTATTAGGAAGTAATACATTGAGAGTTACCTCTCGTTTTCAAGTATGTCCTGGGCACAGAGTTAAGACAAATAATACATGGTTACAGATACAGTTACATAAATGAGCAGGTTATACATTATATACAAGACATTGCATGCACCGTTAAAGATAATAAATATTATGGGCGTATGAAACAGTTACAGACCAGGTTAAAATGTGTGACAGCCTTAGATTTGAAAGAACTTAAACTGGTGGTGGATATGAGAGTCTCTGGTAGGTTGTTCCAGTTTTGGGGTGCACGGTAAGAGAAGGAGGAACGTCTGGATACTTTGTTGAGCCTTGGGACCATGAACAGTCTTTTGGAGTCTAATCTCAGATGATAGGTGCTGCATGTGGTAGGGGTGAGGAGCTTGTTCAGGTAGCTGGGTAGCTTGCCCAGAAATTATTTGAAGGCAAGACAGGAGAGGTGAACTTTGCGCCTAGACTCGAGTGATGACATCCACATCCGCCTCCAGCTCCGACGTCACTTCCGGATATGCCGATCCGTCCCTCTGTGTGTGTTTGGCGGTGCTTGTCTCTCCTCTCTCCCCGGATCACGCAACGAGCCACACTCTATGTAGTTCGCTGTATAGGGATAACAGCATCCTCAGGAGTAGCTCCCTCCTGCATCATGAGTGGTTTAAATACCCACTATTGTAACACAAAGCCCTTCTCATTGGATCTAAGGTACAGAAGGCGCGTCTATGCTATATGCAGCTATAATGCATACCATATACAGTACATGGTTAAAAAACACAGAGTGCCACCATAAAACAGCTTATCAGCTAATACACCTTTAAACACAATACAATATAAAATATAAAATCGAATAATCAGATAGAAGAATTATGATGTCCCCCAAAAAATATACATAACAATAAAAGTGGATCAATGAAAAATATATATATAAATATATAAATTATAAAGATCCATCTAGCTACACTATCGATAGATCAATAGAAAATACTGTATATAATAATATATATAAATATATAAATTGTGAAGACCTGTCTAGCTACACTGTCGAAATAAGAATAACGTTGAATGAGGTGTTCTTTTCTCCATATGCAAATAAAAATAAAAAAACACAATGAAGGTATTAGTCTTCAGAGAAATAAGCACTTAAATAGTATATTACGATCCTAACATCATTCACGCATAATAGAATATATAAAATTTAAAATATTAATTATCGTGAAATAAATGTCCCATCACCATAAAATCACAGGAAGACCCCTAGCTCTATATTGACATTCATTCCTTGGGGTACCAGTGTTTTTAATTTATAAATCCAAAAAGTCTCACGTTTCGTGAGTTCGAGATTCCTATCGCCTCCTCTCCAGTGGTGCAACACACGCTCTAACGCTGTGAATTTCAAACCATTAGGGTCCCCCTTATGATGAGTAATAAAGTGGTTAGATAGTGAGTGGTAACTTTTCTTCTGATGTTGTCCACATGTTCTAATATCCTTATTCTAACGTACTGTAACCCACATGGGCATTCGATGAGATAAATAACATAATCTGTTTTACAAGTCATGTGTTTGGAAATCGCAAATCTTTCCTTAGGGATGTATGAACTAAAAGCAAATTTGTCCACGGCCCTAAAACTGCATGTTTTGCAAGTAATGCATCCAAAGAAGCCTTTTATCTGCGGCAGCCAGTTATTCATCTCTTTTATAATTTTAGGCAATGCACTAGGCGCAAGTTTGTTTTTCAAGGTATTTGCTCTTTTGATGAAAACGAATAGTTATCTATGTGGCGCTTAAATATAATCAGTGATATTTAAAATAAATATACAAAAATAGTGCAATTACATACAATAATGTGAAAGTGACCAATGCACCCAAATTGAAATATGCAGCTCAAACCCTAATATTAGATTGTCCTCGCAATCCAAATGAAAGTTGTAGAAATCCAGGTGTTTTTGGGGAGCGCAGGTATATAAAAAGACAAAAAACACACAAAATATAGTGCAATATGTCTGTGTTTGATTAAAGTGTTTCTTTTCTTCAAATTCTGGTGAAGTGTGTACTCACAAGTCTCTCTCTTGTGTGGTGTATAGAAAAGTTATCTTTATGGCATCGTGCCTGGCTTCTCCATATAGATAATTTCCTTACTGCTATAATAAAGCAAGAGAATCGACCATAGTGCGATCAGAAAATAAAGACTTTCTCTTAAAATATGGTAAAACACACTCACATGGTGTCGATAGATAAACCAGCAATTTGATCATAAAATGATCCACGTGGGCAAACAGAAGCTTGGTAGCTGGAACAGTACACCCCGTCCGCTCTCCCAGCTGATCACTCTTCCCGTCTGTTTCTGTTCCGGCGAAATCCCCGGATGACGTCAGACGACGGGTGCCGCGCTTGGACAAACAACAGGTCGCGCTGCAATCAGCCTTCCTCTTGGTGCAGGATACAGGATACACCCAACGCATTTCTCCTCTGCTGAGGTTTCATCAGTTCCAGCTACCAAGCTTCTGTTTGTGCCGGCGTGGATCATTTTATGATCAAATTGCTATTGTATCTACCGACACCATCTTTCTGCCGTTACGAACCCTTCCTATTCCCTTTTCTCTTTCTTTTCCCTCCTTTGAGGCTCACACTGTCCAGCTTTTCTCTCTCACCCTGTACACGTGGCGGTCATCTATCACCCACCTACCTCTACTCATCCAACTTCTGTCTTTCTCTCCCACTTTGAATCCTGGCTCTCCTTCTTTCTCTCCTCCAGAATCCCCTTTTCTTCTCCTTTTGGACTTCAACTGCCATATTGATGACCCCTCCCTCCCTTGGGCTTCCCCCTCTCTAACCTATTCTTTTGGTCTTCAATAGTGGACCCACAAAGATGGCCACTGCCTAGACCTGATTGTCACAAAAAAGTTTTTTTCTCTCTGATTTCTCCATTTCCCTCTTTCCTCTCTTTGACCATCATCTCATCTAATTTTCTCTCACTTTTTGTATTGTATTGTATGTCTTTATTTATATAGCGCCAAAAGTGTACTCAGCGCTTCACAAAGAATACAGTACAGGGAATTATAATTATACACTAAGTGCAGCAAAATCAGACAATAGGAAAGAAAATCCCTGCCCCGAAGAGCTTACAATCTAAGAGGTTTAATGGGAAACTTACACAGAGACAGCAGGTGAGGGAGTAAGTGCTGTAGATGGTAGTGCTTGGTCACAATGGGTGGTAGGAGTGACTGAGTGTGGGACAAAGCCATGAGTGCAGGCTATTGGGATACTTGATTTGTGGGGTGAGATTTAAGGCTGGTCAGTATTAAATGAAAAGGTTAACACCATTTACAGGGGAAGAGATGGCAGGGACCCATGAGTGAGATCAGGTGTGTATGTCTGACTTCAGGCTATGGGGAGATCCCCAGCAGTGGGAAGGAGTAGATAGAGGGTGTGAATAGAGGATTTGTGTGGGTGATTTTTATTGAGGGCTGTATAAATAATGGTGCAGTGGGAAGTGGGGAAGTTGGAGAGAACAGAGACATTCACAAAGAAGTGAGGAAACAGTAAACAGAAAAAGCAGTAGGGAGGGCATAGTAAGATGCAGGAGGAGAGACTTCACAGGTAATGGAGGATAAAAATGAACAAATAATCACAGATGTTAAAAGAGAATGTCTCACAGTGGCAAAGTTGTAATGCAGAGTCCAGATCTTCCTCCAATCTTCACCTCAAATTTCAACTCCAAAATGAACTCTTGTAGACACTTTAGATATGACACTTATGATGTGACTCTTTTGATGTTACACAACCATATGGCACACAGCCAAGTTACACTGACTTAAGTACCCTAATCACATGCATTTGACTAACACTTAAGGGAGGGGGTTGCCTAATCAAATCAGACACACCAAATAGTTAATTAGATTATCAATTCTCTCTTAATTGATTGGAGTCAGCATACAGCATACAGACACATTCCTGTTTGAAGAAATAAATCAGAATATTAGTCCAGATATTCAGAATGCATACATGATTAAAGATAAAGAAAGAAAACATCCAGAGATGATTCACTCCAAAATTAACTTCTCCCCTTCTCTACTTCCATCTACCCCTAGTTTCTGCAGAGACCTGAGCTCTATTAACTACCAGCTTTTGATTCCACTTTATGCTCCTCCCTCTCCTCTCTCAGCTCTGCTCCAGACTCGGATAACCTGATCAAGAACTACAACTTTGCCATATCCTCCTCTTTTGATCAACATTCCCCACTTTCTCTCTGCCGTTCTCGCCCTTGTAACCCCAGACCTTGGCTACATTTCCACACCCGAAGCCATGCACCATCAGCGGATCAGACAGCGTACGTGACAACAGGCTTAGCAACCCGTAACGCTGCAGTGCAGGCACAGCATCTGAAACAAAGTCTGCAACAGGCAACCTACGGCGTCCCTGACCACAGATACAGCAAAATATTTCTGAACTGCAGGAAAATCGTGACATGGGAGAAAAATACAAGAACATGCTGTGCAACATTTTAAAGTGTAACATTGAAAGTGTCTGGAGTTAATTTTGGAGATTAATCTTTAATCATGGATGCATTCTGAATATCTGGACTAATATTCTGATCTCTTCAAACAGGTATGACTGGTTTGATTTCTATCTAACAAATGAAGGAACTTTAATCAAATTAACATCTACCTGGTATGACTGGTTTGATTTCTATCTAACAACTGAAGGAACTTTAATCAAATTAACATCTACCTGGTAGGAGCTGAATAGGCAGACCACTCCCTTAATTGTTAGTCAATTGAATGTGTTTAACTAGACCTTGGTGACCTACGTGGGACACATCGTGTATGCTCAAGGAATTGCTACCGATCCAGCCAATGTAGAAGCGATAGTGAACTGGCCGCGTCCCGAGAATGTGGCGGAACTGCGATCATTCCTGGGTTTCTGTGGGTATTACCGTCGCTTCGTGGAAGGGTACTCTAGTCGAGCTAAACCCCTGAACAATCTGCTGAAATACCCTGTTCACAAGCTAGAGTTCCTGGCTCTCAAATGGGCGATCACAGAGAAACTTCATGATTACCTCTATGGTGTTACGATTGAGGTAAGGACGGATAACAATCCCCTCACGTACATCAATACTTCTGCCAAGTTGGATGCAGCAGGGCACCGATGGCTGGCAACCCTATGTAACTACAGATTCTCTCTGAAGTACAAGCCGGGGCCTTTGAACATTGGAGCTGACGCTCTATCACGACGACCAGGATTACGTGCTACCCCCGATGATGATGAATGGGAAGAGATCCCCGGGCCTGGGATGCAAGCAATGTGTAGCATAGCGGCCGTCATCAATGATCAGGTGGCCTTCTCCGAACTACAAGTTGCAGATTTGTTAGGATGCCAGTCGCAGGCTATTCCCACCGCCTACTGCGATCCCAAGGGAATGAACATAACCCATGACAAAGTCATAAGATGGAAAGATTTAGTGGACTATCAAATAAGAGATCCAGTAATCAGCATCATTCGGCAAGCTGTTCAGAGAAAGAATCCCGCTCTACTGAAAAGTGCTCCCCGAGACCTGATCGCGTTGCTAATGCGTGAGGTGGACAAGTTCGAGATAGACAATTGCTTGCTCTATAGGTATTCCAATATCACAACCACCCTGATAGGCGACAACTGGTTCTACCCCAAAACTTGAGATTTATGGTGTTGAAGTCTCTACATGATGAGCATGGGCACCTCGGTGTAGAGAAGACTTTTGGGTTAGTCCGAGACCGGTTCTTCTGGCCTAAGATGCGGGAAGACTTTGCCTACCAGAGCAGCACCCATGGCCCATCTCAAGAGTTCTGGTCCAATGGACCTGGTGTGTATGGACTTTTTGTGTATTGAACCTGATAACCGAGGAATCTGTAATGTGCTGGTCATCACGGACTATTACACCCGGTATGCGCAGGCCTTCCCCACAAAAGACCAGAAGGTCATCACAGTTGCAAAAATACTATGGGAGAAGTTCTTCGTGCACTACGGTCTTCCAAACCGACTTCACTCCGACCAAGGGCGGGATTTTGAGAGCACTCTGTTCCGAGAATTAGGCAAAATGCTGGACATCGCCAAATCCCGGACTACTCCGTACCACCCCGAAGGAGATGCTATGCCTGAACGATTCAACAGGACCTTGTTGGACATGCTCGGAACCCTAAAGGGTGCACAGAATACAGAATGGAGTCGTCACGTAGGAGCTTTGGTACACGCGTACAACTGTACTTGCCATGAGTCCACTGGATTTTCCCCATACTTCCTCATGTTTGGGCGGGAGGCACGACTCCCAGTAGATGTGTGTCTTCGAGTATCAACGGATGGGATACACAATGCTACCCATTTCAAGTATGTGCAAAGGCTAAAGGACAGTTTGCAGCAAGCGTACCAACAGGCTGAGAAGTCTACAGCTAAACTGAATGCTGGCAATAAGAGACGATATGACAATAAAGTCAAGTATCGGGAGCTACGTCCTGGGGATGCTGTGTTGCTTCGTAATCTGGGAGTCCCTGTAAAACATAAACTGGCGGACCAGTGGAGAGACGGTGTATATGAAGTAGAGTCACAGATGCCCGGCCTCCCGGTCTATCGCATCAAAGACACTGACGGCCGGGTAAAGGTTTGGCATCGTAATCACCTTCTCCCCATCCCCCAAGTGGGAGACGAAGAAGCAGAAATACTGGCCACACCGCTTAACGGTGAGTCCGACTTATCAGAGATGGGTCAAGAGACTGTAAATAACGAGACCCACTCTGAAGGCCCTATGGAAGGACCCTCTCAAAGGGACCATCCCCCAGGAGGGGCATCTCCCGAAGGAGCTACGTAAGTGCCCCGTAGGCCAATGCCTACTAAGGTGACACCAACAGGCCAGCCTTTGGATCCACAGAGCCCGTGCTTTGTGCCTAACAGAGACTGTTCAGAGACATTTCTCCCCTCAAGGGAAGAGGCTGAGCCTCAGGACTGTACATATTACTCCCCAGAGGGAGTTGCTGAAGAACACCTCCGAAGGAGCCAAAGAGTCAGGTACCCTCCAAATCGGGTAACCTATGATCAAATTGGGGCACCCCATTATGAGGCTCAGCAGTGGTCTCGGAGCAAAATCCTATCTGTGATTGTGATGCTCACCGAATTGTGCAACATCTTATAAAGTAAATGCGAATGTGCTAAATTATATAATTGAACTGCATTTTTATTATATAACTAATGTATATAGTTCTTTAAGTTGTGTGTCAAGCGAGGATGTTGGGGTTTTTACCAGGGGGAGGATGTAGCCGAGTCCCCCTCTGCTCGGTGACCCCCCCTTATTACCTCCGTGCCGGGAGCAATGGCGAGTGCTGCCGGCGCCAAGCGGCAGACCCGCCGGAGGTTCTGGGGGGTTTGGGCCGAGCAGGGAGCGCTCCGGTGCGCCGGAGACTCTGCGGCGGGCCGACAAGGCAGGGCGCCGCCATATCGATCCTCGCACATGCGCAGTGTGGCAGGTAGTGGCGGCGGCCCCTAGAGTGCTCGCGCATGCGCAGTGATCGCGCGAACGGCACGGCCAATCAGCAGAGGGCTCACAGCAGGAACTACATCTCCCATGAGCCTCAGGAGGGCCCCACGTGACCCCAGGGAGCCAATAGGGCTACAGATCTCCCTGCAGAGGAGAATAGATACTTTTTGCGGGGTTTGGAGCACGTTGGTCAGGACCAGGACAAGCTAGGGGTAGGAGGTGAGTGCAGGGGTCAGTGACCCACTGCATTAGGCCAGCAGCCCCCTAGGTCCCAGTTAGGTCCTGAGCCACTGTGTAGCTTGTTGTGCTATATGGACAGGCCCTAGATAGGGACACTGCCCCATTAGCTGTTTGCATAGTCAGGGACACAGCGCTGAAGCCGTGCAGCCCTGCGAGGTGGGTTCTGGGCTCAGAACGCCACCAAAGACACTGAGACTAAGGTGATATTATCCACGCCGGAATTCACCCAACGCGTGCGGAGGATGACGTCGGATCAGGCGGAAACCCTGTCGTAGTCTGCGGAACCCGGGGTCGGAGCCCCGGGCAGGTATCATTCTTCAAGTGCACCAACACTGTACAGCAACGCAAGAAGCACGCCTAAAGGGTGGGGGTATCACTTGGAGACACTTACGTGGAGAGTGGCCAAGGGCCTTGTATAGTGCGATTGGACACGGTGTGGGGATACACGGTGGTGGGAGTGGGGTGTATGTTATACCTTACCCAAATGCAACGTTGAATGTTATGTATAGTAGAGTATAAGTTATGCACATATATGCAGTAAAGCCTGTCCTGTTTTACAACTGTGTGTTTACCGTGATTGTTTCACTTGAGGGCCTCCTCCCACTCTGTTGGGATCCCTCCCAGGTGGAGGCTTTGCACCACGAGATCGTATTATATGTCTGTACCCCAGGCTCCCCAAGCGGAGGCTTAGGCTCCTGAGAGCCACACAGGTTACACAGCAGGTAGTAGCGTTTGTATTCACAGGGAATACCCGTTACATATATAAGGCAGGCTCTTTTGGCTGTGAGCCATATGGCTGTGCAACATTTTAAAGTTTAACATTGAAAGTGTCTGGAGTTAATTTTGGAGATGAAATTGGAGGTGAAGATTGGAGGAAGATCTGGACTCTGCACAACAACTCTGCAGCTGTGATATCTTGATTTTCTAAATGCTATGATTCTTTGTACTCTTCCTATCCTCCAATACCTGGACTGTCTCCTCCTGCATCTCACTATGCCCTACCTATTGCTTTTTTTGCTTACTGTTTCCTCACTACTTTGTGAACTTCTCTGTTCGCTCCAATTTCCCCACTCCCCACTGCCCCATTATTTATACACCTCTCTCCCAACAACTTCTTTACTCCTCAATAAAAAGCACCCACACAAATCCTCTATTCACACCCTCTATCTACTCCTTCCTGCTGCTGGGGATCTACCCTAAGCCTGAACCAAGTCACACCTGATATCACCCATGCTGCCTGCCATCTATTCCCCTGTAAATGGTGTTAACCTTCTGATTTAACTGACTAACCTTAAATCTCACCCCACAAGTTAAGCATCCCAACAGCCTGCACTCATGGTTACTGTCCCACACTCAGCCACTTTTACCACCCACTGTGGCCAAGCACTGCCATACACAGCACTTATTCCCTCACCTACTGTCTCTGTAAGTCTCCCACCATACCTCTTAGATTGTAAGCTCTTCGGGGCAGGATTTCCTTTCCTATTGTCTGATTTTGCTGCACTTATTGTATCATTTTAATTCCCTGTACTGTATTCTTTTGGGAAGCGCTGAGTACACTTTTGGCGCTATATAAATAAAGACATACAATACAATACAAGTGCCATAAATACAGCAACTATTTTGTATACATAAAAGGTGGCAGTCGGTAAGATACTTCTACTGCGCTCACTACATGATTAAGATAATAAAAGCAAAAACAACATGTAACCAGATAATGGATCCAGTCCTAGAGAGAAGGGGGGAGGGGAGGGATAGAAAGTGTGTTAGGTTTGTGGTTTTTGGAGTTGGCTCTGATAATTATTGTTTAATAACAACTTTCCAGGAAGTATACTAAGTCATATCAGAAATAAATTATATAATCGTAATCGGAACCTATACGAATATCAGTAGCATCCAGCATCAATGGTAGCCTCATTCTTTGATAGAGAATAGACAATAAAAAAAATACAAAGATACCCAAAGCTACTTACAATGTGACAAAAATACACAGTGCAATACCTATATATCCTCTTGAAAAAAGGGTCATTTAGTTTAACCCTTTGACCAAAGCGTCTTAAGCCTGCTGCCACTTTCAAGGCATGACCGTAGCAGGTCCTAACACTCCCTGGGTTAAAATCCTTATTAACCTGTATAATTACAGGAAGAATGATCACATTGGATCTGTCGTAACCTAGCAAAATGAAACTGACCTGTCAACTTGGAAAGTGTGGAGGGGCAAGCTTAAACCTGGGGGGGAGGAGCCACTACCCTCCCAAAATCAGCTGAGACCAGCTGCACACAGTTATTAAACACACAAGATACCCAACAAGCTTTGGGAGGGTAGTGGCTCCTCCCCCCCAAGGTTTAAGCTTGCCCCTCCCCACTTTCCAAATGTTGTTTATACTAATGGAGATTTTTCTCTCCCTATCTCTGTATACCCTGATTGTAGTCTTACTTGTCTCTCTTTATTTGCTACCCTATTTCTAGGGTTCCAAATTTTAGTTAAGTTTGCAATGGTTATTTCCCTCCGCTTTTCTGATTGTTTAGATTGTTTAGAACTAATTATTAATTTAGTGGAGGGCTGTGAACGGGTTGCTAGGCAACCGGGAGGGTATTTAAGACCATCTACTGCTAGAAGCAAGTATCCTTTGAAAAAGTTACCCGTGAGTGACGAAACGGGTCAGGACGTAGGCAGCGTCATTGCGTCCTCACTGAGTGTATCGTGGCCGGATCGCGTCTCTGAAGCAGCGGGAGGCTAACAGCATTTACTGCTCGCTTGAGCTAGCTGGTGTGCTGGGACTTTAACATCAATGACCCAGGCTCTTCCCAGGAGCTCTGTGAAGTATGCTGAGGACTCTATTTGTGGACTTTGACGGCTCTTCTACCGGATGTGGCGGCGACAATTGTTGTTCACAACTGCTTTATTTGTGCTTCTCTTGTGAATGAGCCTGTTTCCTCCACCGTATCCCCTCTTTCTTATTAAATGTAAATGATTTTATGCTATGGGCCATGCGCTTTCTTTTTCTTATGGCTATATATATATATATATATATATATATATATATATATATATATCAACCTTATTCCATTAGGATAATATCTATTTAGTAAGTTGTTGTTGTAAAGATGACCATTGTACAAACTGCTAAAAGTAAACAAAAAACACCTTACCTTTTACAGCGAAACCTTATCATGATTAATGAGTTTTATTAAAAGCAAAACTGCCCAGATCATATCGCAATATATTATAAGATAAAGTATGAGCAATATTGTCATGACAAATAAAGATGAGCGCATTTATTTAATGCATGCATATGTTTGTGAGCAATAATTATATCTCTTGGCATGGACAGCATAAGAAAACAAATAGCATTACATTTTAACAAGCACTGCCACATTCTCCACAAAACACCCTCCTAGAATGCAAATATTGGCCAAAGGTTAATATCAACGCAGCTGTGCAAAAAGAAACAACATTGAGATTGACTTAAAGATTAGCTGCGTTGTCGCCTGCGTGTGGCCTGCTGGGTACTCTCATTGCCATACAGATCATCCACACATAGTGCATAGTTCATGTTATTGATCCCATGCACAAGAGAAAAGAAGGGACGGTGACAGATAAACACACGTGGTAAACAAAAGAAAATGCAACCGTTAGGCAGTTTTATGAATGACACAGAAAATTAGTGGTAGATCAAAAAAGTGTGCAATGGGGAATGGTAAAAGTTGATATGATGTTTAATGCACTAGCCAAATTTAATCCTATTATGCTATTTATACATATGTGGCCTTCAGGCAATTTTATAACTAGAGGTGTCTGTGTAAGGGAATTAGGAACAACTAAGGAGACATACTAGGTCAGAAGATGTATCTGGGTTAGGTGCAAGGAAGCAGCCAGCCCACAGCATGAAGCCCTGTGTCTGCTGGTGCTCCAACCTTCCGGACTGTAGGACTCAGGTACTATGCACAACAATGAACCAACGAAGAGAAAGAAATTCCCACAGATATGCACTTTTCATTTATTTTTATTATTCAAAAATATTTTTATATCAATATAAATCGTTAAAAAGGTTGCATGCAGATGGAAATATAATCACATCAGAGACAGACACATGCATACCTATACAAATCACGACTATATCATGTAAATCCTGACCACAGCATATAATGAGACAAATAGCAGAAACAATTGCTGTAAAGTGTTAATAGAAAATTAGTAACCAACCGCACCGAATACTTATACATTATTGTTAGAATAGGTTTGCAAACCTAAAAAGGGTTCTTTTTATTGTACCCTCTGAGATGTAACCATTACAATATCACTGTGTAGCCAGGACTGGTTCTTGGCTACCAGTCTGCCCTCCCTTGCAGTAAGCCCTGGTAAGAGCAGGCCTGCCAGTACTTATCATGGGGTTTCCCCACTCCCTGCAGTGGCCTTGAGTGACCGGGGAAAGAGGTGGAACCAGGCCTGGGTTCACCCAATCATGGGTCAGACCTGGTGCCCTACTCCTGATTGGACTTCAGGAGATTGCCACCCAAATTTAGTGAGTGCCTCTCCCCACTTGAGGGAGGCAGGCCACACACAGGTTGCCTGAAATACTGGCCTTCCCTGTTCCTCTTCCCCTCAGGGGAGAGTGAGTGTGCACCTTTCCCCTGATTCTGATAGAGGATCAGGGAAGAGTAAGGACTGCTGCGGGGGCCCTTGACCCGTAGTGCAGGTCCAGGGACCATCCTACATCTAGAGATATCACCAAAGACTGCATAGGGCAGAGGCCTGCTGTGACTGCATTGAGCTGAACAGAATGAACCATTCCAGTTATTATACCTCCTGTCTGGTGTGGGCTCTTACTGGGGGAAGGAGAGGGACTTATTTCTAACATAGGAGATCGCCTCCATATATCTGAAGCCTGCGTCAGATGGAGGCTCTGTACTACTAGAGATCTTTGCTGGGTATGTACCCCAGAAACCTGTCCTGTGTCCCTGCAACCATCGGTGGATGACTCAGCCCTCCTGCTTACCAACAGGTAGCATGCACCACACACACTGTAATGGCAGAATCTCCCATCGGGTGGGGGAAACACAGTTACAACTGTAATAGCACAATTGGCACACATCTATTGAACATACAACCTCAGATATGCTAGAAATAATTATTACTTATTCCCGTCACATATTGATAAGTTCAAATAGACAGATGTATGCCGACCATATAAATGTGCGTTGTCGCTATCGTGATAATACAGGATTTGGTTGCTGATGATGTATAAAGTTACCAGACACCCATGAGAGCCTCAAGTCTAATAGGTGAAATAGTCCTCCAGACTTGGAATGAGTGGTCAGTGTGCTTCAATGCGCCTCAGCTTTTTGAACACCGCTGCGTTTTTCTTAATTACTTTCCCCGAGACATGAAAAACGCAATTGCAGTCGGCGAGGGAAACGCTGTGAATCCAGCTAGGCCTCAGCTGCCAGTCTCTCTCCTCACTCAGACTACTGCACACCACTGTGTCTCCGCTTTGAAGTCACCCTACGTGCATTTCCCACTACGTGAAGTTCAGATCTGGGCCGGATGTTATCAAGTATCCTTTCCAGTGCATACCCGGATCTAAACCCGGAAATTAAAAAAAGAACACAATATTAATAACATACAGTATAAAAACATATGACGTTTATAAAAATGTTGAGTAAACAAATCCACCCATTGAGACCTATAGGAGTCTGAGTTCCTAATTTATAAATGCACTTCACAGCGCAACAATGCCTTATTGAGCAAAAACAGAAAGGCCAACGCAACTATGCCCTATTGAGATCACCCTGCCTAATTTCCAGATTTACATGACCAATGCCTACAAGTGATATACTTCTGGGGTTACCATTGTGATATTTATGTACATGTCAGGATATAGGTGTTGTGACGTAGTCCCAAGATATTAGGCAGCTTCTGTCCTATTTAAATCAGAAAGTGCAGCCATAGTGTAAATGTGATCCATCCTACAGCTTCACAGTTGCTGAAACTGGTGGATGGGAAGTCCAGGCCAGAGTTAACTTTTGCTCTCTCTGATTTCTCTCACCTGTCCTGCTAATTGGGGGATCAGGTACTAAGGGCAGTTTTCCTGAAGCCCCTGTCTCTCTCCTAGAGCCTGGAGACTGGGCATGGTGCCAGCAGCCATAGAGGAGGAGGACCTTCCCCCTGCAAAGTAACAAAAACCTTCATTTTTGTGCTCATTAGAATTCTGTGTCCTATTATAATACTATTTTGAACTCTGTGTGTAGTTGGAAAGTGGATAAGCCGCCCAACCTTAGAAAGGGAAATCCTTGTCTAGTCAGAGCTCAGTTGAGCACGGTTTTTGTTTGATACTTCACTTAAAGTGTTGCAGTCCCCTGCTCGGCCAAATATAGTAGGAAAAGGCCTAAGTAACTCAGTGTATCTCAGTAAAAGTGTTGCAGTCCCACTGCTGGGAAGAGTAAAGCAGGCAGACGCCTAAATAATCCAATATTGTGGTATGTGTCCTCTATGTGATGACCCTAAAAGACTGTGTCATAAAGAGCCCGGATAGATGGCAGAGCAACTTGAGGGAGTAATTTGTCACAAGGTATTATGATTCTTTTGGATATCCCATATATGCTCCAGTGATCTAACTCTGAGCTCATGTCCTGTCTTCCCGACATATTTTTCCCACAACAACGTGTCAGAAATTAGATTACAGCGCTAGTGTGACAGTTTATATAATGAAAAGTCTTACACGCCCTTGAGTCCTAATTAGACCTAAACATGGTGGCTCTTTGCACATATTGGCAGGCCTTACAGTGACAAGAAAAGTGAAAAAATACAGTGCACCTGATATTGATAATATAGTGATAGATAAACAAATAAATAACAAGTGTTTAAAGTGGTTATCAAGGGAAAAAATTATTAGGAATCTTATATAAAGTGACTGTATATAATAAAACAAAAGTGATATAAACAATGTATAATCACAAGGGCTGTATAAATAGCAACAAAAGTATATTAAACCTGTGTTGTTTTGATATGAGAAGCTGCCGCTAGTTACATAGTATGGCCCAGCATCCTATAGCACTAGTACACAGGGAAAAAGAAAACAGCACAAAATCAATTGCAAAGCTTGCACTATATTGCTACAAATCCTACGCGTTTCGTAGTTGTTAACTACAAAACGCATAGGAATTGTAGCAATATAGTGCAAGCTTTGCATTTATTTGGACATACTAGGAATACACTGTTACTGCTTTCAGAGTGTGCGGCTATACAATACTCTTGACTGTTCATTTGGCGGGCCGCATTATTCAGCGACAGAATCTGTGACGTCATCGGCAGCCGCCGAAGCTCTGGCACGTGTAATCGGCATTTGCCGGCAGTGTGGAGGGACTCCGCAATAGTGCTCACATCATGGGAAGCCCAGCAGACCAGGACTGATACCAACTGCAGCAGGAATCGGTGGTTTGTGGAGAGGAGGTCCTGGACATCCCATCCGTACAGCTCGTGGGATCCGACGATCATTGTGGGAAGTGGCTGTAGATGCTATTGTGGTAACATGTCCCTAACATGTCATGCTCTTTTATCTTTATCCTGATGTACGTGCAATACTCACCTGCTGACTGAATATTTCAATACATTTTATATAAACTACACCATGAGATTGTGCTGTTTTCTTTTTCCCTGCAGGCCTTACAGTGTCCGCATCTATAAGTTCCAATAACTCTAACCTTAGTTGGGGGATATCCTGTCACAGAGTAGTGACTATGAACCAGGATATCCCTCAGGTTTTCAGACCCCCTGCTGGTCCTCAGAGGGCGAGTACCAATAAAAGGCCAAAGTTCATCATCTTCATATACAGTATCAATGCGTAGATATAATGCCCCTTAGTTGTAACCATTTTGCATTGTAAGTACTTACAAATCGAATACAGTCTTGATCCTAATTTCTCTTTTTTGATGGCAGTAGAAATTCTCGTCTAGTCGCTTTAGCCCTTTAGGACCGATTGCTGTAGCCACATTCTTTAAATCTTACCGTAGTTTCATCTTATTCGCTTCTATCTCAAAGTATTCATCTGTGGAACAGTTGCACCTAATTTTCAAGAATTGTCTCATAGGCACTCCTCTTGTCTGGTTAATGAGATGGATAGCTGGATGCTTGCAAAAGACTGGTCGTTGTCATTTTCTTCGTAATGTAGAGGATGACAAGGTGCCATCTGATTCACGAAAAATCTTTAAATCTAAAAAATTAATGGAGTTGTAACCCCTGTACTTTTGACACTCAGATTATGACTATGGCTGAGGTCGGTGCCTGAGTCCCTATTAATAAATTATTGGGCCTTACATGGCCTATGGCCAGACAGCGAGAAGAATATGGACATGGTATATGGGTGATACAACAAGTTTGCTTATACACTAATCACTTAAGTACCCTGTGGTCCTCATATGAGGATCACTAGACACATCATACAAGTACAGCACAATCTCCAAAAACACTGCGCGGGTGTGAATCAGTGTCAGTGGTATATTAGCCACCCAATACTGGGTATGTTGGCTTGTAACTGTTGCAGGCCTGTACTTCTAAAAGAGAACTTTGGTACCGCTGTGTTTTATAGCCATTAAGGGTCCCTTCCGATGGTGCTGGAACTCGTGTCTACGTCTGACACGGTAGCTCTCTGCTCCTGATGTTACGTGTACAGGTGCACTCTGCAATCCCCGACCGAACCTGATAGCAGAAAGCAGCAAATAGGACACAATCCAAGCTTCAGTGCATCAAAAACTGCATGTGAGAGTATTACCCCTTTGGGATAATCTGATGTGTTATATAATATCCTTTAGAAATAGGGCTTCCATCAAACAGGTAACAATATTGATCATGATGAGTGTGTACATATCTTGAGTGACTCATTAGTGGTGTGAAAACACATAAACCATATGTAGCCGGGAGCAAATATTGGGGGTATGGGGGTGAGGAGATGCCCCTAGATTTGGTAGCCTCTCTCTGCTATGTAATATTACATTCCCTATGCAGATATTGTACAAGCTCCCAATCCAGCAATATAAGGTCACATAATAATATTCAAGTACTCACAAAGTCCTGTTCGGAAGTCTGTGGGCGTGCTCCAAACAGATCAAATCATGAGAGAAAACAAAGGTAAATGGTGGTGCACTGCACAAAAGTATCCCAGGCTGGACTGCAGAGGTTACTAAAAAAATATTTTATGGCATATACAAAGTATCGAGGGTGGAAACACTAGAACACGTTTTGCATCTGATTCCACCATCTTAGGCACGAAACGTGTTAGAGTGTTTCCACCCTCGCACTGCCATTTGATTGTGTTTTCTCGAACCTTATAGCACCCAGGTCCATGCAGATCTAACTCAACATGTCTGTCCCCTTTTTTAAAGCTCCTCTCCCACAGCCATGATTATTGGCTGCTCTCATATCCATTACAGTCACATGTCCAGAGCACATTGGAGAGGAACCTGCCAGGGGGCAGTGTGTGTGTGTGTGTGTCTCCTTTTTAGATTGAAAAATGTACATTGTCAAACGTTCTTTACCCTTAAGGTTCCTAGTTCCTGATTATAGGAGATGTACACAGAGGGTAAACACCGGAGACGCTTTTAAGGTGAAAATAATCGTAGGCTTTATTAGACACCAGCTTTAAACAGAAAACAATCAGGCCTAACCCCATGTAGGGGACTGACTAACATTTCAGCAGTCCCTATCTGAGGGCTGGAAGGCTAGGCCTCTTACCAACCTTTGACACAGTCCAAAGAGACTGTAGGCATGATTTTTTCATGTTCAGGGTCTGTGGTGGTGCCTGTGGGGGGTTCCCTCTGGTGGGTTCCAGTGACTCTGGAACAGAGTCTCTCTTCCCCTGGGAACTCTCTATCAGCACAGACTCTTCTGTGCTAGAGATTTCCCCTGCAGTCAATGCTGGAAGCTTTTTAAAGAAGGTAATGAGCCAACTGAGCAGGTTAATTAGGACAGCCTCCTCTTAATTAACCTGCTCAGTGCTGAGCTCAAGTTCTCAACACAGGTTTTCTTGCAAAACTACTTCAACAGGGAAGGTACCCTGTTACACCGATGTGACTTGTAACCTTTGAATATCCCTTGTTACCATTTTGGTGAAGATATCAATATTAGGACTAACATGCATACTCAGAACAAATTTGGATGCAGGTCTTAATTTGGTCTGTGGTGTCATGAAGTCACATCCCTCATCAACCAGACTAGTCTTGGCATTTGTACTATTTTCATGTAAGGACTTTCCATGTCTCTCAAACACTCTTCTTCCTTGGCTGTTATCTCTGACTTATTAATGTGTTCTATACCCATATCTCTAGTAGCTTACAGTACAAGCAAAGAGATTGTCATCCTTGACCCATTCAAATTCAATATCTAAAAAAAAAAATTGGGGATAAGAATATCATTCCTTTTTTTTAAAACTCTCACCCAGTTCAATGCCTGCCAAATTGATGATACAGTATGCGAGTCATACTTACACTCACCATTATTCTCTATCAGTGGTTGTGTGGTCTGTATCTTTCCCAATATCCCCACCTGGATCTGTCTTGAAGGTCCCATCATCTTTCGTCCTCTGCGTTTCTTCCTCTTTGCCACCTCTTTTCAGGTCCCACACCAAAAAATAATGAGCTTCTACTCTGGGTAAGCTACAAGATAAACCATCTGACTTTGGAGAATTAGCATTATCACTATTATCACTGTCTGTGATTTCAGAGTCAGTACCCCCGTCATGTACAGTATGACGTCTTGATGACGCTTAATTCCATATATATTATTTTGTTGATAGTCCTTGAGATCGCTCATACATTTCTTGTGTTTACATGATGTAATGTCCTGCTGGAACTTTTCCATCTCATGTTTCAAATTGTTTTCATATACTGTATGCCATATTTAGCAGAGCTATTTTGTTTCTTAGATTCATTCACGATTATTGTAATTTCCTACTCAATTTTTGACAGAGATTGATTCTCATATTCAATTAGACCTTTAATGTGATTGGTCCGGCCCCCCCCCCTTTCTCATCCTTGTAAGAGATAGAGGGGTTTAAATAGCAGTACTTTTATCATATTGTAATCCCTGATGAAGTAGTTACGTACTACAAAATGCGTTGGAACTTTTTCCTGGTCTGTGGACCCCAATCTTGGTCTGTGGACCTTACTCTGGACTATCTCCACATTTCTGCGTGAGTGCGGCGTCCGCTTCAAGCCCCAGTGATGTATTTGTGATGTCATAAGCCGTCACCACCTGAGTAACACTCGCTGAGTGCTACACCAGCTTGCTGGTTGTGCCTTGCTGGGGAATTCCTAATTGGGAAACAGCGTCATCATCCTGGGCGGAGTGCGGCATAGGATCTGCCTTCGTACCACCCCTGGGGAACAGCTGGTGATGGTGCCGCAGTAACCCTTATCAATACACCATATGACATGTTTAAAGAACTGCTATTTTGTTTGTGCAATACTTACCTTTTCAACATTATAAAACATCTTAAATATACTACACCATGAGAGTCGTGCACTTGTCCTTCTTTTTTTTTCCAAATCTAATTTAGCTATCTTCTCCACATAAATCAGAGTATTCATCCCCTTTATTAATTTGATGGCTCTTCTATACACTTTCGCTTGTTCCAGAATGTCTTTTCTATGTAGTAGTGCCCAAAATTGTCCTCCATATTCAAGGTGTGGTCTTACCAATGCTTTATAAAGGGGAATAATTATGTTTACTTCCCTTCTGCCTAGAGATGGGCGAATCTGCCCAAATCCGTTTCACGGTGTAAAATCCAAACACAGCCAATGGATACAACCCACGGATGGATTTGTATAATACAATCCGCGGATTCAACAATCCATTGGTGAATTTTTAAGAATCCCCCTGAAGCTGTGGTTTGGATTCTACAAATCTGTTGATGGCTTGCAGAATCCGCAGAGAGTATTGATAATAATAAAAAAATCTGTAAAACGCGAATGATCCTTTTTGAGATTGATCCGCCGAAATTCAGGGACCAAAGGAATTGGCTATTTTGCTGCGGATCCAAATCCGCCCAAAAAATGTCCCCATCTCCATCCATTGGAGATCTTGTTTACCTTTGCAGCTACTGCCTGACTTTGGGCACTATTGCTAAGCCTGCAGTCTACAAACACGCCTAAATCCTTCTCCATCAAGGATTCTCTTAATTTATCCCCATTTAATTAGTAAATTGCCTGTTTATTCTTGTTTCCCAAATGCATAACCTTACATTTATCTGTATTAAACCTCAACTGCCATTTACCTGTCCAAGTTTCCAGTATATCCAAGTCCTTCTGAAGATAAATTACATCATTCTCTGATTCTACTACCTTACACAATTTTGTGTGATCAGCAAAAATGGAGACTTTGCTCTCTATGCTAACCTCAAGGTCATTAATAAATAAGTTAAAAAGCAGGGGTCGCATTACCGATCCCTGAGGTACTCCACTCACAATTTTAGCCCAACCTGAAAAAGTTCAATGTATTTCAACTCTCTGTCTTCTATCCTTCAACCAGCTTTCCATTAAAGTGCAAATATTTTTACCGAGTTCGGTTTTCTTTATTTTGAACACTAACCTCTTGTGTGAAACCGTATCAAAAGCTTTCGCAAAATCTAAGTACACCATATCAACTGCATTACCCTGGACTAAATTTCTACTTACCACCTCAAAGAAACTAATAAGGTTAGTTTGGCATGACCTAGCATATAGCCATGCTGACTATTACTAATAATTTTGTTTTCCATTAGGTATTCCTGAATATTATCTGGTATTAAACGTTCAAAAAGTTTCCCCACTATTAATGTCAGGTTTACAGGTCTGTAATTCCCTGTTTGTGATCTAGCTCCCTTTTAAAGATAGGCAACGCATCTGCTGTATGCCAATCTTGTCGTACTGAGCCTCTGGAAATGGAGTCATTGAATATTAAATGTAATGGTTTGGCTATTTCTGAACTTAGTTCCTTAAGAACTCTTGGATGTATGCCCTCGGGCCAGGTGCCTTATTCACTTTCATTTTATCAAGCCGCCTATGAACTTCTTCCTCAGTTAACCAATTGTTCGTTAATATAGAGGTTGTGGCTTCCTCCTGCTGCACTACATTTGCAATTGATTCTTCCCTGGGAAACACAGAGGCAAAGAAGTTGTTTAATACCTCTGCTTTTTCCTTATCTCCAATAATCTGCCTGCCCATCTCACACTGAAAGGGTCCTATATTTTCTTTTCTTATTTTTTTGTTATTAAGGTACTTAAAGAACTTAAGGTTGATCTTACTTTTTATTTCTGTATGTTACTATTTCTATTGCAATCCTTTTTCCATTATCCATTTTTGCTAATTTGATTGCCCTTTTGCAACTTTTGTTACATTCCTTATAATTCTGATACGATGCCTCCGTCCCTTCTGACTTAAAGAATCTAAATGCCTGCCTCTTCTTTTCCATTTCCTGCCCTACCTGTTTATTTAGCCACTTTGGTGTAGACTTGCTTCTTTTATACTTATTACCCCAGGGTATAATTGGGCACCATTAGGTGCTTTTCTAACAATGTTTTAAAGCCTGCCAATTTATCTTCCACATTTCCCCCTGCAAAAAACATCATCCCAATTTATTCCTTGTAGATTAGTCCTCGATTTATTCAAATCTGCCTTTCTAATGTTTAAAGTCTTTGTTGAACCCAAGTAATATGGTTTTTGATAATTTATTTCAAACGAGACCATGTTATGATCACTGTTACCCAAATGTTCCCATATTTGAATATTTGCTATTACTTTTACATTGTTTGATATTACCAAATCCAGTATTGCCCCTCTCCTGGTTGGTTTCTCAATAATTTGGGTCATGTAATTGTCTTTAAGCACCCCCAAAAACCTGTTTCCTTTCATTACCCCAGTCTATATCTGGATAATTAAAATCACCCATAATGCAAGCATGACCTGGGATTTTGGGGGTTACTCCTACACCCCTGGCAGTTATAGCTTATGGTTATCTACCCATATACTTAACTGTTAACACGGGCCACAGAGAAAGATCCACATAACTTACAGTATTAGTAATAGCCATTACGGGAACGAAAGTGAAACTCCTCTCACAAACTTTTCGGGGGCCCCACTATTCTCGGGGTGTCAAGGCAATTTTCTCTGTATGCGCACCCATGCTCCACAGTCTCACGCTGACAGGGAG
Source organism: Ascaphus truei (assembly GCA_036426205.1). Lineage (NCBI taxonomy): Eukaryota > Metazoa > Chordata > Amphibia > Anura > Ascaphidae > Ascaphus > Ascaphus truei. The sequence goes on from CM071569.1 coordinate 267,754,814, forward strand.
GAGGGTGTAGACTTCAGTCCCTCCCCTAACAAATCCATAGGTGCGACTTATTAGTTCCATTTTCTTCAGACTGTTGCATGAGAGTCCGAGGGGGCGTAGTTACTCTTGCGCCACTCTGCAACTGGCTCTGCACTTAGTGGCATCCTGCCCCTCTTGCACTTTCTTTTCTCTGGTGGGAAACTTCCGTCCCCATTACATTAGGCAAAAGAAGGAGGAAGTTGGACCAATGATTTTGCCACTTAATAGTCTCTCTGACCTGGGCGCCCTATATCATGATTCATAGTCCTTGTGCCCCAAACGTTCTTTTGTTGCTCACAACAACATATTTGTCATCCTCAGAACATGTCCGGCTGGTTGCTCACAGTTCACACATTACTGGCTGGTTGCTCACAGCTCATGTATCCACATTGTTTCTTTAAGATTTTAAGTTGTAGTTTCCTGAACTTCAGCTCTCTCTCTCTGAACTCTATAGTTAAATCACCTATAACTGTACACAACGCTCCTTTTCAAATGAGTGCCCTGTTGTTCAAAACATGCGGCCGTTACCTGCCGCCATTTTTAATTCTCCATCTATGTCCCAGTAACATACATTCCTTGGTAAGGGCGACTTTTTGTTTAGGTGGGAAAAAAATCGGGTAGCTACCGACAGACAGCCGCCATCTTAACTCCAATCCTCACAACTTGAAATTCATGCGGTCTTAGCTTTCGGTTATTGGGAAATTGTTGCATTTTAGGATTTTACAGGGTTACTTGGCATAAATACCATATCAACTCACACTCTCTAATGCCAATACAGTTTTTGCCACGGGAAACACATACTTTAGCAGTATTTACCAAGATATATTTTCTTTGCTCCAAAATCTTCCAAAATTAGCAAAAACATTCTTCTTTGCAAACCCAGCCCCATGTTGGATGCCAAATGAAACCCTCCCTGCCCGGCTTCTAGGGAGTTTACATCAGATAGTCTCTAGATTTGGCTTGTACAGTGTACCCTGTCAGGGTGCTGGGTCCATGCAGCTGGGTGTTGAGGTAGAAAATATGGGTACCAGGAACTTTATAGTTACAAACAGGACAGGTTTTATTTACCAAGTCTGAGGAAGAACAACTTCACCTGGTGCATTACTGCATTTCTGGAGAGGCACATGCTTAGAATAGTTGGAGTAGTTGATAAGTCATACAAGATAGCTTGGTCATCATATTATATAGTCTTCTTATACCTTCTGGGTCCCTGATTGGAATGCCCCTTTATATCTTTGGTACAGAGAGGTATTGGTTCTCTATCTCGCTGTGATCATCCTTTTAGCAGATCGTCAATGCTGGGATTGCAGAGGTGATCACTCTTCTCTTGGGCTCCATATTATACTCCATTGGGATGCTCACAGTGGAAGGGGGTCCAAGGATATCAGTTACTATGCTCCTATGAGTCCCAGGGCTACTAGTTGGGTGTAAGCCCTACGGGCCACAGGCTTCCAAGCGGGAAGTCTGTACTTCTATAACACCTACTTTTCTAGGGAGCCTATCTTCAAGAGTACTTCCCTATCAAAACAACAAAAGGAGCTACTACCCCAGACGACCTTATTACATAACTATGTACTTAGATATTTACAGGTGAGAACCCTCCTCTGAGTCTCCTGACCTTTCTCCCACTCCCTGTCTCTGGGCAGAAAAAGGGGCAGAGCTTAGCCTCTGCTGAGGGCTCCTGAATCATATGACCAACCCAGCATGTTCTAGAAACAGAGGGTAATCAGGCCCCTGCCTGGTTACTTCGCAACTTACTGCCAAATGGGGCATTACCCAGAGTTAACTCTTTAAATCCTCTTTAGCCCCTTAGTTGAATATATTAACTCCCAGAAGGTGTATACAGTATGTACATACATAGTTGTTTTTCTTTATTGAGGTAGAGGTTGTATTATATTAGAAATGAAAGGTTGTATTTTTTATTGAGTATAATTTAAAGGAGAAAAAAATTCAGAGGTGACTTATCTTTGTTTTTTATTTACACAAACAATAGACACTGTTTCATCAGAATACAAAAAAAGAAGGTTGTCGACTCGTCATGTAGCATGCACATTGTCTGTTAAGAAAAATAAATCAGATGTTAATTTGGAACTATAAAGGAGTATGGTATATTGTTGGGTGGAACCTCAATTTAGAGACAGCTAAAACAAGGAGTTAAAATTTACATTTTACAAGAAAAGCAAAACGAGTTTCTCTTTTACTATTAAATATTAAGAAAACGGTATGGCTTAAAAACAGATTTTCCTATAAAGGGAACCACAAGGTCATCAGTGCTGAATCCAGAAATATTTATAGTCCCTTACAGAGCAAATATATACTGCAGAGTGGTTTGAGTAGTACACAATATACACAAATGTGTCTCACCTTATTCTGTTAATGTAAAAAAATCCCAAAAATGTAAAAGAAGGCATGGCCTTTCAGGCATATCTGTAGCTGGCTTTGTTCATTAAAATTACAAACAGACAAGAGTTTCTCTTAGAGATCAGATTTAGCTTCAATCGACAGAACATTCACCACACAGAGGAGTAAACCAACAAGTAATGCACATGAAATGACACAAACCTTAGTAAAACACTCAATAATCCAACTATACAAGAACATGCTATTATTATTATTATTAACTGTTTTTCCAGGCATGATACCCACTGTGAATCCCGAAACACTCTGTTATGATGACCGTGGTATACTGATTCCATTTCAATGTCCATCTACCAGGGTCAGGAAATTTCCCCTAGAGTTGTCTGGCAATAACTATGTGCATTATACTCTATGAATAAAGTTCTGACATGGCCATCATCAACCTGTGTGAAGAATACAATGCAATAGATACTTAGAATAAGCTGTTAAAGCAACAATATGACCAAACTCCATAATTGAGGAGCATTTGATTGCCTTTAAAGAATGATAGAACCTACACTGCTACGTTTGCAATTTAAAACTGGTTTATTTGCTTAGGAAATGACAAAAGATGCAGAAGAGACTCAAAAAACTACAGTTCACAGTGTACACACATACACATGTAAGTACTTACCATGATGAGTTCAGCATCCCACATGGCCCCAGTTTAGTCATTTCAGATTACATGTTCCGGCAGATAATGGTGGCCATGGGGCATATGTAACCCTCCTTGTCCTGCTCTAAAGGCGATTACATAGAGTTCGAGATATATATTTATATATATATAATTACCATATTGAAGTCCAGTAGTAAGGAGACAGCACACAATTCAGTTATATTCCAAAGATGTGTATTCAAAATACAGGGCACCGCAACCAACATTTCGGTCCACGTAGATGGACCTTCCACAACCCTGATGAAGGTCCCTCTAACGAAGATTGGTTGCGGTGCCCTGTATTTTGAAAACACATCTTTGGAATACAACTCAACTGTGTGCTGTCTCCTGGAGGCCTCTGGAAATGTACTTACCGGCTTCAGTCCACACGTCTCCATGGCAACGCAGCGTCAAATGACGCTCGTTACCATGGAGACGTGACGTCAAATGACGCAGCGGATCACATGACGTGACGTCACATTGGCCCCGCAGCATCATTTGACGCTTCACTGGAGGTAAATGGGGGCACGACCGAGGAGGAGAGCAGGCAGGGGGGAGGGGGGGGGGGCGCAGCGCAGGACGTTTGGGCACCCCTGGTCTATAGCATGTTTTTGCCTCATTGAGTTTTCAAGATGTCTATTCATTTCCCCATGTTGATCACCTACTGTATAATTTGCAGTGTGCAGGGTCTATTTGACAGTTTCACCACCGTATGTAAATTTGTTCTACTTCATTTATTTTCAGTCAAATAATAATGACATAATAATGTGGTAGATACAGTAAATGCACTGTCTGCAGACAGCAGAAGCAAGCAGTGCTATTCCTTGTGCGTCCAAGGTAGATCAATGGAGTTATTGTTGCTGTGCTCAGCATAATATGGTTTACAAAACAATACTGTTCCTCAAAATATAATTAAAAGAGAACTATTCTATTCTACATAAATATATAAAATAAAATGAGCTTGTGTACACACATTCAAAGTGCGCTAGGCGTGGGTCCACTGATGGTATGTTGATTATAACATATGTATGTATGTATTCCTGAATACCATACCCTATAAATAATCTCTAAATAGACGTGATTAATACCATAAAATCAATAACAAACAAATACAAATTGTATATGTAAAAAAACATAAAACCACTGATAAATACATCCCTGTAGATGCAGACTTGCAGCAAGCTAAAAGTAACACCCCTTCATGTGCTCACAAATGTGTCCACGTGAAACTAGTGTTACAAATAAGGGGATACAATAACAACTAAACAGTATCCTCTTGAGTGAATCTTGTATTTGAAGGGTAGTTAACCAATGCAGCCCAAGATGTCAGGATACCCCTCCACTTCAATAAACCTCAAAAAATGGAGAAATGTAAAATATCTTAATATACTAGTATTCAATCAACAATAAAAACTGTGCACTCACACAAAAGATAAATAAATAAAAGTAAATTGCCTTGTAGCATAAGGCCGCGCTTATAGTGCCGTCGATGGCGATGGCGACACGACGGGTGACGTCACCCATCGCCGTCGCCACTGGCAAAAGTTATATTTTGCTGGGTGGCGGCGTCGCGGGTTTCCTGGCATTTGATTGGTTCAAGGGCTGTCACATGAGGCGACAGCCGTTGAAAAATCAAATTTTGCCGGACACCAGTTTTCGCGATGGCGACCTTGCTCCGTCGCAACGTCGCCGTCGCGCTTACTATAAGCGCACGTGGCGGCGGCAATGCATTTGTTTTCGGGCGACGTCGCGTCGCCGGCACTATAAGCGCGGCCTAAGTCTCCACTCTCCCCTCTCCTGTATGGATATTCAGCCGAGAGTCCTCTGGTCTAGAGCAGTTGTGCGCAAACTTCATGAGCTGCGCACCCTGCCTGGCAGCCGCAGCGTTCGTGTCCCCCTCTCCAAGTACCCGGCGTCAAATGATGCCGCGGGTCATGTGACGTCACGCGATCCCTTCACGTCATTTTACACGCGTTGCCATTGCGACGCGTCACTGAAGAGCCGTCAGAGAGCAGGTAAGGGAGTGACGCCTCTCCCGGCATTTAATTTAAAGGCCTTGGGGAAGAGTGCGGGGCCTCTGTAGCCACTGCCCCCCTGTTTGCGCACTACTATTTTTTCTGGTTTTTGAGTTCTATTCTACTTGGAATAATGAAAGTATTATTTTTTTTTACTTCGTATAGATACAATCTGACCAACTGTTCTAAAATAAATGATTAATGAACACTTAAAAAAATTGAGCAACTTAAGGCCTAATATTAGAACATTCTTTATAGCCCACAATACCTTAGAAACTTAGCATTTCTTTGCAGATAAAGACCACCTAATCTGCCTATTTTCTTTTCTTCTGTGTAACCCAAGATCACATCTGATGCCTTGCTTTTTTTTCTTATTTTAGTATACCTTTGTGTTTCCCTAAGTCCACTACCCCTTCAGCACAAAGCACAATTGTTTGAGAATCTCACCTCTTGCGCTAGTATTCCTCTTTTTATGGGTCTCTCCCCCGACACACACGTGGTGCCAATGTTTTGCCAAGCCTTTTCTAGACCAACCAATGAGAGAAGAAGAATACCAAGACCCATCCCTACTGATCCTGTTATGGGTGGAGATTATGTTACAAGAACACAAGGACATGTGGGTAAACTTGTGACCAGATCACACCTTGCCTCGTGCTCTAAATGGTCTCAATGTGAAAATTATTTCGGCTGGAGTAAAGGAAGTTGCAGAGTTCATACAGTACCAAATACCAACAGATATATTTGAACCCTTGCAGAGCCAAACAGCGATTGCTGTGGAGGGGTTGAGAACCTTGGGAAAATATTCTACTGAACTAGATTCTGCTGGAGCAAGTACCGCCGTACCCTTATATTTTCCCAGGACATTACAGACAAACAGGTATCGTCGTATCCCCGTATTTACCCAGGAGGTGTGTAGTGAACTTATACTATAGTCTTTCTATTTCTGGCCGAGAAGAAAAGGCCAGAGAGATGGTGAACCGCCACACTCAGGTTCAATTTACACCCATGGCTGCATCAGTACGGGCTAAGACAGTTCGTTGGTGGGAAAGCCCGTTTTATGCTGTGGAGAAGGAAGAGGCTTACAAACAGTACATGGACTCTTTGGATTATTGAATGTACTACAGTGAGGACATATTACAAGCCATGACTGTGTCTGAATCAACCAAGATGGACTCCTTGTGTTGGGTTCTCCTTTGAGTGCCTCATCGAAGACACCTGACAAAACTGAGTAAGGCGAAATGGGGTGTCCAGGATAGGGTTCGGGACACTTGGGGTTATGATTATCCTTATGTACCAGAAGAAATAATGACTGTTGTTGTGTAATTTAGACATTGTTTTGTTAAAAGTGTTCTGAAATAATATATCACTGATCACGGTCATACCATGCTCACCTCTAGAAAGGAACATCTGGATAAGCTGGAAAAGATCTGGCATACTGGCTACAGCATTTACAAAGACTACGTGAAGTATGTAGATAATGATGGATCAAAACAAGTGCACTTTGTAGAAGTGCCAGATGGATGTGCGGGTTATTTAAAAAAATGAATCAGCTTTCAGGATACATTGTTAACTTCGGGAACATAACAACCACCCCTGTTTTAGGACATGTTTCATTATGAGCCCTGATTTAACAGAGCTAAGTACTTGGATCCAGCCCCAGGTGTTAGGAACACAGCATTTTAGTGTGTATATACAACATACTGTAATTTTCTGTACAATTATTTTCTTTATTGTCAAATTCCAAACTAACTGCACATTGTAACAGCTATACGGGGCCAGAACTGATATTTTTCCTAAACATAAAGCAGGATGTGACGGACACGCAAGATGAGAAGAGGAGAACATTTCTGGACTTTTTCGCAGCATTTCAATATTATTACTGTATTTTTTTTATTTCTATGGCGCCAACATATTCCACAGTGCAGTACAATGTGGGAGGACGGACCATAACATTGGATGGCAAAAGAGTAGATATATGTTAAGACAAACTGAGATACAGTAATAGGAAGGAGGTCCCAGCTTACAATCTAAACGAGCTGTAGGTTTTACTGCAAGGTTTACTGGTGGGCAAACAGCCACGCTCTTACAGTATGTTGGCATTGGAGCACAATATGAAGGCCTTGTTCAAACATCACAGGAATTAAAGTCTTTAATGCTAAATTGGACAATTAGGCAGAGTTACCTCTCAGGAGGGGAATTCATGGTCTGCGAGAGAGGGACATACAATGAACAACCTATTTAAAAGATCCAGGAGAATATTTGACAAACATAGCCACGTAGGCTAGGTCCCCAGTGGCCACGGCTGCGCACGCCATGGCGTGCACGCAGCACACAAGGTACAGCCCTTCTATGGGGCAGGCCCCAGTCAGCCTCTGTGCGTGCGCGCACAAGCCGCGATGCGTGACCACGTTGGCCAAAAGACAAGATTTTTGTCCTTTGGCGCGGCGGTCGAGCATTGGTCACGGCAGCGGTTCAGCCAATGAGGATGAACAAGCTGCATGACGCCATGGCCGCTCCCCCGCCACGCATCCCCCGTCGCGATCTCCTGCTCTTCTCCTGCAACTCAACCACAGTCCGCAGATCGCAGCTTTCCCCCATGCACATGCCGCCAGGCTGCCTGGCGCGCGTGCAGCAGTGAACACTGGGGCCGTAGCCTAAGACTTGAATATCATGGTCTATTCAAGGAGTTAGAAGTCCTTAAAACATTGGGCAGAATATATAAAACCAGTAGTGGAAATGTGAGTACCACTACATCTAATCCACTTTCCACTTTCCACAGGAAGAAAGCAGAATTTATTTTACATAACTCACCACTTCCTACTTTATAGCAGGGGGGTGAAAACTTTTTTCCCTGTACCCCCCTGCAGGCGGTCACCTCACCCCCTTGCCCCCCCTCACCCCCACTTACCTCGGCTCCGGCGACATGACCTCGCGACGTCATTTGATGCCGCGTTGCCATGGCGACGCGTGTGGAGCCAAGGTAAGTAAAGGTTTACAGAGGCCTTGCAGCTCCCCCGGCACTTACCCTATTTCCTCAATTCTAAGACGCACCTTTTTTTCGATTTTCACATGTCTGAAATCGGGGTGCGTCTTAGAATCGATGTATTGCAGATGATTGAAGATGGACAGTGGGTGGGAATGCGGTGGCGGCAGCAGGACAGGTCCCAAGTCTGCAGGTGAATGAAGATAAGAAGACAGAGGGCGTGCGGTGGCGGCGTCGGCTAATTGACCATAATAGCAGTAGAGCTGAGCAGGAGCAAAGTGGCATAGGGGAACGGCTTGGGAGGTGCACACTGTAACACCGGAAGTTGACCGGTGTCTGACTTCCGGTTACAGTGTGCACCTCCCAAGCCATTCCCCTATGCCGCTCTGCTCCTGCTCAGATCTCCTGCTATTATGATCTCCTGCCGCTTCACCCCACCGCACACCCGCTGTCTTCTTATCTTCATTCACCTGCAGACTTTGGACCTGTCCTGTAATATCATTCATAGAGTTATGCACTAATGTGTAATAATTCCCCAGAGCTTGGGCTATTAAAAAGAATATGCAAAAAAAATGGGGGGACTGCTGTTTAAAAGAAGCAGTTCTTTGTACAGAATTTGCCAATCTAAGTGGCTTCCAGGAATAAATAATGTGTTTGATTTTGTTTCTTTCCAAACTAAGCACAACCCCCCTTTCTTCAGGCTCTCTGAAGCAGGATGCTTGTTGCTGCCTCTACCATTAGCCCACCCTGTCCTTATCAGAGAGACAATAAAGATAATAGTGGAGCAGAGGGGTTTTGCTTGTGCTAATACCTTTTGTTGAACACACTGTAAAATACAAAAGGGAGTAGCAAGAGGAAATCACACACCTCTCAAACATACTTAGTGTCAGATCTTGGTAAAAAAAAAAAAAAGTAATGCATCCCCCAAATTCGACCCCTTAACGTAGCAGTCCAAACTTCTGTTTTTTTTTTAATTTTAATTTTTCTCGCTTTAATATGTGCATCAATACAATCCACACAATAATATGTAATTAGCTAAGTTGCCGATTGATCCGTTCTCCTGTGATCGATCGGCGAAGATTCGGCTCGGGGGTTCACTAAATGGCTGTCTGTGCAGCAGAAATGGACCAAAGATGCAGTCACTAGATACAATTGGTGCACTGCTAGAGAGAGGGTGAGGCTCAAAAAGGGTCTGTTTTAGACGAGGAAGGGGATGTGACTTTGTGAATGGTTGCTATAGAAACAAAACATGCTTGTTACATTATAATTCCTTAGAAATGTAATTGAGCTTTTTTTTAATGCTACAAGTATTTTCTCATAGTACAGAACTGATTTATTTAAAAGAAAAAAAAACACATGTTGGATATTGCTTGGACTGCAACTTTAAACATGCCACTATCATGAATAAATTTTGTAATTTGTGTATTTTAATGGGGAGAGCTGCCCCTTTAAAATGCACAAGTGGGGTGTGAATTACACGAAGCAGTGCTAAGCTGTAAAGGAGTATTGCACCTTAGTAGTACTTAGTAAAAATGGACCAAAATATATCTGGTATGTATAGACTTTGAATTACATGTTTGGATATCCTGTATTGGAGCATTATGTAGTCAGGTTGTTGTACAATTTGGTATTTATTGATAAATAAAACAGGGATCTCCTTACCTATTTCATCTGCATGTGACAGTATGCTATTAGACATCTATTCTATGTAAACCAGTGTTTCTCCGCCCTCTCCGCAGGTTGCTCCCACACATGCCATATTTTGGTGATAATCAACCAATTGCACATTCACAAATGAGCAAGGTGTGTGCTTGTGTTCTTGCTAAGGGACTGGTCATTCCCCAAAACTGGTCTGAGTAGGACTTCCTAAGGGAAGAGAAACATTAGTGTTAACTATGTCAATCCTTCCCAATATCTTGGTGCCTTTTAACTTAACGAGCGCTTTTGGGGTCATTTATCAGAGGCTCTAATAACATAACTAGGTCAGTATTGGTGCAAAAGATCCAATTAGATTAGCCACTCTAACAGGTATTTATTTATCTATCTATTTATTTATCTATCTATCCATCTATCCATCTCTATCTAGATATATATATATACACATATACTGTACATACATTTTAAGTTATAGTGGGTGAAAAGGGCACCAAATGTATATGGTAAACCTACCCAGCCTAGAAAATTGCAAAGCAAGTATAAACCAACCTCACACTGATGAGACCCATTAAGGTTGAAACATGTCTGTGAGTGGTTTGACTGGCTTTGCATTTAATCCCATGCTGTGCTTAAAAGCTGTGTGAACAGCAGAGCATTTTCTTATATGGGTTCCATGTGAATGGATATTCCAGGCAAAAGGTGACACATTGTGTGCTCATTTGCATGTCATTTCCCAGAATCTTTTGCTGCAGTGGGAGCACTGTATGCTAGGTGATACTGGTTGAAAGGCAGAGTTGCAGAACTGTCTAAGACATGTGAATGTGCTCACAAGTGATATTCTTTATTGTATATATATATAGTATAATAATAATAGCATGTTCTTGTATAGCGCTACTAGTTTTACGTAACGCTTTCCAGAGACATTTTGCAGGCACAAGTCCCTGCCCCGTGGAGTTTACAATCTATGTTTTTGGGGTGTGTGTGTGTGTGTGTGTGTGTGTGTGTGTGTGTGTGTGTGTCTTGGTGTGTTTTGTGTGTGTTTGCCTGTTTCCTAACCGCTCACTCGCTCTCTCTGGCTGTTTTTTCTTTCCCTGTTCCCCCGCCCTGTCTTTGTCGTTCTCACTACTTCTCACTAAGATTCAGTTGTACCTGCCTAAATTCATGTGAGGTCTTGCCCTCGGTGTCCACTCATTCCCCCACCATGTATATTTTGTTTACTCCTGTGCCCAGGACTACTTGAAAACGAGAGGTAAGTCTCAATGTATTCCCTTCCTGGGTAACATTTTTTTTCCTACCTCCCTCTCTCTCTCTCTTCTCAATCTCATCTCTCTCTCCTCTCCTCTCTCCTCTCTCTTCTCCCTCGACCCCGCCCCCCCTGCTCTTCCGTCCTCCTCCGTCCACCATCCCGCTCCCGTTTGAAACTAAATCAGCAGGCAGCACTCCAGAATTGAACAAACAAGTGTATTGAAAAAACAAACATAAAAATAACAATGTATTTTTTTAATACACTTGTTTGTTTCAATTCGGGAGTGCTGCTTGCTGATTTCGTTTCCAAACAGTATCGTAATATATATATACCCAAGTTGTGTACTAATTTCTGCATCTACTTATTCGCAAGATTATATATATATAATATATATATATATATAGATATATATCATATAGTTAATCGAATAAGTAGATGCTGAAATTAGTACACAACTTTAATAATAATTTGATCTATATGGCACTTTTCTTCCAATGAGACTCAAAGAACTTCACTGTTACTGTATATTGTTACTTTCATTCCACAGTGGTTTATTTTTTTAAGATCCATACCAGCCACTTCCCTAGGGCAATGCTATTGCCGCACAGTACTGCATGATTTATCACTTGACTGCCTCAGGGTAGCAGAAGGGTAGGGTAGGAATGGGCAGGGTAGAGTAATGGGTTGGGTTGAAAAGCAGTAGGTGCGGAATAGCAAGTCACTCTCACAGCCCTGAGGGACTGAGCCTCTCCTATTGGTAAATAGTTTCATACAACCCGCCTCTCCTCCCTGCTGATCAGCTCTCAAGTCACAGGCTAAGCACTGGTCGCTTTAAGATCCTGGATAGTCACTGTTAAATCAATATAAAGTTAACTAATTAACCCGGCTTCTCCCGTCTGAAGGGTATTATTTGAAGCTGTTTTCAGAAGCAAAGCCTGAGCTAGAAGACATCCCGAATATCCCAACAGGAACTGCAGTAAGTGTTCAGTTCACCTTTCATAACTCTCTACAGCTTGTTTAAACAAAACGAATATATGCATATCATGGGACTTGCATGCCTGCACTGTCTTTACAGTACAAACTGGGAAGGGAGACAGCTCTGTATCAGATTCACATGTTATAGGTTTAGCATAGGGAAGCACTGGACCGCATTGAGTGCAGTATAGTTGCTATGTAATGTTAGGTGGGTTTCTTCCAGCTGACAGCACTCTGGGTTTGATCCAGGAACGTTCAAGCAGTGAGAGGCATCTAGCCCTAGGTTATTCAGCACGTCTTGTTAGGAAGGCAGGTGGATGCCGAAATGCTCTCATGGTAAGTGAATCAAGGTAGTTACTTAAATAGTGTTGCCGAGCTGAAAATAAGATGTGGTCATAATTTTGCAAACGGCGTATTCAGTCAATAACTGGACAAAGCAGTAACCGGCTACATTTTTTTTTATTATCTATGAAAATGTGGGATATGCACCTTTATTCTCCAAAGGTGCAATAAAGCCTAATCACGTTAAACAGTTGGTTGGGGAAAACGCCAATTTCAGGAATTATTCCATAGAAATGTAATGATTTTTTGGGATCCTCTGACCCAGTTATAGAGTGAAAGAAAGGTATTGCTAGAATAGGTAGGTGAGAGAGGGGTAACTTTGAACAAAGCACAAACTTACTGTAAACACTTATTGGAACATTCTGTTTCTGGGCTACATAGAAAAATGTGTACAACCCCCTGAGATTTCTGCTTGGGGTAACAATTACATTTCTTCCACTTTTTGTTATGCATATAATGATTGGACAATACAAGCAGTGCTTTTACTCACTATTTAGAGATTTTCTGTTGCAATAATGCTTAGTTCCAGGCTTTTATCTTTTTTTAGATGTACTCATTGATTTCCCTAAGCACTCTTGGTTTTCTGTGAACTGTGCTTGGCTTCATTTTTCCTTGAAAGAATGTCTGATCTGTAATAATGCATCAGTAATTAGGATACAGTTTAAGGAACAAAGCTGGGTACATTGTTTTTTATTTTTAAGTAGTGACCCTATTATTTTTAGCTTTCCACCCCACTGTTATCATTTTCAGATTATACATTTTTTTTGGTGTACAAACTCTGTACATGAATTTACAACTACTGTAAAACAGCAAATGGATGCAACATAGAAAGTAATAGGGTGTATATGTGCTGTTAAGGTTCACAGCACATTGCAGGTCCACTTAGCATTCAAGGGGTTAATGGGCTGATATGTGTTTGGACTTTCATAAGTTTCAGATATTTGCTAAAGCTCTCTGGGGGTGGGTGGATTCCTTAATTGCCTACATGTGCCTGAGGATGAGTGGAGTCTAAAAGACAGGTGAATTTTAGTTATGGAATGTTCAGAACAATGCTTAGAATGTTAGAAGAATATCTGCACAGAGGGACCTGCACATCATCAAATTTACAGGTTGTTCTAACCTCTGCTATACACAGTGCACCCCCTACTCTGGTGGTTGGAATGACCATTGCAGTCTCCTGCCTGTTGGGCTTATCAAGCAGAAATTACCCCTTTCCAATTTTGACTCAAGACCACTGCTTAAAGGAACCATGTCACCAGTCCCCCACCAGTGCTAACAAATACAGCACTTTCTCTTGCGTACTAATACTGTATTTCAACTGCAATTTAATTTGTTCCTTTTGTCGTCGTCTCTCGGTACACTCCCTAGACTGTAACAATTACTCTAAGCTCTTTGTGGCATGATTCATTTTTCACAATGTTTACTTTCATGTGTTAAATTCTTTGTAATAATTCTCTATTAATTGTTTCTTGTTTACACTGTACATGATGTTGCTCTATAGCACTAATCATTATGCAACTACCCTCTTTTTCAATAACTTTTTGATAACCTGTACATGAGATTCTAAACAATAGTACAATAACGTTAGAGGTTACATTTTTATGGTTATGTTAAAAAGCTGTGGTGTGTGGTGTGTGGTGTGTGTATTTTTAACTTGGTAACAAAGTATAAACCTGTTATTCCCCAGGAATTTCTCTATGCTGAGCTGGGTCTCTTATCTTGTGGAAGCTGTCAGTAATGGCACAGTCATTGGAATATTGTTGGTGGAACTAGGCCTATCCCTAGGTTCTGTGCCACGCTCAGGCAAGCACTATTAAGGCAGCCAGTTTCCTCACCCAACCCTTTATTCCCCCCCCCCCCCCCCAGGTTTGAAGCAGGGGGTCTTCGGAGCAGAACCACGTTGATTTCAACTTCCAGCTCTACTTGGCTCTGTAGGGGGTGCCGGTATCTCTGATGTTTTAAAGCTCACACGTCTTGCGGGGCCAATAGGAAGCTGTAAAATCCTCCCTTATGGCTTCCTATTGGCCCACATGACACTGGACATTTTGAACATGATGCAGCTACCAGGGGGCAGATAAGGATGTTTGCCCCCCACTGTGTGAGGGCGTGGTACCCCGCTCCCAAGCGGAGGCAGATGATGTGCGTGCGCTGCTGGCTTTATCTGCCCTCTCTGCGTATCTGACACTTGCCCCCTAACTGCAGGTCAGTAAGGGGTCAGTTGGCTGGTAGTTACCCCTCTATGTGGGCATGGATGGGGTTAGAGGTCACTGAGCAGGAAGTGCCACGAGTGATCAGCGAGACCTGTGAGTGTGTATATATGTTATATATGTTTTATATATAGTGTGTTTATACGACGGGAAGCGAGCCTCGCCCGTCCCTCTCACATCCACCACCAGTTTAAGTTCTTTCAAAACTAAGGCTGTCTCATATTTTAATCTGGTCTGTAACTGTTTCATACGCCCATAATATATATTTTCTTTAACTGCGCACGCAATGTCTTGTATATAATGTATACCCTGTTCCTTTATGTAACTGTATTTGTAACCATGTATTATTTGTTTTACTCTGTGCCCAGGACATACTTGAAAACGAGAGGTAACTCTCAATGTATTACTTCCTGGTAAAATATTTTATAAATAAATACCGGTACCCCCTACGGAGGAAAGCAAGGGTTCCCCCGGAGCTGAAATTAACGCGGTTCTGCTCCATAGACCCCCTGCTTCCCACTTATTCAAAAAAGCGTGTTGCCAGGAGTGGCCGCCCCCTGAAATACGCTGACCCTAGGATGTGCATTACCTGAGGTACGCCTAGGGACGGGCTTGTCGTGGAACTCGTACAGATGTAGCAGACATTACCCTCGTTAACACAGTAATGGCTGCGTCATCTCCTCTTCATTGCTTTCAATATCCCTACTGTTGCATATCTTGCCAGCATTAACACAGTGCATCACGTTAAAGGGGGTAATACCGTCGGCTATATCTGTACGAGGCAACTTTTTGGCAGAGAACAAACGTTAGAAATTGTAGTAATAAACATTGTATTTTAAATACTTGGGTCATTTATATAACACTGTTGCATTGGGCATATACAAACATTATACAGCTCGTGGCTAAACATTCTGTAAGAGCTACCTAGCATCTTGTACAAGGTAGCAGATCCCAGAAAACCTATACGTAGCAAGGGCCGTTGCACCCACTGGTGTGTTCTGGTGGGATCGTCTGTAATATTTTGCTTTATCAGGAAAAATAAAGTTTCCTATATCTGTATGAATTTAAAAAATATGTATTTTTGTTTTATTGCAGAACTTGGTTTAGGTCTGCACTTGGTTGCAAGTTTGCATTTTGCTTGGCTATGCAAATACATGTTTATTGCTTTTCCTTCCATGCATGTCTTGAAATGCTTAATGCAGAACTGCCAAATAATTGATACATTGTGTTGCATGAATCCAGTGCAACGCAGCATTCTTGAAAATGTGTGGAACTCTAATATCTTGGTCTAATGTAAAAATTAGTGCCTTGGTGGCTGGTTTATTGATGCAGTTACACTTGGTACATTTTAGTGTTGTAATACATTCTCTTATATTTTGTCCCATTATTTCATATGCAATTCATTTTGCAGTCTTTATAGTTCTTCTCTTATATGAAATATTATTGAATGTTTTAAGGAATCTGTGTTTTCTATTAATATATTTAGCTCACAGTATGCATTTTATTGATATGTAATAGGCCTAGTGGAGAAACTTATTTGGGATGCTAGTTACATAATAGATGAGGTTGAAAAAAGACATATGTCCATCAAGTTCAACCTATGCTAAATTTAGACGACAGATACTTTATCCTATATCCGTATGTACAGTATATTGATCCAGAAGAAGGCAAACAAAAAACCCCAGTGTTATATCATCCAATGATATCTCATAAGGGGGAAAAATAAATTCCTTCCTGACTCCAAATATTACTCTCTGGATCAACATCCTAACCATGTATACTTATTTGGTATATCTCTGTATACCGTTCCTTTCTAAAAAACCTGTCCAACCTTTTTTGAACAAATCTATTATATCTGCCATCACAGTCTCCATGGGTAATGAATTCCACATTTTTACTGCCCTTACTGTAAATAACCCTTTCTTTTGTTGCTGGTGACATTTTCTTTCCTCCAACCTAAAGGGATGACCCCATGTTTGCCTGCCCTTGGGATGAATAGTTCTTTTGAAAGCTCCTTGTATTGTCCCCGAATATATTTATATATAGTGATCATATCCCCTTCTAGACGTCTCTATTCTAATGTAAATAAATCTATTTTAGCTAGCCACTCCTCATAAATCAGATTATCCATCCCATTTATTAATTTGGTGGCTCTTCTCTGCACTTTTTCTAGTTCCATAATGTATTTTCTAAGGAGTCTAGTCATTGTCTTAAACTTGTGAAAAACTTGTGTGGTCAGAAAACACCTATATAATGTACATAAAATGGTGCTGCCTGAATTATCATTTGGAGGAAATTGGCTATATTCTCAATTGAATGCAAATCGTTGGGCATTTACCTCCTGAATTAATGTGCACATAGAATCCAGTTAGTGGCTCCATTTGGAGGTCCATCACTGAGCAGATTTCGGGAAGATATTGGGAATGGGCCACCATTCAAGGTTCCATAACAAAGCCGTACTAAAGTTGGAGAACTAACATTTATAGATGGCTCTTTTATTTCTAATTACAAATCTATATTGAGAAGCATTCGGTACTCTCTGACTTTAAATCGCATGCACGTTATGTGAGCGGTTTAACAGGTTTATAAGGACTATTGGCCAACGAGTAACCCTATCATTTAAATATCAGGGATGAAATGTGTTTTGCTGGCATTCCAAGGGTTATTAAATCCAGAACAAATCCTATATACAGGGAAGGTGTCTTTTTGGTGTGAGATTTTATATTTTAGAACCACACATGTTTCTTGGAGCTGCATTCTTGAGTTCAGACTATCTGCTCAGCAGTATGACTCACAGATGAATAAATAGGGAGTTAACACAAAAGCAAATATATCCACCCAGCCATGTTCATTGAGTTAACATGAATTCCTGAACCACGATATTCATTTTATATCTCACTTTTAACAAGAGATAATGAAATCTATTATCATTCCTCATGTCCCGAGGTTGTCAATATTCCAGCTGAAAGATACATTAGTCTTAACTTTCAGACTTAAATCTCACAGTGTTCATTTTAACAGTAACACCGAATGTTCTAAGGACTGTTGTATTATTTTCGGAGCCACCCGGGCAATGATATTAAATGAGACTTTTAAGTGGATTGAGATACCAGTGGATCAATGAGTTCTTCATAGACGTTGTTCATAAGCAATTCAAATCTAAAGAATATATTTTTCTGGCATTAAAAGCTTGCATATTAAAACCTCTACGAACGTCGAAAGAATAATTTTCATGTTGCTACAGCCAACATGTTTCCCAACAGGCCAGGCATCCGGGACCATATAGGCTAAGCAGTGCTATGCTACAAAACACCAACCAGCTCCAGAACTGCTAAAATCTACTGCTTATTGGAAGTGTTCTTGAAGGTGCTATTACTAATGCACATAATGGCAATAGAAGTGCAGACTTCTTAGAGACTGAATTGAAGTTGGCTATTTCAAAGTAGGGGTGGCATAAACTTGATCCACACTGGCCCTTTTACACACCATACACAAAAAACATGGACCAGTGATATAGCTGTGAACTAAGTAAAATAGGGAAAATAATGCTCCAAAAACCTCTGGTAAGGACTTGTTTCCAAAGTCCAATTTTACATGCAACTCTCCACAAATCGCAGAAGGAGCAAGTACTGATCCCGAAGAAAGGGACAATATAGTACTTAGTACATGAAGCTTTTAATACAAATGTTGTTTATCACGGAGTTGCACTGTCTCTTCTTTCCCTCTATATTTGAGGGACTATCTACGTATACCTCTACATATACCTCCACATATACCTCGCCTCTGAGAAGACATCCAACTGATTGTCATATTTTGAAAAGGCGTTTTATCAACTTCAACATTGTAATTGGGCAGACATATATGAGCCAAGAGTGGATCAGTACAAACTTTATATACACGGTGTACACTATATTGTCCTTTTTTTCTCTTTCTTGGAGCTACTTGCTCCTTCTGGAATTTGTGGATAAACTTGATCCACAAAACACTTTTACACACTATCTTAATTTAGTAGAGGTGGGGGTTTTTTTGGTTTTTTTTTGAGGGGAAAATATATCATCTATTCAGTCTTCATTTTTGCAGTCCTGCCTTAACTCTTCTCTTGCTAGAATAAATGCAGCATCGTTCCTCTGGCTGTGTACATTTCACATTCCCTCGAGTTAGTAATTTTGGCAAAGTGTGACTTTCCTGCCTAAATTTGAAAGATATGTTTAAGAATAACTTAAATTGTCAGAGAAACCTTAATCTGTGTACAAACATGTGGTAAATATGTTATGTTCTACTAAAAAAATGTGAAAAGACTTGATGTTGAATCAATTAGATGGTATTTTTACTGCTCCATAAGTATAAAAAATTCATAAAGATAAAAAACTACTGACGAGACTAAACTGGAGAAAATTACACGGGAAAAAAAGTATCTAAAAAATGTTTCTTTCTTGCCAACACTTAAAGCTGAGTAAAATGTGCAAATTTCAAAAGATAAGGAAAAGAAGCTAAAAAACACGAGGAGAAAAAAATCCAGGAAATAAGTCCAATGGAATAAAATAGGTGGGGTACACATCAAAATATTATATTGGGCATTAGGTATGCGAGGAAAAATAAAAAAAAGAAGGGGGCAACGTTTCAGGCTAATATATCCTATCTTCTGGCTCATTCCCATGTATATTGGAAAAAAATACAGAACTTTCCCCCCCTCAGGAAAAAAAGAACGGTGGCAGCAGGGGCGCCAACAAAAATCATGGGGCCCAGGACCAATGAAATATATTATATAAAAAAGCAGATGGCACACAAATAGAGATGTAGACAGGTGCTAGTCCCATAAGAACAAGTATAATGAAAGGCTCCTTACCAGGCAGACCATGGAATCCAGAGAATCCGAAGAATACACAGCAAGTAAGAGACAGCACACTTAGTAGTAATGAAAAAATTGTATTCAAACAGCAGGCACAATCACCGACGTTTCGGTCCTAGGAACAGGACCTTTATACTCCTTGATAAAGGTCCTGTTCCTAGGACCGAAACGTCGGTGATTGTGCCTGCTGTTTGAATACAATTTTTTCATTACTACTAAGTGTGCTGTCTCTTCCTTGCTGTGTGTTCTTCGGATTCTCTGGATTCCATGGTCTGCCTGGTAAGGAGCCTTTTATATTATATATATATATATAGGCATACCCCACTTTAAGGACACTCACTTTAAGTACACTCGCGAGTAAGTACATATCGCCCAATAGGCAAACGGCAGCTCTCGCATGCGCCTGTCAGCACGACCTGAACAGCAATACCGGCTCCCTACCTGTGCCAAAGCTGTGCGCAAGCGGGGAGACTATAGAGCCTGTTACACATGTGTTATTTACATCAGTTATGCACGTATATGACGATTGCAGCACAGTACATTACATGCATCGATAAGTGGGAAAAGGTAGTGCTTCACTTTAAGTACATTTTCGCTTTACATACATGCTCCGGTCCCATTGCGTACGTTAATGCGGGTATGCCTGTATATATATATATATATATATATATATATATATATATATGTATATATATGTTTAAGTTATTATTTTTCTTATGTACATTATTTTTGTATATAGGTTTATTTATGCCATACCTTTCTTTATGGCATTAGCTTAGTTATACATCTTTTTAGCTAAGGTCTTTACCAGGGGTATTTTGAAATATTTAGCTTTCTTTGTGTCGCTTTATATAGTTATCAGGCTCATTGTTTAGACACATTTTTTGTTTTTGACTTTATTTTTCAGCATTTTTGATCTTTGTAAATTTCAGTCACAGTCTTTTTGTATTTTTTGCTGCCCTTAGTGTGTATATGTTTTTAAATGTAAGGCCTGGGACCCGGTGCGCCCGGTGGCGCGGGCGGCCACACGTGAGTTCCCCACCAGCAGGGGAATCCTCCCGAGCCGGTCCCGGTCCCCCCTGGCTGCACAGCTTACTACACGCTGTGGCGCGTCAGCCGCTATGGGATACAAGCGTCACGTGGTGTGGCTGTGAGCCAATGGGGAGGGGAGGCTTCGGGAGGAGGAGAGGCTTCGGGGAGCGGGGAGGAGTGTGGAGTGAAAGCAGCGTGAGTGCCTGTCTGTGTGTGTGTCTGAGTGCCTGTCTGTGTGTGTGCCTGAGTGCGTGAGTGCCTGCCTCTGTCTGTGTATGAGTGCCTGCGTATGTGTGTGCCTGTCTGTGTGTATGTGCCTGTGCCTGTCTGTGTGTGTGTGTTGCTTTACTTACCTTCAATCAGCAGCCCGAGCCGTGGGGGGGGGGGGAGGGGAGAGTAGCGGGTCCCTCCGCTCAAGCCACGCCCCCCCTCCCGCTCAAGCCTCCCACTCCCGCCCACCTCCCGCTCCGGCTCCCGCTCCCTACAGACCGCATATCGCGGTCTGTGTATGTCAGCACCCCGCCTGTATGCAATGCGGGCGCGCTGACGGAGGGAGCGGGGCCTTAGTGTTCTTTTTGCTCGCTATTAAAATCTATTCATTTTCTATTCTGACTTTAGTTTCCTGGTCTTTTGGTATTATGTTACTAATTATTTTGTGGTATATTTAGAGTGCTGCTTTCGGGGATTGTCTTAGTCTTTTGTGTGTTATAGATATAGATATATCTATCTATATAACGGAGCATGGGCCCCTGTTGGCGGCCCTGGGTGGCAGGCAGCCATTATCAGTCCGTCCAGATATCACATTTCTGTGTGTAGAGTGATATCATACAAACGGGTCTAAAGTACTGTAGTTGCAAGGCGTCTGACATCAACCAAACTCGATACCACACATCTGCCCCAGCTGGCGAAAATCGGACCAATGGGAGGTTCCGTCAAGATTCACCCTAGTAGTGTAGTATCCCAGTTGCTTAGCGGGTTGCCATGCCAACCGCAACACGAAAGTAAACAGCCTCATTCATGCAGGGACAGCTCCAGAGACACACTGCATAAAAGAATGGAAAAACATTTACTATAAGGGGGTAAAGAGAACGTCCATATATGATAACATATCATGCTCATACAGATATATTTATATCCTATTTTTTACATTGTCTATAAACTCCCCATTGCTACAAAGAATGATTCTAATGATAGTGAGATCAGCCAGTAGTGCATAGCTGGTGAGACACATTGTGTAGTATATCTAACACTTAATTGTGTTTTGAGAGACCTCACGATTCACTAATATGTACATAATCAGAGAAGTGGCCATTTGGGAGGCTAGAGGTGAGCGAGAAACCAATGTGGTTTTAAGGTTATCCCTGCTTCAGCACAGGTGGCTCAGTTGTTAACTGAACCCCTTGTGCTGAAGCAGGGATATCCCTAAAACCTGATCTGTTGGTGGTTTTTGAGGACTAGCGTTGCCCACCCGTTTTAAAGGATTGGATTGGTTTTATAACACGTGCACATGCTGAGGCATCTGAACAGAGATGAGTGAAAGTATGTGAATAAAACTGTATCTTGAAAACAATTTCTAAGTGAATGAATTGCCTTCTAGTAAACCTTTCTTCTGTGATGAGTGATGAATTATGTTACTAAGCACCTACGGGATTGGAGCAGTGGAATCTGTTACAGAATGTAGGGAACAAAGAATTCCTTTAACTTTTGTTTCTTATATAAAGGTTTAGATTGAGAATACCTGTAGTGAATAAATGTAACCCCTCTCTATTTCTGAATGTGTAGTCAGTCATACATACAGTGGCAAAAGTTTGTGAACACTTTAGGGTTTTCACATATTTCAAACCTCAAATGTTGTTAGATCTTACTGTAAGTCCTAATAGTAGATAAAGATAACACAAAAACATGATACTTTTTCAACATTTATTAATCCACAAATAATTAAACGTTCAAAGGAGGAGGGGCTCAGTGAGTAAAGACACTGACTGGCACTGAGTTTGAAGCAGGGGAGTCTGGTTCAATTCCCGGTTTCGGCTCCTTGTGACCTTGGGCAAGTCACCTTATCTCCCTGTGCCTCAGGCACAAAAACACAGTTTGTAAGCTCCACGGGGCAGGGACCTGAGCCTGCAATATGTCTCTGTAAAGCGCTACGTAAAACTTGCAGCGCTATACAAGAACATGCTATTATTATTATTATTAATATCATTATTATCATCATTATCCATGTGTTAAAAAAAAAAAAAATATGAACTTTTTTAGATTCAGTACTGGATAGTAACCCTTTGATCAGCAATGGCTTCAACTAAGCATTTCCTGTAACTGCAGGTAAGTCTCACATTTTGTTTTTGAGGACTTGTGTCCAATTCCTCCTTAGGCTACGCTTATAGTGCCGGCGACGTCAGGCTACGGTCGCTGGAAAAATCAAATTGAGATGACTTCCAAGCCATCGCGATGAGCCTACTATAAGAGCACGCGACAACGGCAACACATTTGTTTTGACGCGCCGTCGCCGGCACTATAAGCGCAGCCTAACAGAGCTGCTTCAATTCGGTGATATTTAAGGGCTTCCTTGTATGGACCGCTGACTTCAGGTCCTGCCACAAGGTTTTGATGGGGTTTAGGTCTGGACTTTGACTAGGCCATTCTAAAACAAGGACTTTCTTCTTCTGCAGCCATTCTTTTGTAGATCTGCTTGTATGTTTTGAAGCATTGTCTTGTTGCATGACCCACTTTATTTTCAGCTTCAGCTCACGGACGGATGGCCTGACATTCTAATGCAGAAATCATAGTTGTGTCTATGATGACAAGCTGTATAGTTCCTGAGGCAGAAAAGCATCCCCAAATCACCATGCTTCACTGTTGGGGTGAGGTTTTTCTGTTAGAAAGCAGTTTTGGTTTTTGCCAAACATAACGTTTCTCATTGAGGCCAAAAAGTTCTACCTTTGACTCGTCTGTCCAGAGAAAATTGTTCCAGAAGTCTTGTGGATCATCTATGTGCTCTTTGGCAAACAATGTCAGGCAGCAATGTTCTTTAGAGAGAGCAGTGGTTTCCTCCTCGCTATCCTTCCATGAACACCATTCTTGTTCAGTCTTTTTCTGATCGTTGAATCATGAACCTTCACATTAGCCAAGGCGAGAGTGGCCTGCAGATCTTTGGATGTCACTCTGGGGTTCTTTGTGACTTTCTGGATGGGTTTTCGGTTTGTTCTTGTGGAGATTTTGGTAGGACGACCCTTCCTGGACAGTTACAGTGGTCTCGAACTTTCTGAATTTGTAGACTATATGTTTGACTCATAGATTTCTTTTGATCATGGCATAATGTGTTTCCACACGTATGGTGAAGACAAAACTCGCAATGTTTCTGATCCTTTTTATAGTGTGGGGCATCCCAAACTCGCCCCCTGAAGATCTGATTCTAATTATCCCTTTTAATTTAGCTGATTAAAACCCAGGGTTTCACTTACTTTTGCACATACCCTTACTGTTAATTACTCATTGTTTCTGTAATTCCTACATATTTTGTATCAAAAGACATGGAATTAGTCAATATAAACCCTTTTGAATATTTAAGAAAAGACTGGTTTGATTCAAGAAGGCTATCGTGGAGAAACTATGGAATTGGTGTTTACAAACTTTTTTCTCGCCATTGTACAGTATGTACTAGAGAGGGGGGCTGAGTCCACCTCCTCTGTACCTGTGAGAGAGTATTCAGCCTGCAAAGAATCAGGCTGGAGTCTGACAACACAGCCGGACATGTAGCTTATAAATAATAGTACTTTTTATTGGTGGGGAACACAGGAATCGCATGCAGTGAGTGGCCTTCAATGTTAGGAAACCACAGACCACACTAAAGGCAATATACAGTATAATAACAAACTGCGCTGCTCAAATGTCCCACAGACACTTGTTCCGTCACAGTGACTCGTGTGCTAATGAAAAGGGCCACTAGTTAGCACAGCGTTGGAGCTTGTGTAGTGTTATATAGTTGAAATGGTTGCAGGCCTGTTGCTTAACAATGGGTGTCGTGCCCAGGGCACTTAGGATACTAATGTGTTTGTAGGAGTGATCTCCCAGCTGCTTCGAACCACAGGTTTGCTCTCGTGCGCTCTCTCGTTTTGGGAAATACTCTTTATGATAAAGTCCCTCGTTATTTCAGGGCCTGGACTGTTTTAATTGTTGTTTGATGTTAATGTGCAATCTGTAGTGCTAAGTATATATTGTATTAGGTACAGGTAGCACAAACAGAAGGTAACACAACTGGTAAGATCATCATCTGACATGGATAGAAATAATTCAACAATAAACCAAAAACATGTATTCCTGAATGAAAGGCCAATAAATAAAGTTTTCCATATAACAAATGACTAGGATCTTTTTAAAATCTGCATTTTTCATGGTGAATGTACCACCTGTTTCACTGTTAACTGATTCACTAATATCAAATATTTTAGGAGACAATGCTTTTGCAAATGATAAACAGATTTGTTTGAGGGGATCGTTTTTTTTTTATTTTTTTTATTTTTTTTATTCTCTCTTGGAATGTTTGTATTTACAGAACCGTTTGGCCCCAACGAGAGACTCTCCTGTGATTTTGTCTTTATATGCACGTTTTTAGCCATAGAAAATAAGGGCATTCAGGGACCACCTGCCTCACTTAGCCTACGCTTTGCCCAAAGTTGTGGTGCAGCAACAAAGGCCATATTTAGGTACCCATGTGTAATCTCTTTTTCTGAGAGGTGGTTGCATGGATGCACTGCTCTTTCATTAAGTGAACAGTTCCCCCTCTTCCACCTCTTTACAAAAAAATGTGTGTGTGTGTGTGTGGTCGCAAGAGCTGAACTGCGCTCCGGAAACAGTGGGGTTTTTCAAATGCTTAACAGGAAAGGTTCTGCCGATTACTTCCTGGTATTTAAATCTCCCGTGTGATGCGAGCCAATTCCAATTGGATTATGAAACATGGGAGAGTTTAACACCGTTTCCCCCTAGAAGGGATTCTACCAGCGGGTTTTTAGTATTTGCAAAATTGGCTTACTCTGTTTTATTTCCCAGAGAGGGTACCGGAAGTCCTCCCATGGGGAAGGGATGAAGCGGTGCACAGCAAAAAAAGTTGGCAAGCTGGATCGCTAGGCAAAAAAACTATTTATTACTCCATCGATCATATAGCAACAGGTTAAAAAAAAAACACAGCAGGGGAAACTCTTAACACGTTTCACGCATACTAGCGCTTTGTCAAAGAGCTGTGCTTTTTTTTTAACCTGTTGCTATATTATCGATGGAGTAATAAATTGTTTTTTTGCCTGAGCTATCCACTTTGCCATGTTTTTTTGCTTTGCACCGCTTCATCCCTCCCCCATGGGAGGACTTCCAGGTATCTTCTCGTCGACAGCCGCGTGCACGCGGATTCCGTTGCAGCCATGTTCAAGGAGGTCGTGAGTAGCCTAACCCTTCACAGATCCCATACTTTATTCCTTCCTAGACTGACTCCTTTACTGTAGGACCGGGGTGCGCAAACTATTGGCGCTGCGCCCCCCTGCCTGCTCCCTCTTGTTTTCCGGCGTCAAATGATGCTGCGGGGTCGTGTGACATCACGCCGTGACCCCGCGGCGTCATTTTACGGTGCGTTGCCATGGTGTCGTGTCATGTGACATGATGACATGCTGTCACACTGCAGTGTCATTTGACGCTGCGTTGCCATGGCGACGCGTCACCACGCTTCTAAATCCCGGTAAGTTAAGAGTTGCAGAGGCCTCACGCGATCCCCCGGCAATAAATGCCACAGGGAAGAGCGCAGGGCCTCTGCGACTGCCCGCACTCCCCCTGGCGGGCGCCCTCCCCAGTTAGCGCATTCCTGCTCTAGGAGACCAATGATTGCTACCCTTTAGCTACGAGTAGATTCGTGTTTGTCGCTTCATTGTGACCACACTGACTACCCCTCAAGGTGCATTGTTTAGGGTGTTTGTTTTTCCCAATATGAGTTATATTCATGAATGAAACCGTACCCTTGGAATACATAAATCCGGAGTTGTTTGTTATTTGCTTATACATTCTGCATTTAAACTCTGGGTTACTTATGACATTTGACCCATGTGATTCTGAGCGCTGATTTCTGGACTTGTTCCAGTGTATCCGTTCCCAGAGAGGGTACATACAAATAGTAACATAATAGTAAAATAAACACAGAATAAGCTGATTACTAGATTGTTTTTTTTTTTTTTTTGTGTGTGCCTCCTTCCACTTTTCACTTTGCCATTATATAGATCGGGACCCGCCTTGGGGCTCCAGGATCAACAAAGGATAAGCACCAGTAGTATATACCCTTCAATAGACTTGAATACTGGTGTGCCACATTTTTGTATTTATATTATTCTAGTATTCCTTCTCTGAAAATGTTTCCCCTGTCCATCTATTTTTACAGTATAGTTCTATTAATCTATTCTGCGTCCGTGTATTTGTGGTCCAAATGCATGACTTTGTATTTCTTAGCACTGAATTGTAGTAGTCACACTCCAGACAATTTCACTTGTTTCTCTATATCGGTTATGATTTTGATTTACCTCTCCACTGTTCCTGTACAGTCAGCCCAGTTGTACATTTATCTGCACAAAGGCATCATTTCCCTTCCAGTCAATTCATATCCCCAATGAAGACATAAAAGTTTCTCCACCCCTACAAGAAATTCCCAACCATTTCCCCAGTTTGCGAATGTGACATGGGACTTGCCCTATCATTAAAACAAAGCAAAACCAACAGAACACCATTCGTCACTACAACATTGTCACTTTGCCAAAATAATTTTGCATTCCCTTGCATTATAAAAGGGTGTTTCCTTCGATCACATGCCCTGTATGGGCCTGTGCAAGCTTGTAAGTAAGATTACGTTACAGATTTTGCAACTGCTGTTCTGTGGAACTTCTGTTCGTAGGAAGTGCTAGATCACGGGTTCTGTCAAAGCAATGATGCAGCTTTTGAATCCTCCATCTTCACAATGACAATTTTATAGAGATCTATTCTATGTATTAAATGCTTTAATCCCCTTCAGTTACAGACCAAAAACACTGAATAATTCACAAACCCATAAGGTTTAAAAATAAAGTGTCTTTTAAAAAAAAACAAACAAAAAAAACAAAACATCTTTTGGGTCAGTGAATTATGCAGTGTTTTATGCTCTAAATGAAGGGTATTAAAGCATTTCCCTCTCCATACCTTCGTCCCCCTTTTGTTATTACCAGGATCGAAACCAGGAGATCTGGAGCTGAACCACACCAAATTCAGCTCCAGGGACCACCTGGATCCCGACCATATACAAGGGGGAGTTATGTTTTAAGAATGATGGTTTGTGGTAGTTGGCCAAATCATTCTGTGTGTTGGTGTGTTTCATTCTATAAAAATACAATGAATGAATTTTACTACAGCAGGGGAGACCTTTTGCATTAATCTTTGAAAACATGCTCTGTAATTTCGTTTTATCAGTAGGAAGTCGGAAGAAATTGATATCGCTTTACAGAGCTGCAATCTTAAAAGCAGATCATTTTTAACCGATGTCTTTCCTGTGTAACTATAACAGAATAACAATCTGTACTCTGCATGCGATGTACTGTACTACATTAAGTACCCAAAATGTTGGGTTTTAGCGACATGGGCCTTTTGAGCATTGCTTTTTAAAGGTCATATTTTAACAGAACTCCAATGTACAGGTTCCTATCTGCAACACACATTGCACTTGTTGCTATTTCAGGTCTTGCTACCATCTGTGGGCATATAGCGCAGTACAGTATAGTGATACAAGAACCTTGAGCTACTATAGAAAAATAGCGCGTTGTTGTTGTATGCATTTTCTTATTTCGCAGATTAACTTTGGAGAGTATGTAAATGCATACTTTGGTGTATAGATGGGGTTACTGCAATATACTACACTGTACAGTACATTGTATTGTCTTGCTGTAGGCTATAAAGCACCAATTCTTACTATCTGTGATAAATAATTTCTACACTGAGTCTGTTAATATTTGTATGTTTTACTACTCTGTTTTTTATGCATGTCCATTATTTTGATACCTTCTCTTTTCATTTAAATCTATATTACTTCTACCCTTTCAAAATGTACATATAAGGTTACCAAAACAAGATAAGTGGTGAAGACATGAGCCTAGAGTTGCATTATTTGTCTTTTAGGACTTGTGTTTCTGTAGGAGACGTAAGCTGTAATCTGCCATTCTCCCTTTTTAAAATTCTCTACAAAAAGTTGTCTGTTTCACCCCAGGGTGTCTTCCCCCACAAGCATGCCATGTTATTTCTTTTTGTGTTTGTTTAGCTGCATGTGTTGACTTTTTGAGAGTGCTCCAAGGAAAATGCTATTAAGTAATATACCTTTGCAATACAGGTGACACTTCCATTGGACACTTATGTACATTTTTGTATCACGTGGAGCTCTGCAGTATATCACACCACACTCTATTTGTCGAGATACTCTTCAACTAAAAGAACTGTAGCAATAATGTTAAGACCTAAATTAGCAGGGATGATTTAAAGCTATTTAGCTGATTACAGTGTCTGACATGACTTATTTTTCCAATTTTTTTGTCATGTGTCCAGAGCTTTCATGTAAGATGTCTTGGGCAATGAAGATCTAAATTGTCTTTTATGAGCATTTTTTTAATTCTATATTTGAGTCTGATTGACTTGTAACATTTTGAGTGGATTGAGGACGCAAGGTGTGTGTCTATGAAGAGACAACCCCTCTGTGGTGCAAAGGAATTGGGGCAAGACTGAACAAGAACTGTACAATTTTCATTAAATAGTATCCGTGTACAGCATCTTGAGACCTTCATTTCTCCTAACACCCTTTCGTATTAACAGGGCAGAAAAACATTGTGGGTTTTCTTCAAGCCACCCACAAAAAGGACTAATGGTACAAACTTTACAAAACCCCACAAATGCCCCCCACCTGTAGGTTTTCAGTACCCATGTGTTACTGTCACTTCCCCTTCCAGCACCCCATCTGCCCCTCCACGCAACCCTCTTAGTCATGCTTTTGACAGATGGAAGGGCTGATGGCTGCCATGTTCCTTCTATGGCTTCCTGTTTCTTTTTGTCCTGCAGGAAAAGGAGCTGGGAAGGCAATCGAAGGGGACTGAGATGTGCAGCACTATGTGGCCTCATATGAGACCATTCCCGCCTTCCTTTCTTGACCCTGTGGTCTGTTGTCCACTCACTCCATCCCTAACCCATGATAGTGCCCATGCTTCTTCTTTTAGTTCACGGTCACCAATTAAGGTGCATGAAGAGAAGTAGCCTAGGCTGTGACTGTAAGGCAGGGGTGGCTATGCTGGTCACACTGTACACAAGATATTCCCCATTTTCACCCTCCTGGGAGCAAATGCAGTCACATGTTAGTGGGTGTGTGCCTTTTCCAGTCCCGCTTGTTAACTTTGTTTGGTTTCTAACACCATTATCTTTAATTGCTGTGCAAACAATTAGGTGCTGTGGACATTTCTTCCATCATGTTACTGACTGTGCGATCATTAAAATACCTAAAATTGCATTTTCTTCTTAACAGCTCTCATTTTTTTTTAAACTAGTATTTCGTTTTTCACAACCTAACCATGCACTGTTTGAACTGTTCATACTGAACACTGGTAACCTGCTTCTCTCTCTCTCTCTCTGTGCTGATCAAATTCTCTTTGCAGTTTGCATTAACATAGTATTTTGGATTTGTTGGAGTAATTCTTTCTTCAATCTATTTTCTCCCACCAGATCTTTCTAGTACATATTTTCTCATTGCTTCTATTTAGTGTTTTGAGTCTGGATTTAACATGCCCTGTACTTTTGTTTTTTTTAAGATTGTTTAAAAAATTCCCCTCTCCCACCCTCTAAATCATTTTTAATAACCACAATATTTCAACCTTATTTTGCAGACATCCACTCAGTCCTCAAACTCTGTTTTATTTGGCGTAACTTGAGTGAGGATTTTTGCATCTTGCCCGTAATTATCGTCATCATGTTGTTGTCTGAGCAGTCAGAACCTCTTGGTTTCACACAATGTTTAACTCATTTAAGAGGTGGTGACAAGTAGTAGCAGCTCTTCACGGTTCTTATGTTAATTTCAGTATTTCATTTTTGCCTAGTTATTTTTATAGTCCCACATATACTATGTTATTCGGCTTTAAATTAACCCCTTGAATAGCAGACAAGGTTGGTTATGTGGTTCTTACCTGGTTTAAGTGGTGACTGATGTAGCGAGCAGAATGTCCCATGGATGTGCTGCATAATGTAACAGGTATGTTATAAGGGAGGGGTGTCCTTCAACAGCTGTAGGGGAGGGGTGTCCTTCAACAGCATCTCCCAAAATGATTAAAAGGTTATAAAGGAGTGCCTGCTTTTGAAATGTGAAGGGAGCAGCAAAGAGATACTGGGTCAGGGAATCCCACAGCAACCTGGTGTCTTGGTTTTACCTGTTGCTCTTTTTACGGTAGGAACCGCTCTAATTTGCTTCTGAGGTCCTGGGTATTTTGGAGAGGTTCTCTTCACCTAAAGTTTAAAATGGGGAGGTTTCTTTTTAACTTTGGATAAGGTTTTCCCCACGATCTCTTGGTTATATATCTATTTTTCCCCCCTCCATTCAATGGACATTATAAAGGAGCAATCCACGTGTGGTATTGAAGCAGGGTGTCTCCGGAGCTGAACCCCATTAACTTAATCTCCGGGGACCCCTTGCTTCCAGAGATACTTATCTCCGTAGGGGGTGCTGGTATCTCCTGCAAGTTTAACGCTCCCGTGTCCTGTGGGTCAATAGGAAACTACACCGCAAGCCGTCACAGCTTCCTATTGGCCTGCCTGGAGGTCTTGAGTCGTAGAGCCTTTTTCAGCACTGGAATCCCCCTGGTCCTGAGATAAATACAGGTGAAGCGACCAGTATTACTTACTGGTTTTTAATGGGGGTCTAAATGACCGGCCAGTAAAAAGCCACAACCAATAATGTAGTGGCCTACAATTTCAATGGGAATTGGCCTGAGATTTGACAGCCATTTTGTTTCCCCCTGGAAGTAAATGTAAATATGTAAACCTCCCTGGTATCTTGGGAACTGTGGGGTCCCAGGAGCTGAAAGTGCACAACTCATCTCTGGGGACCACCCCCCCCCCTTCCCACCCCTTATGTAAAAAAAACAAATGTGGGGTAAAAAGGAGTGGGGGGATTGCTGCTCTAACGTGGTTGCTACAGGTATGGCCCATGTGAGAGTTTAACAACTTTAACTTTTTAAAGAATGGTAAATGCCACTGCGATAAGAGCCAATTTTAACCCTAGATTGGCAAAATACAATTTAATAATATCACAATTTATTGTTGCATATATGCCCTGTTAGATTCAGAAATACTTCTTTTTACCATTTTTCCGATGTATTGGTCACTGTTCTCCAGTCCTATACTGCTGAAGCAGTTATTTACAGCATCACATCATATTTACAGATATTCTAGTAGCTTTCATGGTGGGGAACAATGATTTACATATTGTAAGTGTAACGTGGAAAGAACGATTTATACAAGTTCATATTTACTTGACTATATTAAATTTTTTTAATGAATCTGTTTAAAAGGGTAACGTAAATATATGTAATACGTGGGTAACTAAAATTCTATCCATGGTTTAATGTTAATCTACAGAATCTGCCAGAATAAAGCATATGATCTATTTATATTGAGAATAATATGGTTATTACGGCTTGAACATTACTAGCAATAATATACAGTGTGCACCAGCACTTATCACTCTTCTGCTCACGGAATTCGTCCGATATTCAGGTCTTCAGTTCCAGGATCCACACATCCTAGATCCCAATAAAATAAATACACAAAGTAACAGAAGACCAGCACAATAATAGATGGAACTTGCCTTCTTGTTGCAAATGCAGTGTCCACTTATCTAGGTTACTAGTTCAAGTGCATCATGACAACATATTGTGAACAATGCAGCAATGTTTCCGGGCATTCCGTCCCTTTTTGATGTTGGGTTGTTCATAATGCGGTGTCCTGATGTACAGTATAACATACTTAAACTATCAACCCAGTGAAATGGACACTGCATTTACAATAGTAGTGCGAGTTTCGTTTGCGCCGCTTACCATTTGCGCCGCTTACCATGTGCTTTTTAAACATTATTAGCATCAAATAACCAGAATCTATTTGGCACTCTGGGGAGCAAACACCCTAAGCAATCGAAAGGTGAATAAATGATAACAATATAGAAACTTTCAAACAGGCTGCAGATATAGACTATTTGACTTACGGGATTTAGCACATTCTCTACGAACTTGAATGAAATCCATTCTAATTGTACATGGTGAGATCCATGCTAGTCATGTGCTGGAAATTAATGAAGCCGTTTGTGGTTTAAGTCCTGGACAGTTATAATTGTGATCATAACTTGCACAAAGCTTGTATTAACCCAACATATTCTTTCATATGATACATGCTGCTCATATTCTTTAGAATAATTTAGAACCATGCATTGTGTACTAAAACATGTCACCAGACTTCTGCTATGTTTAGAGAATTAGTTGAACTAACATTGACCTTCAACCAGTATCCCATGATGAGTTTGTTTTATTTTACCCCCGTATCCCTCTCGCCACTATATAGAGTTTTATATTATTGAAAGGAGGTAATAATGCATTATGGACTATTTATACGAAGTTCTGCTAAGTCATACGAAACCTTCCAGGCCATGTTGTCTTCTTGTTTATGACTGCTTACTAAATATGGCCCTATGTAATTTCATGGAGAGGTTTATGAACAGGTCTTGCTGCTTACACAGATCTGTTCTGTATGATATATTAAAGGGATATTGGGTCATTACACCATCTGCTTGTCTTTAATAATTTACGGGACTAGCCTGTATCTGTAACTAGCTGAAAGTACTGCGCAGTGTTAGTTCCCCCATGTTGGTTCTCAGCGGGGCTTTATTGTGAGCAGGACTGCATTGTTTCAATAAATACACACAATATCGTGCATTTCTGTCGGTTATTTCTTCATGGCATACATTGTCTCGGATCTGCAAGTGATACTATTGCTCCGTGTTGGAATACCTAGTAGCACCAGTGTAGGTGAAGATTTCCACTTCTCCTAGCTGAAAGTACTCGCTGTTGGACGGGAATTCTTAAACTAAAAATACTGAGATTTACCAATGGATAATTTTATTTTCTTAATGCGAAATCCCCAGTTAGAACAACTCCACCCATAATCATTTAATTGCCTCTGAGGTCCATAAGTGTTCGATGGGGGGTCTCTAATGCGTGTTATTGTACTCTCTTCCCAAACAATGATCTCGCACTCTTGCAGAACTTTAGCTGCTCCTGTATTTTTGCTAATGTTGCAAATTGTTTTTTCAGAGTGATTAAGATTTAAGTGGCAGCTTGAGGGTTGTGTGCTAGGATCATGTCATTTGTGATTTCATATGTGATGTCATTTGTGAATTGTATCCAAACATAAACAAAAAACGGCTCCTTGATCTCAGGACAATCATGCAAAATTTGGATATATTTTAAGAGGTGTCCAAATGATTAGCAAATAGACAGATGAACAACATTCCAAAATTATATAGTAGATTATCATTGTGTTTGTGGTGAAGATTTATAATACACCACACCAGAACACTTGGCATTGTATCATCAATTAGTAATACTTCAGTGCACTTCTAAAAACTACTGTAGAATCCACCCAAGAGGTCAGTTTAACTCTATTCCTTTTAATTGGTATATAGCGCACTTTCCCCCGCCCTATGGGAGATATGGCTGTGTGTGTGTGCGTGTGGTGTGTTACCTGTGGCTCACAGTAGGCCTGAACCTCCGCTGTTGGGAGCCTGGGGTGTGCCTGATCCATCTGGTAACAGCGCCTCCACCTGTGCGGGATCATACTGTGTTGGATAACCCCATCACAGGACCCAATGCAAGAACACACATAATGATATAGATATGTTTAGTGCATGCATATGAAAAGAAATAACAATACACCAAATAGTCCACGCACGGCCATAACCCCACAGTGCCCTCCAACACAATGTCCACACTTTGATGGAATATGTCCCCAAAGTACTGAGGTGCTCCTGGGCACCCAACCACCCTGGTGTCCTCAAGAGTCAATCCACCCAATGTGTGCAACAGCGCTGCCCACAACTAAAGTGGGATTTGTTTGTGCACTTGAAGATACCTGCAGGGTGTTCCAACACCCGGTAGCTCCGATTGACGACAAAGGGGCCATCCAGACCTATGCCATCGTCCGTGATGAATCCGCGTAGGGTGGTGTCCAGCAGGAGGGTCCCACCGTAATAGTCTCTCTGAGTATGTGATCTGGTCCCAGACCATCAGATGCCAGGTTGCAGCTGTGTCCCTCACGCTTGTTGCTACAGGGCAGTGTCCCTATCTACTGGGATGGTTCCTGCAGCAGCCACAAGCTAAACGAGGAGTCGGGGCCTAAGGGGGTCTCTGGCCTAGTGCAGGGGTCACGAACACCCTGCACACACCTACCCTCTTCTTGTCCCAGCTGTGACTGGCATGGCTTGCAGCATGCCAAATGTATCAACCTCCGGTCCAGGGGAATCCGACCGCGTGATTGGCTGCTTCCCACCAGGTGGGACATAGCCCCCAGAATGCACAGTGGCAGTAGTCCCCACGTACCCCTCTGCTGTAATGGCCGCCTTACTCTGTGCATGCGTGCGCCTTCTACTAATGGCTGCCGCATCTTGAGCCAAACTGTGCATGCAAGCAAACTCTAGACATGGAGGCGCCTGGCAAGGGGAGCCGCCAGGAGCCTCCGGCGACCAGATCGCCTCTCCAGCCCCCACCGCACCTACCCGCGCCCCTCTACAGCAGATCGGGAGATGCAGGTGCCAGGGGGGGACACCAGGCCGCAGGTATAAATTAAATATATATCACAATAGTGTGTATGTATTTATGGATGTAGCCAGGTCCCCCTCTGGCTCTCTGGTTCCCTGTTTCCCCCTCTGTACCTCTGCTGCTGTGGGGTGGGGGGGGTGTGACGGGTTAGCCGGCAGCTCCCTCTGCCGGGCACCGCCATATTGGTGGCACGTACGCCTCGCGAAGGGTCACACATGCACAATAAGAGCTGCGGTAGCCATTACAGACTCGCGCATGCGCAGTGAGCTAGGCGCACGCGGTGGCACTAGTAAAGAGGCTCCACAAGGACTACAGCCCCCAGCATGCATAGGGGCATGCAGTCACATGGGTGCAACAGCCCAATAGGGCTGCCAGGATCACGGGCAGCTAGGAGAGAGATTTGGTGCACTCAGAGCTAGCAGTCAGTCAGTGCTGGGACACAGGGAGGGGAGGGTGTCAGTGGCCCCTGCACTAGGCCAGAGACTCCCCAATAGGCCCCGACTCCCATATTGGTATTGTGGCAGCTACAGGGACTGGCCCCTTAGGTAGGGACACGGCCCCTTTTATTGATTTAGATGCAGGAACACAGCTACATTGCTGTGGAGAGTGGTCTGGGTTCCGATAACTTGGCAAGATACTAAGACTGTCTGTAAGTGGGACACTCCAGCTGGATACCACCCACGCGGAGGAGGACCCATCACAGAAGCAGAAGCATCGCTGGATCAGCGGATCCTGTGCCGTTACCAAGCAGCGCGCCCGGGTGCTGGAGCACCTGGCAGGTACCTATATCCTTAAGTGCAGCAACAAAGTACACACACCATAGTGGCAGCGCTGACCACACACAAGGGTGGAGTTGGTATTCTCGTGGACACCAAGGTAGTTGGGTGCCCGAGGGCCCCGTCAGGTACTGTGGACACGGTGTGGGTTACACGGTGGTGGGATAAGGCCCTGTGTGCCGTAGGGATAGCTGTAACCAGTAGCATTTCTATTCTCATATCACTGTATATTTACATGGTCATAAGTAAAAGTTATTATTACTATATACTGTGTGTGGATATCGGTATTGTGGTTCCTGTGAGGGGCTCCTCCACTACGTTGGGATCCCCTCCCAGGTGGAGGCGCTGTACCAAGATTGTATTGTTCTATCACCCCGGGCACCCCTTGGTGGAGGTTTGGGATCTCCATGAGCCAACAGGTAAAGCCAGCACCAGTAGACTCCTTACCCTGGGGGGAAAGAGGGCTACATGTATAATATAGCAACTAAAACTAACACTTGTGAGCAGGCTTGCAGACCTGTCTAAAACATGTGAAGGTGATATAGAAAATAAAAATATAAAAAACAATACAAAAATTGAAAAAAAAAAAAAAAAAAAGAAAAATATCAAATACAGAAGTATTGTTCCTGACTGCTGTTGTGTGTGTGTGTGTGTGTGTGTGTGTGTGTGTATGTGTGTATGTGTGTATGTGTGTATGTGTAAACTAATGTCCCAAAAAAGAAACTGTGGCAAGCATCCAAAAAGAGGCGTCATACAGGCTAGCGCAGGGATCACGGAAAAAAACGACGGATGCTTGAGAAAATAGATATTCAAACTTGCCTTTATTTTTATTGTCCATTCTGTGGAGGAGAATGAGGAGTGTGACGCCCTGAGGTTTTTATAGCCTTTGCCATTTCGAGTGTATTAAAACCTCCATAAACATACACTAACCAAGATTCCATAAACATACACTAACCATATCTTGGTTTTCTCTCTTTACTGGACCCTTCCTACATACATTATAGTGACTTTCTTATTCTCCGTTGTCTCACGGTCATTGTCAGCAACCATATGATCCTCCCAAATAGCTGGTGATCTGCAAGTCTTTTGGAGGTACTGTAGGACTGTGACTGTGTTGAGCTTCAGGAGACTCCCCCACAGCTTCCACCATATACATTATCTGTTTAAAAAATGACGTGTGGGTCATTTAAACTTGTAAATGATCATGAAGCATTTTCACATTTACTTCACACTTTCACTTTTTACTTTACATACTTCAGTCAATACGGCAAGCATAGTTTCATGCATAAAACGAATTTTAATAGGATTTATGACTTCAAAATAAAGCAAAGTACATTATAAATTATGAATCACAACACCTATTTCAGCACAATTTGAGTAGAAAATATTCCCTTTAAACTCTAAATACACACACACAAACACACACCTTTCCAATTTGTCAAGATTCACACCTTGACCTGCCAAAAACAGTGATGTGGTGGTGTTGAGGGCTGTTGATAAAATGATTTGCTTTGGAAAATAAGACGTCCTACAGTATGACTTTAGCTGTAAGAATGCAAGAGTCTGGGAATCAAAGAGTAGACTTTCCCGTAATACAAGCATTGATACCTGTTAAATAAATAAGAGAGAACAAACATAGTCACCTGACCATTCTAGATAGTGCTAAGACAAACCTGGAGAATATACAGTACTGTAAGGGGGTGGTTTTTAAAGCTGAACTCCGGACTTTACAACTCATTATTTGTATACTCCTCCCTTGTGTATGGCAGACTTGGCTGTCGTCCTGTGTGTTTCTGGAAACAGGCCATCAGGGATACTTTGAGGAAGGACCATGTGAACCAGCAGAACGATGTGTGTTGGTGAGATGATATTCTAAAGAAGCTTATTCATAAGTATCTTTTTGTTCTCCGCTTTAGGAGAAAGAGAAGCTATTAACCTCTTAATTTCTCAAAGAACATGCACCTGTAAGGGATTAGCACAGAGAGGGTTAAACATGAGTTTGTAGCCATATCATGATAATCGAAAGAAAGAAAAAAATAAATCAAACTCCTTCAAACAGATGTAGCCATGTCCTTCTCTCTTACCTCGAGGGGGACGGCTATCGGGACACCTCCGAGAACTGCTGCAGAGGGGCGACAGGGTCGCCGGGAAGCTCCGGCAGCCGTCGGAGACGGGCATCGCCATCTTTAATTGCTGCACATGCGCACCTTGCGGTTCGCATGTGTAGAAAGTATTTATTTATAAAATATTTTACCAGGAAGTAATACATTGAGAGTTACCTCTCGTTTTCAAGTATGTCCTGGGCACAGAGTAAAACAAAATAATACATGGTTACAAATACAGTTACATAAATGAACAAGGTATACATTATATACAAGACATTGCGTGCACAGTTAAAGAAAATATATATTATGAGCGTATGAAACAGTTACAGACCAGATTAAAATGTGAGACAGCCTTAGATTTGAAAGAACTTAAGCTGGTGGTGGATATGAGAGTCTCTGGTAGGTTGTTCCAGTTTTGGGGTGCACGGAAGGAGAAGGAGGAACGTCCGGATACTTTGTTGAGTCTTGGGACCATGAATAGTCTTTTGGAGTCTGATCTCAGGTGATAGGTGCTGCATGTGGTAGGGGTGAGGAGCTTGTTCAGGTAGCTGGGTAGCTTGCCCAGAAAGTATTTGAGGGTGAGACAGGAAAGGTGAACTTTGCGCCTAGACTCTAGTGATGACCAATCTAGTTCTTTGAGCATTTCGCAGTGATGTGTGTTGTAGTTGCATTGGAGAACAAAACGACAAATTGAATTGTAGAGGGTGTCAAGTTTGCTAAGGTGGGTTTGAGGAGCCGAGCCATATACTATGTCTCCATAGTCAATAATTGGCATTAGCATCTGCTGTGCAATACGCTTTCTGACCAGGAGACTTAGGGAGGATTTGTTCCTGTAAAGTACCCCTAGTTTGGCATAGGTCTTGGTTGTCAGGGTATCAATGTGCATCCCGAATGTTAAGTGGGAGTATAGGAGTGCGCAGCGGCATCTTGCTCCACCTCAACCATGCGCAGGAGCTAGTGTGCAGCAGCCATTACATCCAGAGCTCCGCAAGGGAACTACGATTCCCAGCAGCCCCAGGGGCTGTTAGTCAGGTGGCGGGCCTCAGCCAATAGGGCTGCTATGATGTCGGCAGTGAGATGGATACATTTGGCACGCTGAGAGGGACCACACCAGATGGAGAAGGGAGCCAGACAAGCAGGTAGGGTCTCAAGAGCATGTGGCTCTGATACTAGGCCCAGTTTGACCCCTTAGGCCCCAGCTCACGTGTAGCTTGTGGTTGCTTCAGGGAAGGCCCCTTAGATAGGGATGCTTCCCCATAGTACTGCTTAGTGTCAGGGACACAGTAAAGACGCCGCGTGGTAATACGCTGCCTGTGGTCTGGGATACCAGACTCTAAAAGGTGGGACCCTCCTACCGGAGACCACCCAACGCAGAGGCGGACTATGACGTCACTGGATCAGCGGATCCCCAACGCTAAGTTGGCCGCACGAGTACTTGCGTATTTGGAAGGTACCTCACAAAGTACACCAACAACTCACAGGGTAGCGCTAGTCCCTACACTCTTGGGTGGGCTTGGACATTGGGGAAAAGGACATCAGGGTATTGGTGCATAGCACCTAATGTACTTTGGGGACACTCATTGGTGGTACTGAGTTAGGGTTGTTATACTGTGTGGTGCAGGGTACGGTTTATGGTTTACAGTAAAGGAGATTCATATATATGTGTTTATTACTGGTATTGTTCATGGGAGGGGCTTATCCTGCTGCGTCAGGATCTCTTTCAAGTGGAGGCACTACACCGAGGTGGATATCTGATCACCCCAGGCTCCCAGTGGCAGATGCTCCGGCCTTCTGTGAGCCAACAGGTAATGGCAGCACTGGTTACTCCTTAGTAAGGGGGAAAGGGGGCTACATAGACACATGTGCTGTGTGAGATAATTTCAGCGTTGGCTGATGGCTATTTGGGGGGAAACATATATATATATATATATATTGTAATTAGCATATTTTTCATGGTAACTAATGCATAGCAGCACTATGGACTGTGTACTGCAGTGGTTCTTATGCCCAGTGTATACAGTTTCAGTACGTGTAGTTGGTTCATTTTCATATTTCTGCAATATGAAGGCCGTGATGAATGATGCACTGATTACCCTGATCATAACGTCATCAATGTACTGTTTCAAAACCATTTTATTTGTATTTGTCTTAATAACGTGTTGACGTCTGTGTTTTTTATAGGATGATACATTCCATGAATCAAGTAGTTTTTTAGAAAGGGAAAAAAAAACCCTACCCTGAATAATAAGAAACTTGTTTCTCAAGTTTAAAGCAGTTGACAGCTTTCTTAGTCAGATTAAGATAATACCGTGGCAAATCTGGTAGTTTCATTGTCTCGTAAAACTGGAGCAGAAATGACAAGCAACAGGAGCAGAAATTTTTACATCCAAGTGTGTGTGTGTGTGTGTGTGTGTGTGTGTGTGTGTGGTGTTGTGTGGGTGGTGTGTCGTGGTGTGTGTAGTGTGTGTGTGTGTGTGTGTGTGTGTGTGTGTGTGTGTGTGTGTAAATGTGTATGTATATGTATATGTAGCCACCTGTAAACAGCTCAGGCTATACCTATCTTCCTTCTACTGTGGTAAGTCCTGTTAAGATCAGGCGCCAGTAATCATTATGGGTTTTCCCCCTTCATAGCCCTAACCTGAGTGGTAGAAGTAGGCCTGGACTCTGCTGCAGGTGTGAGCAAGAGGGGAGGTTCTGCTGACACCATGAGGGGAGGGGCTAGCTCTATATTTAGCAGCCAACTCCGGTGAGTTTGGGTTTTGTTCTTCTTCGTCTTTGCTGTGTGCCGTGTTCCTCTCTTTTGATGGCCCTTCGGAAGAGAGAGTAGCTTAGGAAGAGTTCGAGCGAACAGTCTATAGAGTTGCTGAGTATTATGCCGTAAGCCCCGAATCCTGCGGAATGGTCCGAGGAGTATCAGGAGGCTGCGTGCTCCCTGGCGCAGCGTGACAGATGAGAGTGAGAGGAACTGAAACGATGAATAAGTAGAGCTGATAGAATCATAGACTGGTGGACCAATTCCCTCACCCCACTGCCAGGGGTGATGGGGGAGAATTCGAGACCCACTTTGAGGCTAACCTCGGAGGTGGGCTACGGGGTATTGAAGCCCTAGCTCAGACCATCCTGCCAGAAGAGTGACTTGGAGGGAAGGAGAGGAGGTGAGCGTTGGGTACCTCGTCCGGGCGATTGTATTGCAGCTGCTAAAAGCCTTATCGTTGGGATATCGTTGCTCTGTCAAATAAAGAGACTGTTCTGCATCCGTAAAGACTGTGTGTGATTTGGAGAGTATAACCCTGGGACCTGAGGGGTTCTTCTATACCGGTCCTGTCCCATTACCCTGGGAGTATAGAAGATGGAGGCGCTGCACCACTAAGAGATCATGGAGGCTACCACCCCAGAAGCCCGGTCCTGGCTCCCCCACAACATTGCGGGAAGCTCAGGCCCTCCTGTTCCTCACAGGTACGCACCACACCGCATGTAATCAGCCCCCATGCACCCCTTACACTCCCGTAGAGTCTGGGGGGGGGGGGAAACAGGGTTACATTTGGAGGCGCTGCTGAGATATGGATATCTATCAGAACAGGACCGGCTTATAGCGAGGCGGAACAGACAGACTAAGATGCACTCTCCCAGCAGGTGTTTCAAGCAGGTAGCGTGAGGCAACTGGGGGTGTCATAGCAGTAACCAATCCAGGGACCATGGCCCAGGGCCCGCGTTATGCAGGGGTGTACAGTTAGAGCTGATCAAGTCCCTTGAGGCGGGTAGCGTGAGGCAACTGGGGGGGTCAGCCTGTTAACCAGCCCAGGGACCATGGCCCAGGGCCCGCTATCGTGGCCAAAAGCAGGAGACGCCCGTACCTAGACAAGAGGTATCTTAACTATCACGCGCACCACAGAGCACTTGCACGTAGACACCGGGAGTACAGTGCATAGGAGGAGAGGCGTTCCGTTGAGCCTGGGGTACCAGTCACCTCAATTTAGTGGGTCACATACAGTATGAAGATGCAGAGTTCACATTTGGAGGGAAAACATGGTCTATGTACGAGATACCCGTTAGACATGGAGAGTAGGGCACAGGCACATTTGGAGGGAGTATCCAAGATGGCGGCCATCCCTACATGTGCTCCGCGGAGAGGCGAGCTAAAATGGCGGTTCCCGCCGAACCTGGAGCAAGCACGTGAGATTTGCAAAAGGACTGTGAGACAGTTGTGGCGGGAATTGTGCAAGAGTCTGGCGCCAAACCCAGATTTCTTGCAGGAGGAGCGGAGTGGCGCGAAAGCCGAAAGGCCACGTCATGCTGACAAGGAAAAGACCCCACCTCTGGATTCCACCAATCAGGAAGGTCCTCCCCCGCGAAGGGAGGGACCGGAGACCTGAGTGAGGAGCGTCACTTTTGTCTGGCGTTCAAGGAGCGAGGAGCTAGAAAACTGAGTTGTCTTCCCTCTGAATGAACCATGTCAGAGATAAGTACCTCCATTCACCAAGTACCTGGAGGCCTACTGGTCGTGGCCGTAGCGGAGTACGAATATGTTCGGTGCTTGTGTGTGCACTGCGGACTACCCGGTGCAGTACCGAGTACCAAGGCCCGATGTGCTAAATGTGGCACGTTTTACTTGTGGCCAACCGAGCTGCGGGATTTGTTCGGCACGCCACGGGGTGCCTTTCCAGGAACTTTGACGGAGGTGGCGGACGACAAAGAAAAGACTGCCCTG
This sequence comes from Ascaphus truei, assembly GCA_036426205.1. NCBI lineage: Eukaryota > Metazoa > Chordata > Amphibia > Anura > Ascaphidae > Ascaphus > Ascaphus truei. The sequence continues at coordinate 267,797,660 of CM071569.1, forward strand.
GATCCCCGGTATACCATATCAGGAGGAACCAAGGCTCATCTAGTTATTGAACTAAGCAAGCTGGCCACCCAGACAAGCGCGACCGCAGTGGAGGTACACAAACGAGGACATTTTGTACCTATATCCACTGGTTGTATCGCTGAAGAACCAGGTGACTCCCCAGCGGAGGAACCGATCGTGATTTCTTCTTCGGAGGAGGAGATGGGTGTAACATCGGTGGCGATGCGCCTACCGGCGAACCACCCCAAAGGCATCAAAAGAGAACAGACAAGTCCGGGGACCATCCGACGGCGAACGCTGGTGCGGCCGGAGGCCGGTACGAGTCCCACCACCATGGTGACTCCCAGTGCAACGGAGACCGAGACGATCCTAGCTGAGCCCGATGTCATCAAAAAGCAGCGGAGTGGTAAGGAGACCCCACCACCCCCTTACTCCCGCCAGGCACAGACCGCATTCACGGTGAACGAGAAAGAGAGGCTTGAGGCCTAATTGTTCTATCGTGTACCGGATGTTCCACCGCCGCCCCCGGGGGTCCTCAACGCACGGCCGGTGCGTGATCCCGGGGCGGATGGGAGCTCTGCAGGCGATTCGGATAACATCAGTTCCGGTTCCAATTGGGAGAAAGACCAGTCTTGGGGGGATGTTCTCCCCGCAACAGATAGCCTCTGCCAGGGCTAAGCTACAGAGTCGAGGCCCCTCCCGAGAGCCCCAAAGCATGAGGGGGAGTGCCGCTAAGAAGACGTTCATTGGGCGGGGTGTTACCCGTTTGCTGGACAATGTTCTGGACTTTTCCCCTACCCCGGCCCTTAGCCCCCTGCCCCGGCCACTGCCCCTGCCCCGCCACGAGTGGTGCCACCGGGACCTACCAGGGATAAATTATGCAAAAACCCCAAATACTCCAAGGACTTGCGGGATTGGGAACTGAGTGATGAGGGATCTGAAGGGGAGATACCGTATTCAAGTGTTATACCTGTACCTAACCCTGTACCGTTTTGTCCTACAGCTAGAGGGAAAGACCGCGGGTCACCTACTCCAGCAGAGGCTGGGTCTACTAGTACAGTGGTGTCCAAGATGAACCCCACTAGGTATTATAATGCCAAGGGACGGAGAGATTGCTCGCGATCTACTGATGCGGGTACGTCCGGTGTATCATCACAAGTACATTCTGATATAGAACGCACTAGTCAGGCCGCTAAGTAATGGTGGGCGCCTTGTTCACCAGGTATCACAATGAGGATAAGATTAGTGAGCTAGTGCGTATATGGAGCATCGGTAGGTGTATTTACATGCGCGGTGTTACATACCGGCCTGAGCATGGGCCGGTTCAGTCGTTTGCTTTTACTGTCACTGACCATAACGGACGACGTGTAAGGAAGCCTGATCCAAGGCACTATCTGTAGGGTTCTCCATGTTGGGAGTACCCGGATTGTACTACAATTACTACCTCATTATGCATGTATTATGATTGTTGTGTGCTGTTTCCCAGGTGGTTCGCCGCAGGATGGTACTGCTAAAGATAGGTCCAAGTGGGGACCATTGGATTCCACCATAGGGAGAGTGTAGCCCCCTGTAAACAGCTCAGGCTATACCTATCTTCCTTCTACTGTGGTAAGTCCTGTTAAGATCAGGCGCCAGTAATCATTATGGGTTTTCCCCCTTCATAGCCCTAACCTGAGTGGTAGACATAGGCCTGGACTCTGCTGCAGGCGTGAGCAAGAGGGGAGGTTCTGCTAACACCATGAGGGGAGGGGCTAGCTCTATATTTAGCAGCCAACTCCGGTGAGTTTGGGTTTTGTTCTTCTTCGTCTTTGCTGTGTGCCGTGTTCCTCTCTTTTGATGGCCCTTCGGAAGAGAGAGTAGCTTAGGAAGAGTTCAAGCGAACCCCTTACACTCCCGTAGAGTCTGGGGTGGGGGGGAAGCAGGGATATATATGTGTATATGTGTATATGTGTGTATGTGTATATGTATATATGTCTTCCCCCACCCAACCGCATATAGAGTATGTGTGAGGGTGGAACCTATGTGTTACCAGGTGTGGTGCGTATACCTGCAGGTTCACCAGAGGCCTGAGCCTCCGCTTGCTGGGTACCTGGGGTGCTCTCTGGAACGTCTCTTGATCAGCGCCTCCACCTGTGCAGGATTCTAGGAGTATAGAATGTACCCTACACAGGACCCGCATATAGTAATCACATACACTGGAGTATAGGTATAACCATATACTATATGCAGCATCAATAACACAACACATAACCATATATTTTAGCAACTCAGTAACGGTACCCAAGTCTCAAGTGTCAGTCACTCTGGCTAGGAGCATGTACCCCGTGCCAACCACCGTGTACCCCCACACCGTGTCCACAGTATAACCCCCCTTGTCCCATGGTCAGCGCTGCCACTATGTGTGAGTACTTTGTTGGTGCACTTATAACGATACCTGCCTGGTGCAGCGGCACCTGGCTTTAAAGAATCTTCTCAAAGGATCAGACGAGTTACTGCACGACATCCAGGATCCACCCGCGTGGTGATCCGTCAGGGGCGATCCCACCCTGAAGATAGTCCAGCTCTCTTTAATGGCGGGGACTTGAGCCCAAGTCTCTCGGTAGGAAACGCAGCGTCCGCTAACGCTAAACGCAGCGTCCGTGTCCCTAACTAGCAAACTGCTAATGGGGCAGGGTCCCTAACTTAGGGCCTGCCCCTATAGCACCACAAGCTATCAGAGGGGCTCAGGACCTATCTGGGACCTAGGGGGCTGCTGGCCTAATGCAGCGGGTCACAGACCCCTGCACGCACCTCCTATCCCTTACTAGTCCTGGTCCTAACTAACTGCTTCTCCAGCGCGCAAAATGTATCAATTACTGGCTTGCAGGGCACTCCTTCAGCCCTATTGGCTCCCTGGCGTCACATGGGGTGCTGCTGAGGCTCATTGGACTTGCAGTCCCTTCCAAGAGCCTTCCCTGGTAGGTTAGCGTTCGCGCGCTTATCACTGCGCATGCGCAACTCTGCCGGGCCGCCGGGGCTTACTGCGCATGCGCGAACTGGCGCAACATGGCGGCGCCCTGCACGGGAGCCGCCGGGGACCACTGGAGCACTCCCTGCTCGCCCCCCACCCTCCAGATTGGCCGTTGGGTCTGCCGCTTGGCTCCGGCAGCACTCGCCCACGATCCTGGGCCTCTACGGAGTATAGGGTACGCAGGCATGAGGGGGGACCTGGATATATATATAATATATATATTAATATATATATATATATATATATATATATATACCTATATATATATCTATATATATATATAGAGATATATTTATAATATATATATATATACAAATATAGCTGTATGTTCAATCTGATGTCTTTAGGCGGTCTGACCCCGCCTTTCCCCATTATCACCCAGCATACAGCACTTCCACTGCAGCAAGGGATTCTGGGAAATGACATGCAAATGAGCACACAGTGTCACTTTTTGCCTCAATAACCATTTTTAACATGGTTCCCTATAGGCTTAAGCTTGCTGCATGGTCACAGCTTTGAGCACAGCCAGGGTTAAGGTGCATACCCAGAAAACCACCCACAGACAGCTGTTTCAACCTTGATGGGTCTCATCAGTGTGGGGTTGGATTTACTGGGAATGCATAACTTAACTCAGTATATATATATATATATATATATATATATATATATATATATATATATAAAAAAATTTTTTTTTTTTTTTCCTGGGACAAGGAGTGCTTGCCCCTAAAACGGTTGTTTCCAGACCTCTTATTGGACCCCTAGCCACACCAGGTTTTTGAGGCATTCACCTGGTGTAGCCAGTAATCTCTCAGATGGTTGTGAACCACTGTCCTAAGAGATTACAATCTAATATTGAGGCACAGGGAGATGGTGACTTGCCCAGTGTCACAGGCCGAGCTCACACTGGCATTTGAACTGGTTGTACTTGCATTAAGGCCGGTGTTATTACCACAAAGCTACTCCATCAAAATGCTCCATATAACTTCTCGCTCACTGATGCAGTATGTGTAAAGAAAAATCTGTGCACATTTCTGCATACATTATCCAGAATTTACACACACTTTTTTCTGTTTACACATTCCTTTGCTTTCTCCTGCCCTGGCATGCAATGATCTAATTTGGTTATTTTTCACTCCTTTTAGCCGTTGTTGGGAAATAACTGTGACAGAATAATGCTGGGGTACTGTGCTTTTGCAATGCATTACTTTCCCCTGTGGCAGTAAGGGAGAAATGTACAAGCTAGTGCTGAGTTGAATTCTGCTTCTATTATATGAAGGACAATACTGTCCAAGGTGGGACATGCTGTATAGGTGAACAATAACTCTGACCAGACAGGCAACAGTGACACACTGTTAGAAGGCTGTAATTCCCATATTACTCAATGTAGTTCATAGACTTTTTCTTTGATCATATGTAATGCAGCAGTGTACAGATTAATGAGTTATTATTTTGTAATCTTGCCTAAAAGCTGCCAAGGGTCCACTGGGTAAACCATATGGATGCTAGAGGCAGGGCTTGCTCCATACGCTAGTATAAAAGTGGTTGCAGCTTTCTAGTGGTGACTCTGCGGCTGTATTTGTAGTCAAAACCAGCACAAAAAAGTATAAATATCTTGAGGAATGGTGGTGGTGGGGGTATTGGGGGACCATCGATTTCTAAGCTCTGGCAAAATGTAAAAAAAAAAAAGAGCCTCAATTCTGTCTCTAACATACTGTAATGCGCTCACTGAAATGATTTATTAAAAAGTCCAGTCTTTATGGGTAAAAGCCAACTGGATACTTCTGCAGTACTTCCTTTTTTGGCTAAAGTATTCGGTAGCTTGGTTAATGGTTTCTATTTAAAGATGCTAATGTAGCGTTATGTGGAGTTTTTTTTCTAACACAGCTATGAGATTGTGATCTGAAGTTCATGTTTTGTTTTATCTGGCTGACAATGAATCCCTGGAGACTGATGACTTCTTGCTTCCTCCTCCACTAATTGGACATTTCTGAAATGAATGTTTTCCTCGTTAAATATGTCCTAAATAAAACGTCGTCCAGCTCCACACAAATCCACGATGGACGCAGGAGAATGGTTAGTCAGTGAGCTGCTTTTTTTAATTATCCCTTAGAACAAGGAGTTTCAATAAAGTTCCCATAGATAAAATATTGCATATGTTCTGTTTTGGCTAAAGCCATCCTTACCGTGAGGCAGCATGCCATGAAATAGTTTTTATGATGTTCCTTATAATTGTAGAATTGTCTGCTAGCACTTTATGTCCATGTTCCTCGCAGTTTTTAATACTCACAATGTAACATTTGAAATACGTGGGTCATCACGTGTGTGTGTGTGTGTGTGTGTGTGTATAAAATAAATTCCAGTCGCAGGGTCTAGTTTATTTTAAGATCATTTTCCATAAGGCTTAATATTTGCTACATATTCAGAGCTTTCATTAAATATGAATGTCTTGAGGAAAGTGTTGTTGTTGGTTTTTAAATCAGCTTTTTCATTCCAAATAAGTGTGTTTTGCTAAAAATTAGTTTTATTGCTTGTGTGGAAATTATTTAAAAGAAAATGGTGCAGACACAAGCTTATGTTTAAAAATGACATTTATAGTATACAATATTTATTATGTAAGAGCAAAGGGGTTCACATCCTGAAATATGTAGAGAAGGAACTGTAAACATAGATGAGGTACCTGGGGGGGAGGGGAGGAGGAAAGAGTTTGCATATGCAAGGTATATTAAAATTATTTATATTGTATGTAACCGGTGTTCCCCCACCCGATGGGAGATCTCACTGTTACACGGTGTTGTGGTGCTCACCTGCAGGTATACAGAAGGCCCTGAGCTTCCGCCGATGTTAGTTGGGGAATCAACAAGCCAGGCTTTTGGTGATCCGCAGTTCTTCTCCTCTGGTACAGCGCCTCCATTCCCACAGGGCCTATCGCAGATAGGTGCAGTCCCCTGTAGAAAACACCTCCCCCCCCCCCCCCCTGACAGATTGCAGCCTCAGGCAGGAGTATAAACACGGATAACTTGGTTCTTTTTTCTTGTACAGCAGTACATCGCATACATCACAGCACACTCGTCTCTCTTTAGTCCCTGTACTTAACCCCCAGGGCTTGAGGCCCCAAAGGTCTATCCCAATCTCCCACACTCCCTGGTGGAGCATGGGGTAGCTGCTCCCACTCCCCTGCGGGAGGGAAGGCCTGGAACCAGGTCCCTGGTCCAAGATAAAGTACATCCCACTCCCCCAGAGGGGAGAGGATAGAACACACTTCTCTCACTGAGGAGTGAGAGATACAGAAAAAAGGAAACTAAATTGGGAGCTGCAGCCCCTTTTTGTTACGAGAGGAGAGTTCCATGTCTGTACCCCATTTGTGGGCAGTACCTAGGCCTTGGGCCCACCCCCTGTCACTCAAGAGAGTTGTGTACTGCAGCAAGGGCATAGATTTAACCCTAACACTGCCTGCGCTGGTACCAGGACTTGGTTGTTAGGCAGGGAAATTAGTAGCCCAGGGGGTATCTGGCTACATATATTTCCCAGGTATGTTCACAGAATCTCTCCACGTGTTGTACAGACAATTGTTTTTGGAGTGTTCCTCACTGCAAAACCCATGTTTCAGGGTAAATTCTTCTGTGCGGTAAATCGAAGTTTGATTGAAAAATGTTGACTTAAGCTTCGACTTTGTCAATTTTGAGCTGAGTGTGTGGGTTTTTTTTGTTTTTCAAACACTTTTTCTCAAAAGTGAATATTTGGGTAAATTCGCAGATCTCTAATTATGAGGGCGCGATATGAATATAATCCTTTCAAAATATAGCCTTAAATAATGGAGCAGTAGAATAATTATAGCTGCTGACCACCTAAGAACATTTATTTTTATTTTTAATCCCTCTAATCCCCCTCAAATTATTTTAAGGGAAACACTACTGCACCAGATTTTTCCTGATGGTTATGTACACAAGATGGTACTGTGGGCAACCAGAATCAGAAATGCTAAAGCTTTGTTAACTGGGTTTACTTTAAGGCTGTGGCCATGGTACCACAGACCGTGCGGAAGCATCTGCACCCTGAGCGAACGGACTGCCTTAAGGCAGTGTTCGCGTCAATGTGGCGAAGGGGCGTGCGTTGCGCAAGAAATCGTTTCGAACTGATTTCTTGGTGCGACAGGCCGGTCACGTCAGAGGTTCGCCCAATGAGGGCGAACCAGCTCCGTGACGCCCCTAAGAACGCCCCCCATGGCCCGTCCACCATGACCAGGGAAAGCACCCACTTACCTCACAGCCTCCGCGTGGGCGAAGGCACCTTTCCCCAGCCTAGAGCTTCATCTCTCTATGTAGACTTCCCTTTGGAAAGGTCTGTCTGTATTTTCCAAAATTGAAGCAAGAAGACCTCTGACTATAGAGAAAAGAAAAGGGTCGAGACTGAATGTTTTCATTATTAAATGTGTTTCACATTCGGAGATTTTTTTATCTGTGATACACATCATAAATCCATCTGACATTTCTGCAAGTATTTCCATGGGGAAAAAAACAAACAAAAGTGAATTCCTTTTTGGGAAGAATTGGCGAGGAAGGGACCAATCACTACATAGGTAGTAGCAATGCTTTTCAACACATTGGCATGAAGTATGCAATAATGGCAGAAATATTCTCCCGGGCTGGGCCATGTGGTATAGCACCGACCAGTTAATATGGGTCCAAGGCCTCCTTTTTATTTATGCCCAAGCGGACGCTCTGGCCTTTTTTCTCGACAAAATACCAATTGAAGTCGAAGGGGATTATTGTCCGAAAACAGCCCAACCGGATGCTTTGGCGCATATAGACTTGGCCCCATGTCAACGTCATGGGTAGAACCTGGTAAACTGGCTGCAGCTGGCTTTTTTTGATAGCATATTGCCATGGAGCAGAGTCGGACCTGCTCGTTCTCTCAGACCTGCCCATTTTTCACATGCTCTCGGTCACTTCAGATGGTTCTTCCTCGGTCTTGAGATTTTAAGGAAGGTTTTTTTGAACCTTGTGGCTCAACTGATGGGCTAGTGGTGGATTCACCTTAATAAGCTATAGCTTGGTGGCCTAGGACATTTTGGTCGTGGCTATTTTGCTACGACCAAATGACTTCTGGTGCTTGGCCACAACTCACCTAACCACTGGGTCACTCGGCCACTAAAGTAAGTCCCTAACCATAACCCTTACCCTAAAACCCGGTCACCGGTAATGCCAACGCTACCCCCTACCCTAAAAACCTTAACCACTAAAGCCCCTAACATTAATCCCCTACCATACCCACTATAAGACCTAAAACCTACCTTACGGTAGAAGCGGCAGTGAATTGGCTGCAGGGAGGGTTCATTTGCGGCCAATGCTGGCCGTCATTTGGTCACGGCAAAACAACCATGTCCCATTCCGCAGCTTAGGGGCTCGCAATTTTAGGGGCCTCCAATACTACCTATAATATTTTTGGGGGCCCTGTAAATTGAAAGGGGCTATTCACGCTAAAAATTAGGATTAAATATCTCAATGGTTCAGCATTGTGAAGTTGTAAATCTTCTTATAAAAGACTACGCTCAAGATACTGCTGACGATAACCTTATTGGAGAAATAAATCTGTTTTACCTCTATATCAGGGAAAATGATCCAGATAAGGAATGTTTTTGTCATTAAGACCTGTACAATATCATCGTGCAGGATGAGATTCACTTGGCTTTCCCCAACACTGAAGCATTATTGCATCTATTTTTAAGTTCGATGATAACCAATTGCTCATGAGAGGTATTTTTCGAGGCTAAAAAGGATAAAAAGTGAGCTAAGAACGACCATGCGATAGGCAAAGCTTTCTGCCATTGGCATTTTGTGCATAGAAAGCGATAAACTTGGTAGCTTATCATTTGATGTTCTCAGCGATTTTAATATATTTATTTTTTAAATTTGCTTTCCAAAAATCAAGGGGAAAAAAAGTTTTACATTTTGAAATGTAGAAACATTTATAATCAAATTATTTTGTCATAAAACTTCTGCCCATGTAATTATTTAAATAAAAATATTTAAATTTTATTAACCATACTTATAGATCTAATTTTTTTTTTTTTATTATTATTTTTCATTGGGGCCTCCACTTTATCATAGATTAGGACCTCGCAAAGTTTTAATCCGAATCTGTGTGGGAGATGCCAGTGACATCAATCTGGGATTTGACTGAGCACTGTGGCAGCTATTCACATGCATGCAACAGGCTAGCAAGCAGGAGCCACTGGGTTTCTGAGTTTAAAGTGAGAGCTCAAAGGAGAGACTGCAGGGTGCCACAGAAATTCTGTATCCAGTTAGTTACCGAGGTGTGTGTCTATATTTACGTATGTATACACACACCTTAATAAAACAAAAAAAAATGTATTATGTAATCCCCTGTAACCTGATATTCCTGGTCCGTGAAGCTATTAAAAGGAATGCTTGTTTTCTTTCTACATGCATTCCAGATCTCTAGAGCAAGTCTGGTTTTACTGAGTTACTACAGTACTGTCCAAATAAGGATTTCATTGGCCTAGTGGGGCAGGTAGCATTCTTTGGGGGGTTTGTTCCTGAAGCAGGAGTGTCGCTTAAATATGCCGTGAAGATGCAATAATCAGAAAGCGCAATCTGAAATGTAAACTCCTTGTTGGTCAAGGTTAATATTGCTTATATTATACAGTGCTTAATATTTTCTTTTCCTATGAAAATTAGCCTTATTATACAGATTCTCATTGATATGGCATTTCTCCTTAGAAGACTTGACTTATCACAATGAGAAACGAAAACTGTCTGTTTGTTTATCATGAATACCCTGACTCTTGCGTTCCGATGTCTTCTCTCTACCCCCTTTTGTATCTAAAGCCATCTCCCGCCTTAAACCTCTCACTGACTGCATCACAGCTCTGGAATGCCCTTCCCCTCAATGACTAGCTGACTAGCAACCTCTCTATCCACTTTAAGACCCACCTTAAAACACACCTGCTTAACGAAGCATATGAGTACTGTAGCTCCGTGGCTAATACTATACACATGATACATAAAGCTTGGCCCCCTGCAGACACACTTACCAGAATCCCTCCTACTGTCTCTGTACGTTCTTGCTAACAACCAATTCGATTGTAAGCTCTTCGGAGCAGGAACTCCTTCCTAAATGTTCGTTTTGATGTCTCGAGCACTTCTTCCCATTATGTGTTATTTGTATTTGTTATTTATATGATTGTCACGTGTATTACTTCTGTGAAGCGCTATGTATATTAATTTCTGCCCTTTGTTGTCTCTCTTTGCGGTTCGGTGTTTGTGTGTCTCTCTAGCTGTCCTATCTGGGGTGTGTGTCTGTGTACAGTATCTGTTGACCCTATTTGTGTGTCCTTTTGTGTAGGTTTGTCATGTTTTGTATCTGTCCTGTTTTGTATGTCTAAGTTTTTTTTAAATTGCTAATTATTTTTGTTTATTATTGGTTTTGGTTCAGAGTACAGTAGAGGTGCCTCAACAACTGAGCATTATATATAAGGGTGCATTGGTAGCAAAACAAGTTGAGAATCACTGATCTAGAAATGTAAACAATTATGATTTTTAACACTAATAAAAGAGCAGGACATCTATGGGGGCAAGATACCAACATTATATGCGTTATATTCATGTAGGACTTCTGTTAAGGAATTGTTACTCCAACCACATATATGTATTTATTTTTTTATAGCAGACCTTAACCACTCCAGCTCTACGCTTGCTACTGTATGTACTGACAAATTGTAAGGATTTGGGGAAGTTAATGGACTATATAGAGATTAGGGGTAATGGCTTCAATGAGCACGGTTTATATATATATGTAACGGTTTTACGGGCCCCCACCCAATCTCACATTGGGGCCCCATTACATATCTTTGTGATGTGTGGTGCACCTGCTGGCAACAGGACTCCTGAGTCTCCCGCTTGGTTGGTATGGGGAATATCACCATGACAGGCGTCTGAGGTAGTGTGCTTAGAGTCTTACTCACATTCGGTTACAGTGCCTCCACCCCATCAGGATCTCTGCGGCAGCAGGGGAAGTATCTGATGGGGAACTACTTCTTGGTGTCTCCTTCTGTGGAATAACTTCACTCTCACACAGAAGGGATCTTTTGAACCAGGGCATCTTTAATGTCATCTCCATAGGCAGACTGCTCCTCATAGTGGTCGTGCTTAGCCGCTCATCTTGTTGAGGTACCCCCCTTCAGAAGGTTCCTCCTCTCTTAATAGAGTTGGTTCACCTCTCCCCTAAGGGAGATCACCATCTGTGCCAGGTCCCTGAACACAGTGTGCAGTTAGCTTGCACTTGACTCTGACAGCCTGGAACTGCTGCAGACACTCTGGTAGACTACTTCAGAACTAGAACAAAACTCCTAACTTTAGGCAGTCTGTGTCTTATATAACCTCCAGAAACATACTCACCTCTGTGTCACTAACAGTGGACACAAAGCATGTTGTCGCTTCCTTTGTTACATATGACACCTTACCAGGGTTTGAGGACAAACCTCCATGATTGTTGCTGGCAACCCTGCATACTTAAAAGGTTTACTGCCAGCATAAGAAAGAGATGTACACCATTTTTACACATGGCTACATATTTATCTCTCATGCAAAGTTATTTTCCCTAGAACAGAGGGAGAGCTGAGGGCTGGAATGAATGAATGAATGAATGAATGTTGCAAAAGCAGAACTGGCTGAGTCAGTCTCTGCCAAGCTAAAGCCAGTTTAACTAAAGAAATGTCCTCAGTCATTTTACTTGTAGAAGAGAACGAAACTTGAGCACATATCAGTGCGTATCGAAGTCTTTGTTCGTTTTGGAAACGTCCTTTTTCTATAAACTTTTTAATTTTTATTCTGTAGATGTTCTGCCTTGGTAACTTCCAACATTTCAGGTTTCTTTTTTATACTCTGGAATAGTTCCAATGAAATCTGTTGATTGTTGCTGTGAGCTCTGGTTTCCTGATGAACTGGCCAAAGCATCCAAGAACTATATTGTAGTGCCTGAGATACTTTTGTATCAGAATGTCCTGAAGCCAAACCACAGGTCTATCCTAATTCTATAACATTTGTGTCCAAGTTCTATATGAGCTTTCCAAATCCAGGGGCGTTGATTCTTCATATATACATCAGCGTCATCATATGGCTTCATGTTTTTTTTTATTTTTGATAGTTAACAGTTTATTTGTTAATGTAAAAGTATTTACTCACCATATTGGTAAAAATAAAAAAAATTGGAGTATGCAGGAAGCAAAGTGTTAACCCTGTTTGATCTAAATAATGCTTCGTCTTTTCATGCTTTTTTTGTTGCTTAGAGTAATGAGATGTCTGTCAAAATGACTTATTGTTATGTATTGCTGGTTTGCAGTATTTGGCACATCAATTAGTAGATCAAAAACAGGTGGTGATTCTGCCCTGAAGAGGTTACAATCTTAAGTTTCAATATCCAAGGAACAGGAAAGCTAAAAAACTGCCTTAGAAAAGTGTTTTTGAGCCGGGATCTCCAAAATCCAAGCCAATGCTTTTGATCACCAGGTCGCTTCTGATTCCTAGAGATTTCACTAATGACTTATTTGTTTCTTTTATAGGTGATGCTTTCTCATCCAACTGCTTCAGGCTGAATAAGTATTTTTGCGGTGTGTTGCCTGTTTGGGAAAGACAGTGCTGCAGCCAGGAGCATGTGACCAGAAGAACCTGTAAAGCAGCACTCTCTGGAGAGCTTGTTGACCAAAAGTAATGCTCAGTCGTTTTGCTAATAAGACCAAAGAGTGGGATACCACGGACCATATCCCCAGAGCTCCTGCACTGTGATACAAAACAAGCCACGCTGTTCAGAGACAGACTGTAAGAAATCAGATCAGCCTGTGACCTCTTCGGGGCCTTCCTGTTTCTTCTGTGCTTCTGGTATTGATTTGTGAATTACAAAATGATTGATCTCAGCTTTTTAACGGAAGCGGAGCAAGAGGCAATCTTGAAAGTTCTTCATAGGGATGCAGAGCTCAAGAAGGCTGAGGACGAGCGGATTCGGTAAGAGACTAAAATCATGCAAATATTTTCCACTGGAGATTAACTGTTTAATGATGCATAACTATGACTTTATTAAGGATCACCTCTGCTGGGTAGGCTTGTGTGCTGTAGTGTTCTCAAGCACTGGGAGGGTTAATGGATAACTTTTTGGGGATTATCTCCCCCGCCTTTAAAATTAACATGTTTCAATTTAAAGCAATGGGAAGGCTTTTGCTTTTCAGCTGTGTAAAGATGCCTATATCTAATAATTATGAATCCAAAGAACACAATTTGGACTTTTCGAAAAAGACTAAAATTTCTTCCACCTCCTACTCTGCCTCTTACTTGGTGTAGAGATCAGCAGAGGTGGCACCTACAGAGGAGGAGTTTGGGGAGATTGGAAGTATATCTAGGTACACAGTATGCTTGTTTAATGCAGCGTGTTCATTTTCAGTGGGGCGTAGAGGAGATAAGAGGCTGACCAATGATGTACAGTTTACAGCAACATGTTCTTAGCAGCGTAGTTGGTACTATAATGATATTCACTGTATTTGTAAGCATCTCCATGGACAAAACCCTTTAACAATGTTGCTGCCAGGGGATCTATGATTTATCATAATTAAAAAAAAAATTAACCAGTTTATTGATTAACTGCAATCGCATGTCCCTTTGTCAGCAGTGAAGTCAGTTGCTGTAAACGTGCTTTATTCTATCCAAGGAGCACCAGGTCAGGTGGAAAAGATGCACACGAGATACTGTACATATTCTAACCGGCAGCATGAATCTCCTGGTTACTAAAATGTGGCCCTAACTACAGACATACATGCCTCCACTTAAGGGGTCATCACAATACTTTAGTCAATTTGACAACAACTCAAATTAAATACAATCATTTTGTTACTCGAGAGTCAGACAGGAAAAGCCATAGTTATAATAATGGTTGTATTAAATGAACAGAGGTTATACATTCAATTTACAGACATTTCATGGACAGTCAGAAATATGATCATGGGCATATGCAACATTTACAAACAGGGTTGCATTTGGATAGGCCTGCAATGGGGTGTTAGAAGAGGCCCTGCCTCAACGAGCTTACAATCTATTTGCAGGGTAGGTTGAAACATTGGGTAGACTGGATGGGAGGGTTGGTGAGTTTTAGATTGCAATATAGCAGCTGTAACATTACCAAACATCAGCAAACAGCGACACCTTTTGGTTGCCCTTCAGCTGACGCCTTTGAGGCTACTCCGGTATTCTGTCCCAGAGATTTTTTGATTAGAAATATGGGTAGACCCACCCAGCAAAAAATACAGGGGGGGGGGGGGGGAAGAAGGTGACTAATTCAAGGTTTTTCAAACTGTCCTTGATGAAATGAACACTGTCCACGCTGGTTTAGTGGATGGGAGCATGGTGGGGAGACTCGTGTGGTCTCTTATCAAAGGGAATCCTGACTTCTCCAGATGACTACTGTATAAGAAAAAAAAATCTCTAACCCTCTATATCAGCGGTGCGCAAAGTGGGGTGGGGGTGGGTGTGGGCGATTGCAGAGGCCCTGCGCTCTTCCCTGAGGCATTTAAATGAAATGCCGGAGGATCGCGTGAGGCCTGTGCAACTTGGTTCAAACGTGTTGCTGTGACGCGTTCCATCAAATGCCTTGGTGTCATGCGGAGTGATGCACGTCTGTCTCCATGACGTGACCCAGTGGCGTCATTTGACGCCTCCAAACAAGGTGAGGGGGGCGCGAGAGCTAGGGGGAGCAGACAAGGGGGCTCAGCTTCAAAAGATTGCGCTCCCCTGCTCTATATAATTACTCTGCTAATTAAAGACAGCAGTGGCCAAATTATTATTATTATTTTATTATTATTATTATTATTTATAAAATATTTTACCAGGAAGTAATACATTGAGAGTTACCTCTCGTTTTCAAGTATGTCCTGGGCACAGATTGAACTATTTTATTGTTTTTATTTAATGTCGCTGAAAACCTTTTACCAAAAAACTAGACAAACCTTTTTAAGAAATCCTTTGTACTTATGCAAAAAGTTCAGAGTTCAGAAAACTTTGCCAAATCTCGGGGGGGGGGGGGGGGGGTGAAACTACATTTCCCCACCCCCCAAAATATAAAAAGAAAATTGAAAGTCAAAACAGACATTGCTTGGCAGCAAAACCAGACCATGAAACTATTTGGTGCCAAAATAAAAACATGCGTGCTAGTGCTCGTCTTTTTGTCTATTAGTCATGGCATATATTAATTCTCCCCTGCAAAATAGGACTGTAAGAGACATGTGCAGAGGTACAACCAAGAAGGCAGATTTGGGGGAATTAACCAATGGCTTTATTCAGCCTATCACTTTAAACAATGCAGGAAATGACAAAAATAAACAGCCTATCCACTTCCTCAGTCCCGGTCTGCAGGGCTAGGGGGATAAGCCCTTTACCAACCTATCACCCCAAAGTCTAAAAGCAGGTGGCCCTTCATGTCAATCTCTGGGTTTGGATTGGTGTCCTTTTTGAGGGGCCAGCCTCTGGCTGGTTCTCGGGTTCACTGCACCCTGGAATAGGTCTGGCTCCTTGTGTCTTAATGTCAGCACGCAGTCCTCCTGTGTGCTTAAGAGTCTCCCTGTCGGTTCTCACCAGGAGGCTTTTACACTTGACTGATTAACCAGGTGGAGACTGGATAATTGTGTAGCAGCAATTAACCAGCTCCCTGCTGGATTCCTCAGACCACTATAGGCTTATATAGAAGGCTCATTTAAAATAGGGTTAAATCCCTCTTGCAAGGATATAGCAATGCGATTCAGGCCCCTTTTTGGTACTGGAGGAGTTGGAGCACACAGCCTGTAAGGCTGCGGTCCCAGTAACTGCCACAGCGCACGGCGAGCTGTGCGTGTAAGCACCGCCCCTCAATGGGGAAGGGCACAGTACGCACATTCACGCAGAAGGTGCAGCCGCGCCGTACTGCAAGATTTTTTAAACTCAATGAAATTGAGTTTAAACCTTGCGACTGAGGCGTGGCCACGCCCCCACCGGCGGTTCACCCAATGAGGGGGAACCTGACGCGTGACGTGATGGCCACGCCCCCGAAAATCCCCCACCACGCCCCCTCCCATCGCAAGCTTCCCTCTCTCCTGGAGATCGCAGATCGTGGTTAGCGCTGTGCACGCGCCGCCCCCCCCGCCGGGCACGCGTGTCACAGTCATGACTGGGACCACAGCCTAACTTTAAGAGACATTCACTTCAGAGACGGTTTAAAGGTTGCAAGTTTCTGAATATTCCCAATAAATGCATTTTGTCCTTCCTGTGTCCTTTACCTGCAAACGTATGTTTCCGCACAATGGCCCTTTCTGTAGATTATTCTGTTGATGTTCCTTGGTTTTCTAATGAAGGTGAATCTCCTATGCATAGAATTCACATAAGCCGGAACCCTTATTGATCTTCCTAATGTGTTTTTATTTGTGTTTCTAAATGTCCTTCATCGGAACCCTCAACTAAATGTGCGTTCTGAGGACAATCTGTGCTGTGATGCTAACTTCTCCTTGAACAGGACCTTAAGCTTTTCTGACAGGGGGGAAGACTGCTTTACAGCGTATTGAATAGAGGAAAATGAGGTCTGTGTAGAAAGTAGATTATAAGCAGAGTAGCAAATTCATGTGTCTTTGTACGCCAACATTATAAACCACTTATTTTTTTTCTTTACACAAAACAATTCCCCTCGGGGTGTAACTTGAATAAAATAATTGCACGTATGCGCCACTTTTGTGCATCCTTAATGCATCAAAAGTTTTTCTGGACACAAAAAAAAACAAATGAAAACATTTTTTAATGCTTTGATGTGTATGAACATGACGCACACCGTACAAGCCATAAGAAAACGTGAGCCAAATGTAAGAACACGAAGAATGTTCAAAGCGTGGAGCACTCACAATATCCGGTATACTTAATACTACGGGTCCTGCAGTAATGTACTGTAGCAGCCGCTGACAGTCCAAACATACAGGGAGTAGCCCACTAAGGTGGTCTTGTGAAAGGATATAAAAACGTATCCCCTTCAAATAAATGTTGGTCTCCTTTCACGAGCACTTCTGTGCCCCTACTTCCTGTACCTTAGAACATGAATAATGACATGCCAACATATACGCTAATTTAGATTTTCTTTAATGCAATGCACTATTACAATTCATTTAAAAAATTCATTCTTTATACATAGCTTTTTTTTATTACAGTCCCCTTTTCAGGATCACATTTTGTGCTCTGTACGGCGACTCATAACTTTCTGTTTTGGGATGATGCATTAGAGTAGGGATGCGCTATCTTTCCCCCCTGCTGGCTCCGCCGCCCCCCCTCCTACCACCCCCCCCCTACTAACTTTGGCTCTGGCGTTCTGACGTCACGTTGCCATAGCAAGGCGTTTCCAGAAGCCGTGTGAGCCAAGGTAAGTGACGTTTACAGAGGCCTTCGCCGCTCCCCCGGCATTTAATTTAAATGCCTTTGGGAAGCGCGTGGGGACTCTGTAAACCCTCACTCCCCGCAGAAAATCTTGCACCCCCCAGTTTGCGCACCCCTGTATTAGAGCGGTATTGGTTTATTGAATTCTTTAATTCCTCTGAGTTAGAAAAATATGGCTTTTGTGTCCTCTACACTAGCGCTGCGCAAACTGGGGGGGCAAGATTATTTAGGTGGGGCGCAGGCTGCGTGCGGGGAAACCTGGGGGCGGGCAGAGATGTGCACGGGCGTCCAGAAGCTCCATGCTGAGGCTGCTTCTCTGTGTTGTCTGCCTGCAGCGGGGTTGGGGCTTTCCTGCCCTGCACACAGACAAGCCCTCCTCCTCCTGTCTGTTACCCGCTCCAGTTTTCAGCAGCATGGGTGACAGGAGCAGACTTACAGTAGTACTTCCTCCCCCAGGTGAAAGTGCGTGACATGATTGTGTGTGTTGTGATTGTGTGTGGGTGTTGTCTGTGTAGGTTGTGTGTTGTTGGTTGTGTGTGTGTGTGTGTTGTGATTGAGTATGTGTGCTGTCTGTATTGTGATTGTGTGTGTGTTGTGATTTTAAATGCAGCGGTTCGCAAACTGGGGGGCGTATGCTCTCCAAAGCTTGGCGCTTGGGGAGATGAACAAAATTGACTTTGAAGCGCGCTCAGCAGCAGTCAATGCGCGCACACACACACACACAGACACATACAAAAATAGCCCCGATCCATGCTCCCGCTCGTGCTTGCAAAATTATGCAGGACACCCTGTGCTCATGCTTGGAGAGTTGGTGATGTCACTGCTCTCAGCGGCAGCGTGGACACAGCCTAATTTTGCAAGCGCGAGCTGTTGGAATAAGTATTTAGACATATTTGTATTTACATTGTATACCGTTTAGTAAAGTTTTTATTTATTTTTTTTCCATGTGATTTTGATTACATCAGGCAGGGGGGGCCCCGAGAAATTTTATGGATGAAAAGGGGGGCTCGGCATACAGTTTGCTCACCCCTGCTCTACACACAACATAAAGTTGCTTCTGTCTGCTCATTCAATACACACAGTACAAGTTTTAAGGAGGAAAAAAAATGAAAGGTGAGGTTTGATTACAAAAAAAGAGAAAGCAGTAATAGCGAGCTGTCTATCTCTCCATAAAATTCAGAAAATATGTTTTAAACAAGCAAAGAACACAATCCTGTGTTTTTATATTGGGTATATATTAAAAACTACTGTTGGGTATGTATGCATGCATACATGCAGCCACACACTCAGCCACAGCCTGTGACTTCTAGGTATAATAAGGAACTTCTATGCTGTAATGAATATAAAGTAATCTGTTCTTTACAGTCTCACTGTTTGAAATGAATTTGTTCTATAAAATTCCTATGTGCTGTTTACCATGCACTATATTGTAATTGTGAGGCGCATTGAGTCCCATTGGGAGAAAAGTGCTATAAGAAATAATGTTATGTCTATAAAAATGATTTCACTATAAGTTGGTGCTTGTAATCTCTAGGGGAGAGAGACTTGGTCCCACACTCACTGTTCCTATGGATGCACTTCTATAAATATTGTTGAGCCACTAAAGTGACCAGTGTCACAATTGGATCAATTTTTCAGTTACCGCAAAAGGTCTCTTTCTCCCAAAAAGAAATTGCTGAATAATTTCTCAATGACTTATGGAGTCAGGGTGAAACAATTAAGATACAGGCAGTATATTAAGGAAAAATATTTTGGAACGGCTCTGTGCACAAAACTGCTGCCTGAAAATATACATGGTGCAGTATAAATCTGTACTGGGTGTGGCTATCTACTCGTGAATATAGAGGCCTCAAATGCAAAACCGTATTAGAGCATTATATTTAAAAAAATGTCTTTCACGGCCTATAATATCCTCTAACCCTCTACACACCAATAATTAAACAGCTTTACAGTTTACAATTTTGGATTACATGTTTGTGTATCTCTCTCGGTCTGTCTCTTTAAATGTCTCAATCTCTATAGTCGTACTGTTTATTATCTTCAACCCTACTCGATCCACTGCTGGATGAAGGCCCCCCCAATAACCTTCAAGGTATTGCGGTTGCAAGCCTCTCTTCTCCACATTGCTCCAACAAATTGTATGATTTCATCTTCATTCCATCTTCCTTTGGTCATTGGCTTTGTCTTTTAATTCCTCCTTAGAATTCAGCCGAGTACCAATGATGGTCATTTCTTCCTGCCATATGTTCCGCATACTTCCATTTCAGTTTGTTCGCCCTTGTGATGTCAGACTTTTTTAGAAGGAAGGGGCCAGCTTACAAGTGAGGCTGGTTCCCTATACAATGGGCAGTTGCTTACCTCTGTGGGGGCTGGGACAGCGGTCATTGATAGCCCCCGTCCCCAGAAACCCTGTAGCACCGCAGTGATGCTGCGAGTGCTGCAGCCGGCCATTGGGCAGAGGAGGGTGGTCCAACATTGTGTCCCACGCAGGCTCAACCTGGCGGAGTTGGCCGTAGTCTTCCTTCATCCGCCTGAGGCCACACGACAACTTGGTGTCAGCTGGGAAGCTCCATCAAAAGAGCGTCGGCGGGTGACATCACTTTGTACGTCGCACACCACACGGTTGGTGGGCATTTAAAAAAGTGGGATCAGATGGCAAAAAAGCGATTTGCATGGAGACAGATGCTGTGTAGCAGCTACTGAGTGAATTAGCCGCCTACCTGCAGTCTTGGTGGCAAGTACTGGAACAGAAGCAAAAGCTGGATGAGAGTTGCCTCTAATGGTATATATTATGTATACCACAGATGTAAGCCCCCTACAATGCAGGGCCTGAAGTCCCTTAGGAACTCAGTAAAGGGGTGTCGGACCCAAGAAGGCATCTGCAAAGACCAAACATTTAACTTGTTCAGGATGTGAACAGCTTATACAAGAGAACATTGTGCAATGTTTGCATAAAGCAATTGGCAAAGGAGTAAAATCACATCCAGATTCAGAGCTTTCTGGGATTGTTCCAATCAGCAATGCAGACCTTTTTATTCGGCTAATTTACAGCATTCTCACAGGAATCCTACTGGGAAGCCTCAATAGGAACAGAATTTCCCGATTTACTCTTCTGATGAAGAGGGAGCATGAGAAACAAATATTCAGGCTTTGCAATAGAAGACCTTGACTGGTGAAAGCAGTAAAGACTGTAATGGATATAAAAGGGTAAAAGAGCCTATAAGGAAGCAGTGTGTGTGATATAAATTATTAATTTTTATTATTAATTTTTTTTTCTCCTGGGTTCACATACAGTAGGTTAAGTCTTCCCAGTGCATACAGCAATCAAGAAAGGGATTAGTGAGGAAAGGCAGCATCCAGACCGCAAACCATCCTTATCGAGAAGATTTAGCCAAATGTACCTATTTGATTTAGAGGATTCCAAAGCTTGGGATAGCCCTCCAAAAGGAACACATACCAGTAGAAAGACTATCCAGAAGAGCGGCTATTCCCCTGTTTGACAGCTCAAACTTCCAGAATCTAATGGGTAAGCGAGCAGACTGTGCATTGAGAAGCGTATGGCGACAGGGGCACTTTGAAAGCCAAGTGTGGCATGAGCCTGCATTACCAGGTCACTAAGAACATGGGTAATCCAGGTAAAAGAAGGTTTAATGACAAGACACAATTTTTAAACTATTTCCGGTAATTTGACTGAGCATAGACTAATGTGATGCATCTATGGAGTTTGCCAACCTAACAGCTAAATGTATGGCCCATTTCAACAGCGGTCCACAGAGCATTATACATCAAAGCTTGGATAGCAGATGCCGCTACCAAGAACAAACTTTGCTCCACGCCATTTGGAGCAGAACTAGAAAAACTGGTGGACAAGTTGATAGACGCAAAGGCTGGAGCCTTACCACAAGACAGAAGAACTACCAAAGCACATGGATCATATTTTTTATGGCCCAAGACCTTCTCCGAAAGAATACAGGTTATACAAGAACTTTAGATGACCATTGTTTGTTTTCCTCCAGGACTGGATCAGGGGGAAGAACCACGAGTGAAAGGTCAATGAGTGGCCCAAGCTTTCAGAGATTAACATCTTTCTGATGCCCCATATCCAAGAGACAGTTGGCAAGTAGGAAGACTCAGACATTTTGCTACTCAATGGCAGGGTCCATTGCAGGGTCTGCCAGCTGATAGAAAGAGAGGGTATAAAATAGAATCCTCAGGAAAATCTGCAAGAAGATTCATCATTCGACATACTGGTGAAGGCACAATCCAAAAGGGAACACAGAGCCATGCAGAAATTTGCAGCGGATGGAGGGGTATGTATGGTACAACAACATCAAGAAGAAAACGATCCAAAAACATCAGATAGATTCATGCCAGTCCTGGATCTAAAATGTATAAATCCATATTTCTGCAGGGAGCATTTCAAAATTGAGGCATTGACGTCTGTTAACATTATATTAAATCCAGGAGACTTTACAGCCACATTCGATTTTAAAGGACCCTTACCTGCATATCTGCTCGCCAAATATTTTTGAGATGGAAAATCACATTCAGTATGTATTGGGATTTCTAGAAGATCTAGGCTGTGTCATCATTTGGGGAACTAAGCAAATTGAGACCAACACAAAGCATTCACTTTTTAGATCTGCAATTCGACACAAGCCAAAGCAAAGTCTATTTACTATAAGAAAAAAGGTAAAATGTGATAAAACAAGTCAAACACTTCAGGACTACCTCAACCATATTGCTACGCCAAGCTGTGAATACTAGGGTTCATGTCGGCCTCAATAAAAGCAGTTCCATGGGCAAATGCATCCACTCCAGACAGAAGTCCTAAGGGGGTGGGACAGAAATTCATTATAGAAGCAGTTCCTCCCTCCCCCCCTCTCATGATTGCAGGAGAAAGGCTACCTACTAGCAGGTTGCTCCTTTGAAATACCAGGATAGACTGTGCCTGACACAGACGCCAGTCAGTTTGGATGGGGGGGTGCACTGGCAGAAATGCATGATGCAGTGGCACCAGGACAAGAAAAAATTGCCATCAAATCTGCTAGAATTAAGGGCCGTCTTCAAAGTGCTTAAAGCCTTCCAAAAAACATTTAAAGGCAAGCCTACCAGAGTACAAATAGACGAAGATGGTAGCAGCCACATATACAGTATAAATCTGCAAAAGGGTACAAGAAGCCCAGCTCTCATAAGGGAACCCATGTGGATACTGTCATGGGCAGAGAACAGTCTGTCTGTCAGCAGTTCACACCAGAGGGAAGGAGAATGTTTTTTTGGCAGATTTTCTCAGATGCAAGGAAATCCTACAGGTAGAATGGTCACTCCAAGAAGTTTTTCAACAAATAACTTGCAGGTGGGGGACGACCAGAGATTGGTCTGATTGTAAAGAAGGAAATTACAAAGGTCAACATGTTTTGCTCAGATTATTTAGACGTCATGATGCTAAAATGGGGTTTCAAACTAGCATATAACTTCCCCCTGTGCCGATGGTTCCAAGAGTCATGAAGAAAATTGAGCAGGACAAAGCAACAGTGGTGGATATCGTGCCATACTGGCCCAGAAGGGCTTGGTTCACAGATTTAAGCAGGAGAACCATGCTGAATACTACCAAATGGAGGACATTCTGTTTCCAGTTAGAGTACACCACCCCAACATAGAGACTGAAGTTGATGGCTTGCTAGCTGAAAGGCAAATAATGAGACAACAGGAACCATCTTCACCAGTGATTGAAACCCTGTTTCAACCTTGTAAGTAAGGTGACCTCCAAGACTTGTATGAATGTCTGGAGAAGAAACGCTTCCATTAATCTAATCCTGGATTTTCTGCAGGAGGGTTTCTGGAAAGTGATAAAACCAAACACCTTAAGTTCAGGTTGCAAACCGGCCCCTTAGTATCCACCTGAGGAAGGGGTTGTGTGTTCAGTACCCATGAAACATTGTGCACCTGGTCTCTTGTTAATAATTATAATAATAATAATAATAAATTGTCTAAGTAAAACACTTTCATTAAGTGTGTATAACCTCCATTATTTTTTATTTCTAGGTAAAGACCTAGAGTCTGAGATCTAATAACATTATAGAATTTTAATCTAGTACTAAAAATTCTTTGTAACACACCATTTGAACCCTTTCAGGAAGCTGACATGAATAACCTGTCATTGTAAACAGCATTCTTAATCACAGTGACACCTGCCAGATGAGCCTGTGAAACACAGTCCCTTTCAATAAAAGGGTCCTATATGTCAATTTATTGTAACCCCCTTTTCACTGGCTCCAATGGTCACATCAAAAGAAGTTGGTAAATGCGAATATTTGGTCTCTCCGGCCAAACACATGGGGAGGGCTGTTGTGGGCTGGGCGTGTATGAAAGTAAAAATAGTAATGGGCGCCAGGAACTTTTATAAAACAGATGCGTCTTTATTGAACACAATCCAGAAACACACAAATATAGATATAGATGAGAAGATATAAAACATATCAAAAATAGAATGATTTGGGGAATCGCCCTCCTAGGAGGTCCCGGGCCTACCCAGAGGGTATTGTTTTATTACCTTTTTGTTTTTTAATATTCTATTTTATGCTCTTCATTTTATTTCTATTTATACTATTTTTACTTTTGATATCCCTTGGTCTTTTTTATATCAATTGTGTAGCCCCTTGATAGCTGTATTCTATGTATGCATGCTTCCCTCTAGCTATGTTCCTCTCTGGTGTGTGCTGCTGGTAAAAAATGACAGAGCAGCAGACGGGGCATATGCAAGTTGTAGTCTGAAATAGGGACACATGACATTAAAGCCAATGAGTGCAAAGGTTCAGAGAGGGGTTGACCAGGATCTACAGGAGAAACAGAGGGGGGAGCATGAGGAAACAAGAGCTACAGACCCTATATAGAGCAGCTGCTGTAGCCCCTGTCTGTGCGCTACGTGTGCATGAGTGAGATCTCCGGGCCAATCGGTGGGGACTGGGAGTCAGGCCGTAATCCGCATGAACAAGTGGAAGCTGGCTAAAGAAAGCCTTTAAAGGTCGATTGCGAGACCAGAAGTCAAGCAGAGGTCCAGCGGGACGCAGCTGGAAGCCCGTGCACCATCAGAGGCGATCCTCACCTAGAAGCCAATTAAAGAAGTAACAAAGTATTTGCGAAGTACAGGCCTGCTACACTTACTATTGAAGAGTTTTTTTTTACTGTGTGCTGGCACTATTAGACAGACCTTGATACCCAGGATTGGGTGGCCTAAGCACCTGAACTGACATACACTCGCACTTCGTTTAGTGGGGAGTGTTATGTTGATACAAGTAATGATCCTTTTCGTTAAGGATGATAAGGTACCAGAGTGTCCATTGCTACTTTACTTTATAAATACTGTTTTACTATAATCATTACAGTAGTCTACCCCCCCCCCCCCCCCCCCTTGTCTGACCTACGGCCACATGTGGTGTAACCTATACACGGAGGACTCGGGCCCCTGCCTCGGCAGTAAGGGCTGCATATATAATGGAAATACATTCTAATTCATAATAACCAATGCTTCTTTAATTGCTTTATTCCAAATACTTCATATTCCAGGTAACTCATGCCTAGTGCTCTGCTTTATGAATTGTTCCATGAATTGTGTAATGTATTACTAAGAAGTTAATAGCAACCGTTTATAACAACTTTTAATATATTATGCGCCCAAAAAAAAACTCGTATTGGGATTGAAGTATAATTAAGTAATGGTAATTTATTATATATATTATATATATATATTATAATATAATATAATATATATATATATATAGCAGTTGTTGGAATCAATATGGTAATAAAGCCTGTGTATTTATAGACACCGAGGGGTTAATATGCCAAGTAGGGCTAAACATCTAAATCTACCATCAATGCTCTTTAACTGAGAAGGTAAAGGATCCGTGGTCCATCCGCTCCAGGAGGAAAAAGGTAAGAACTCACCAGCAAGAGAAGTTAAAAACAATTTATTGGGTACATAAAAACAAAAAATAGACAGTAACAAACTCTCCCACGCGTTTCACGCCCACTATGGCGCTTTCTCAAGGAGTACTGGGTAAGGGGAGGTCCTGGGTATTTAACATACTCCCCGTCATGCAAAACAGCTGATATAAATAACCACTTGATTTTGTTTTGCAGATAGTAAGAAACAAGACAGAACAGAAGAGAAACAGAATAGAAAAAAAACAGAATGATATATATACTATATACAAATGAAAAGAGAAAGCTAATAGTGATCAAAAAATGAAAATAAACAAATGAATGAATGAGATACATTGGACAAAGAGATTCCTGATGTTTATGTCCCAATTAAATATTACCACATCATGTCATGCCTCATATGTAATGATTAACTAACCAATGATTAAAGCCTATCAAAGTGGATAGGTAAATAATTAACTCACTGGTATAGGAATAAATTTTAACATACAAAGCTTCGCATGGAATTGCAATAAAAATAATATTGCAATAAATAGGTAAGTGGACGCATAATAATATTGAACCATCTGAGTCTCTAATACGTTTAAACCTCATACAGGAATTTCAAATAATAAATCACCCTGGCAACCGATAAAGATTACAAAATGATACTGGAGTCTGTTCAAATGCATGACCAGAGGGGGGGTATATAGAAAAGGTGGGATATAAGGTAATACATTGATACAGTAATATCTATTGGAGCACATTATAGTGCCAAATGGTATAGACATATAGGATATCTTAAGGAAACTCTTCAAGTCCCAGTCGATATTTAACCCATTGGGTGCTAAGGTGTTGAGTGTAAATATCAAAATGCCTCGCGTCTGTGAAGCAAATTGGCTCTATCACCCCCTGTAGTGCATTCTAACAGACTCCAGTGCAACACATCTAAAATTCACAGACTTCCCTTTTGACATATGTCAAAATGATTAGAGACCGGGTGCAGTTTGTCTCTCCTGAGGATTAATCCCATATGCTCAAGTATGCGTTGCTTTAGCGGCCGCGTGGTTAATCCCACATACCGTTTATCGCAACCACACATGAGCATATAGATCACATGGTCAGTGTTACAAGTGATACATGACAAAATTTTGAACACTCTAGTGTTCTCAGACCCTGAAAATGTTTTAGTCTTCAAAAGATATTTACACATCTTACAGTGGTGGCAGGGATAGCAACCAACCAAGTTTGGAAATAATTCCTTGGGTTTAGAAATTAATCTAGGCACACTAGGGGAAATCAAATTGGCCATTGTTTGGGATCTTTGAAAGACCACACGGGGTCATGGTCACCATGTCTTTAAGAAGAGGGTCAGTTGCTAGTATGGGCCAGTATTTCTTAATGATTTTTTTGATGTCATATGATTGGTTGCTAAACCTGGTAATGAAGAACGGTGGAGATTGTCATTAACTTTGGTAAAAGATATATTCTTTTTGAGTTTAGTAGAGGAGACTGCTCCCCGTTTACCTATAAGGTTCTCTCTTGGCTCCATCTTTGCACAAGATAGGCCTCCTGGAGAATAAAAGGATCATAACCCCTCGCCTCGAATCTCTCAATCATCTCAAGTGATCTAATTTCAAAGTCCTCAATGCTCGAACAGTTCCTGCGAAGGCGTAAGAATTGGCCCCGAGGTATGCCTCTGAAAAGATTCTTGTCATGAGAGCTTTTGGCATGTATATTGTGTTACGAGCATTGGGCTTTCTGTAGATATCTGTATGTACTCTCATATTAGATCAACATAAAGACAGAGATCAAGGTAAGAGATGTGATGGTGATGGTGCTGGGCAGTGAATGAAAGATTAAAGGGATTTTTATTAAGGTGTGAAATAAAGGCATGCAATGAGTGATAGTGCCTTTCCATACTAAAATCAAATCATCATATAACGGTGATAAGTGACTATAAGATGTCTGAAGGGGTCCATCTCAAACACGTGGCACTGTTCCCACCAACCCATAAACAGGTTGGCATATGATTGGGGCAAAGCATGTTCCCATTGCTGTGCCGCGTGTTTGGAGATAAAAATTCCCTGCAAACATGAATAGTTGTGTGTCAAAAGAAAGAAATCTATATAATAAAAAGTGATAGCGCTGGTGATAAATCTGACTGAGTTTCCAGAAAGAAACGTGCAGAGATAAGGCCATGTGTATGTGCAATGCTGGTTATAAGTAGTGAGCGTCACATCTAGTGTGACCCATAATATTGGGCCCAGGGAAAGTGATGAAATCTGAAAAGATGGAGAGTACATGAGATGTATCAAGAAGATGCGAGGGGAGGGCGACAATGGCTTGTAAATAGTGATCAACATAAATTGAGAGGTTCTCACCTAGAGAACCTATGTAGACACAATGGGTCTTCCTGGTGGAGCCAGAGAGACTTATGAATTTTAGGTAGATGTGAAAAATTGGGATAACGGGGCATTTACACACTCAGGATTCGAACTCAGTTGATTGACAAAACCTGAAGTATTCTTCCTAGATCCAAAGTTCATCAGCTCACGTCAAAAGCAAGTGTGGGGTCAGTTTTAATAAACACATATGAATCCGCATCACCTAGCTGGCGTAAGGCCTCTTTGATGAAAGTCATAGTCGACCCCACAACACCGCTCCTCCTTGCAGCTTTGCACATTGCACATACACAGGCCTTATCTCTGCACGTTTCTTTCTGGAAACTCAGTCAGATTTATCACCAGACCGCATATCACTTTTTTATTAGATAGTATTTCTTTCTTTTGACACACAACCTATTTCATGTTTGCAGGGAATTTTTATCTCCAAACACGCGGCACAGCAATGGGAACATGCTTTGCCCCATCATATGCCAACCTGTTTTGGGGTGGGAACAGTGCCACGTGTGTTTGGAGATGGAACCCCTTCAGACATCTTATAGTCACTTATCACCGTTATATTGATGATTGATTTTAGTATGGAAAAGGCACATCACTCAATTGCATGCCTTTATTTCACACCTTATAAAAATCCCTTTAATCTTCATTCACACTGCCCAGCACCATCACCATCACACTCTTACCTTGATCTCTGTCTTTATGTTGATCTTAATATGAGAGTACATACAGAAATCACAGAAAGCCCAATGCTCGTAACACCAATTACATGCCAAAAGCTCTCAGACATGAAACTTTTCAAGGCATACCTCGGGGCCAATTCTTACGCCTTCGCAGGAACTGTTCGAGCATTGAGGACTTTGAAATTAGATCACTTGAGATGATTGAGAGATTCGGGCGAGGGGTTATGATCCTTTTATTTGGGGGACAACCTGGGCAACTAGAGGGCCCTCCCTGCCACCCTCTCCTCCCCTTAGTGCAAGAGATGGAGCCAGAGAGAAGGAACCTTATAGGTAACGAAATGGATCGCGGTGGGTTGTTCTGTCTCCTTCTCCACCCCCTTTCTTTCCTATCCTACCCACGGTCAGCCCATCTCCGTTGTGCCTCCATACTATGCTTACTAAAAATCAAAAGATCTATATTTTACCCAAGTTATGACAATCTTCCAGTCTTCATTACCAGGTTTAGCAACCATCATTGACATCAAAAAATCATTAAGAAATACTAGGCCCATACTAGCAATGACCTCTTCTTAAAGACATGGTGACCCATGATCCCCGTGTGGTCTTCAAAGATCCAAAACAATGGCCAATTTTTGATTTCCCCTAGTGTGCCTGATTAATTTCTAAACCCAAAGGAATTATTTCCAAACTTGGTTGTTGCTACACCTGCCACCACTGTAAGATTTGTAAATATCTTTTGAAGACTAAAACATTTTCAGGGTCTGGAGACACAGAGTGTTCAAAATTTTGTCATGTATCACTGTAAACACTGACATGTGATCTATATGCTCATGTGTGGTTGCGATAAACGGTATGTGGGATTACACCGCGCGCCCCGCTAAAGCAACGCATACTTGAGCATATGGGATTAATCCTCAGGAGAGACAAACTGCAAACGGTCTCTAATTCATTTTGAACATATGTCAACAAGGAAGTCTGTGAATTTTAGATGTGTTTGCACTGGAGTCTGTTAGAATCACTACAGAGTGGCGGTGATAGAGGCAATTTGCTGCACAGACGCGAGGCATTTGGAATTTACACTCAACACCTTAGCACCAATGGGTTAAATATCGATGGGACTTGAAGAGTTTCCTTTAAGGATATACTATAGTACTATACCATTTTGGCACATATAATGTGCTCCAATAGATATTACTGTATCAAGTTATTACCTTATATCCCACCTTTTTATATACCCCCCCTCTGGTCATGCATTGAACAGACTCCAGTATCATTTTGTAATCTTTATCGGGTGCCAGGGTGATGTTATTATTATGTATTATTTGAATTCTGTATGAGTGTTAAAAACGTATTAGAGACTAGTGGTTTCCATAATAGTGCGGCCACTTACCTATTTATTGCAATATTATTTTTATTGCAATTCCATGCGAAGCTTTGTATGTTAAAATTTATTCCTATACCAGTGAGTTAATTATTTACCTATCCACTTTGATAGGCTTTAATCATTGGTTAGTTAATCATTACATATGAGGCATGACATGATGTGGTAATATTTAATTGGGACATAACATCAGGAATCATCTTTGTCCAAGATGTATCTCATTCATTCATTTGTTTATTTTCATTTTTTGATCACTATTAGCTTTCTCTTTTCATTTGTATATAGTATATATATTCATTCTGTTTTTTTCTTATTCTGTTTTTCTTCTGTTCTGTCTTGTTTCTTTACTATCTGCAAAACAAAATCAAGTGGTTATTTATATCAGCTGTTTTGCATGACGGGGAGTATGTTAAATACCCAGGACCTCCCCTTACCCAGTACTCCTTGAGAAAGCGCCATAGTGGGCGTGAAACGCGTGGGAGAGTTTGTTACTGTCTATTTTTTGTTTTTATGTAGCCCAATAAATTAGTTTTTAACTTCTCTTGCTGGTGAGTTCTTACCTTTTTCCTCCTGGAGCGGATGGACCACGGATCCTTTACCTTCTCAGTCGTTGCTGCGAGGATCAGCGTTCACCACCGGAAGCGGAAGCAGCCGCATACACAGAGGGAGACGCATCTACAGGACTGGAGCTGGAAGGAGGAAAGCAGAGCGGTGGTCTTGTGAGTCGCGTGGACTCCACACCGGGCGGTCAGCCAGGGCCAGGGACTGAGTGAGTACCTCTTCATCCTCCCGTTATTAGCCCTCTCTTGCGTTGCCAGTTGCTCCTTATTACAGTCCTACCCGACTTACTTAACCGGTGTCAACTCCATTCAAATGCTTTCACATTGACTTTGCCCTGCCTGGCACCGTTGTCTACATTCTTTGAGCTCTTACACGGTTAACTTTCCTATCAATGCTCTTTATACTTGTAGCCCCTGAGGAAGTGGACAGTTGATTAGTGAAGCATTTAGGGCATGTCCAAAGGAGTAGGCGGGATTCGGCTGGAGGTCTAAGGACACCAAGACATCTCTGTGGCAATGTGACGCCATCCCCCGATACCCGTAAGCAACAGTGCGCAACAGCTAGAAGCAGCAGTTCACGGGGAGAGGATGAATACACTGCACAATGGAGTAAACTGCTGACTGAAGGCGCATTACTCCACTGACCCAGATGCTACATCCATGTGTTGGAGTATAAGCATTCAACTTGCGAGTGATGCTGTTTATTTGTTTTGTAATATAAAAATGCATTTATCTGCAATATTGAGTGGTGTGTTTGTGCTCTTCTACTATACTACAGTACTGCACCTTCCGAAGAGTTTGGGGAAACTATTCTGGACCCAAGCTAACTTGTAGCATTTTTCATTTATTTCCTTACTAGGCAAACACACGACAACCTCAGAATACACTTAATAATCACTTACTGGGTTGGGGAAACAAAATAAATTGTCCTTGCATGAAAGCTGAAGAAATAAAGTCTCTGGTTTTAAAGTCCTTTTGGCTAGGTCGCACGCTGCCAACCTAATATCTCTGCCAAATGAAAGAAGTTCGTTCTCGTTCGTTGGAATTCGTTCGGGAGTCACCAGGGCTAACGAATTCCTGAAGTAGGGGTAAATCCTTAGTTACAATGTTGTTAACCCCTTGCGTTCTGGAACCGCTACCGCTGTACTTGAACGGAATCTTGAGCAAAGCTTGGATAAGTCATGAATCACACTGGGGATAGCTCGGCAGGCATGGTTATAGAGTTTACAGTCCTATCCCTAACATGCAAGCCCAATCCCCTCCGTGGGAACATTTTAACCCACCAATCCCCGTTCATCCCAAGAGTTTGTAAAAAGGGCAAAAGTTGCTTCCTGGTCTGCAATATCTGCAATATTGAGTGGTGTGTTTGTGCTCTTCTACTATACTACAGTACTGCACCTACCGAAGAGTTTGGGGAAACTATTCTGGACCCAAGCTAACTTGTAGCATGTGAGAAGGTTCATGTACCATAAACTTGTCCCCTTTAAAAGCACACACTCCTTTTATTTTCTTCAACTTTATTGGGTGGGGTTATACAGGAGGAATACACTCATTGGATAGTATGTTCAAATAAATATATTGCACAAATGATTGTAGTAGTTGCAATTTCAACTCACATTTTCACAATGTATCTTGGACATTTCAGAGTACTCGCCGATCAATAGTCAATGCCGATCCCTGTGTTGCTCCGTGTCTCAGTGCTCGTAGTCGTCAGTGATGTCACAGGTCTGAGGGTGGGGCTTGTAGAAAAAGTGTGTGGCTTGGAGCTACTATCCTATGAGTGTATTCCTTCTTCTTTTCTCTCATACAGTACACTGAATTGTTACTGGAGCAACACGCTATATAGAACAGAATCTACAGAGGTGCTTTGACCAAGGAGCTCATGTCAGAGAGAAGTATCTCTGATCTGCCTACATTCTCATTACCATCTGAGTGGGATTGTCACGGTGGACCAGTACTTATTTACACTTTTTTATATTTTTGGGATTCTCGATTGAACACAACAAGGCGAGCAAAATAATTTTTCATTTATTTCCTTACTAGGCAAACACACGACAACCTCAGAATATCACTTCATAAATACACTATAATCTTGGGTTTGGTTGGGGAAACAAAATAAATCCTTGCTGAAAGCGTGAAGAAATAAGTCTCTGGTTTTAAAGTCCTTTTGGCTATGGGCGGGCACGTGCCACCTAATATCTCTGCCAAATGAAAAAAGTTCGTTTCTCGTTCGTTGGAATTCGTTCGAGTCACCAGGGCGTAACGAATTCCTGAAGTAGGGGTAAATCCTTGTATACAATGTTGTTACCCCCTTGCGTTCTGGAACCGCTACCCGCTGTACTTGAACGAATCTTGAGCAACAAGCTTGGATAAGTCATGAATCACACTGGGATAGCTCGGGCATGGCATGCCATGTGTTATAGAGTTTAAGCAGGTTATAGAGTTTCAGTCCTATCCCTAACAGCAAGCCCAATCCCCTCCGTGGGAACATTTTAACCCCACAATCCCCGTTCATCCCAAGAGTTTTAAAAAGGGCAAAAGTTGCTTCCTGGCCTGACTACGCGAGCATGTGCAACAAAAATGTCATCTTCCCCTCCACTTGGCCACTTGCTACTTAGCATATGCCACCCTGCTTCCTTAATGAATGCCACTCAGTCTACCTCAATCCTGCCTGTGAACAAAAAGTTTAACACCTCTATTTCTTTGAAGCTCAGAGGTTTTCAGCTACCCATTTCAAAGCCCAGGATTACACCCCCCAAGTGTCATCTCCTGGCTATGTTAATTTCCTTACTCTTAACATATATGCATGTTAATACATTCATTGCTGGGCACAGGAAAAAGCTTCCTGCCGCTACCTTTTAAAACATAACTAAAATACAGTTTATATCTATATATACTTTCTGTATGTGTGGGGGACACCAAACAATATGTATGGGCTTAGTACATCCTTAGCTACCTGCACTCCAAAAATTAGAGTGCTAGCTTGCTCCTTGTATCTGAAATACAATTGGCCCAATTCGCATACATTGCTATTACTTCAGCTATGGATTGTGCTGCAAAATGGGGGGAAATGATGGAGGGGAAAATGATATTGGGGTGACAATACACTTTAACCCCTTCCGTCCCAACAGGGTTTAGGGTTAATAGTGGTGGTGTAGGGGAAAACACAACAGGGTGATGCACATACATTTAACCCCTTCAGTCCCAATGCGATTTAGGGTTAATCACTGCAAAACAGGGACAATACGGTGTTGTAGGGGAAAATATGACATTTGTGGTGTACATAGAATTAACCCCTTCGGTCCCAACATGATTTAGGGTTAATCAGCCGGGCATACTGCCTTTATTATTGACCTGATTAACCCCCGATCGTCACAGGGATTGACACATTTTTTTACATTTGAAATTTGTATAACAACTGGTTGCACTATTATCTTTATTTTTTATCTTCAACATGTATCCCCACCCTCTGAGAGATGTGTCAACGGTGTACGTGTGGTGCAATACCCGTGGCTCACAGGAGGTCTGAGCCTCCTCTGCAGGGAGCCTGGGGTGTACTCTGGAACAATTCCGTCAGCACCTCCACCTGTAACGGATCCTACTATGTGGATTTGCCCGTTACAGGACCCATATACATATAGGCATACGATCACACAATGAACACACAGGGTAACACAGAATAACAGTTTACTGCTAGCAACTTATGTGATGGCTACTGGTTACAGCTACTCGCTTGCCACGCACAGCTGTAACCCGCCCCCACCAATGGTCCCACTCTGTACACAGTCCCCAGAGTACCTTATGAGCCCCTTCCTCACTCTACCACCTAAGTGTCCCCAAGGTTATAGCCCCACCCTCTATGTCATCAGCGCTGCCACTCTACTGTGTGTTGGTGCACTTTTGGAGAAGGTACCTGCCAGGTGTGTCCACACCCGGGCACACTGGCCTGGTCTTGCGGATGATGGGATCCACGGATCCAGTACTGCAACCCGCGAAGCCTCCGCCTCTAGTTGGGTGGGTCCCGCGTGGATGGTACCACCTTAGTAGTGTTCTTATATGGTGTCTGGTCCCAGACCACCGTTGAGCAGGAGACCGCCGTGTCCCTATACTATGGGCTGGTCCCTGCAGCAACCACAAGCTGAGGGGAGTCAGGGCCTAGGGGGGATCTGGCTAGTGCAGAGGGTCACTGACCCCTACACACATACCTCTTACCCCGATCCTGTCCCAGCATAGACTGACTTCCTGGTGCTAGCGTGCGACATGTAAGTAACTCCTGCAGTGGAATCCTAAAGCCCTATTGGCTCTGCTGCAACACGTGCTGCAATCTCCATAAGCATCTTGGGAGTTGTAGTTCCCCGCGGAGCCTCTGTGTATTGCCGCCGCATGCGTGACTAGTAATGGCCACCGGCTGATGCTCTGCGCATGCGCGAACCGTGCGCATGATGGCGATGCCCTGGGGAGATGGCCGCCGGAGCCTCCGGCGATGCGCTCGCCCCTGCAGCACCCTGACACACATCGGGGTCCCTCCCACCAAATGAAGATAAGGGTGGCCCAGGGGGAACCCTGCTACACACACATATTAATCACTGATATTGAGAGCGCTCCCCATTTTTTTGGACATCCATGCCAAGGTAACTGGCCGGTGCCTTGTGTAACAACAATAATGCAACTACACAGCAACACTGGCTACTTCAGAACAGGGAAACATGCAACTTTCACTGGGGAAAGCTGGCAGCCTGAGAGCAGAAAAAATACACAGAACATATGCAATTCTGTTCCAGGAAAAACACTTGAAGCACTCACCACCCACCACCCATGGACTTTACCATGTATTATATGGACAGTAGTAAAGGAGGATCCCTATGTCAGGACTCTGTGACACTTGACATGTATTCCCCTCCAGTCCAGAGCGTAATCTCTCTATTGTAAGATGGATCATACAGACAGTATGGGTAGTGTATATTCCAACGTGCATTAAAACTCACTCTAGAAGAGCCTCAGCCTAGATGGGAAAAAGCCCAGGCATCAGCAGACAGATCTGTACGGTGGCTGGCTACATGGAAAAATATACACACTTTCATGAAACATTGTAAATTGGATGTACTGTACAGGCATTCCAATAAGCAGCCTTTAGCAGAAAAGACTTACAGGCTCTAATAGATTAAATAGTTTTTTTTCCTGTGCCTCTTTATGTTCCCTCCCTCGCTACTGCTGTAATAAATCCCTGTTATCACATGGATGCAAAGGAAATGGAAAAATGCTTTTCCTTCAGTCCATCAGGCAGCACATAGCTCCCCCTTTCCTTGGATTATGGTTTGAAAATAAACTTGTCTGGAAGGGAACAGTGTTGTCTAAAAATGTGCTTACTTAACCATGTATTCCTATGAACAACACTGCACAGGTAAAGGAGGAGGTGTACTATATAGGGCAGGTGCCAGCTTCTTCCTGTGCTACCTCAGGAGGTGGAGTCTATTGCCCATGGTGCTGTTTGATGGACTTGAAAGCAAATACATTTTCCTTTCCGTCCATCCGTCAGCAGTTTAGGTAAGTAAAATGTTCCCTTTCTTGCTTCGGCGAGTACTCAGTTGTTGCTGGAGGCCTTCTGGACTTGTGGCAAAAATAACCACGTAATCCGCAAATTGTAGGTGACTCAATTATTCCCTGTTAATTTTTGATAACTTTTTTTGTCGTCCCAATGCAATGTTTTTAACAATTTGTGTTGCTGTGCAAAGCTTGGGTGACAAGGTGTCCCCTGCCGCACTCCCTTACTGATCCTCATCCTGCTTGTATCTTCATGTAATCGAATGGTTTAGGTGGCATTCTCGTAAATGTCCCTTTACAGTATCAATGTACTGTACACTTCTTGAACACTATATATATATATATATATATATATATATATATATATATATATATATATAGATTATCTATATCTATATAGATCTATATATCTCCACAGTAATTGGCAAAAAATATGTTAAATCAACAATGGTTGACTCCCTTCTTTGCTTTGTCATTTGTGAAGTTAAGATGAAGCAGAAACTGAGCAAGTTCTGACTTTTGCATCCTCCTGAACGATGCAAAACTTTGTGCACAAATAAAATGACATACAGTACAATGCACTGTGCATTCCTGTAATGGAGAGTTAACACCCGTAGTCCAGTCTGAGGCACAGATCATTGCCAAGAAGGTGTTTGTATTGGAGTGGCGCAATGTGGATTTTTAATGCCACAATTGGAACATTAAACTTTGCTCTGGGCTGGACAGGATGTGTTTTCGTTCAGCTCTGTTAAAGGGGCCAACACTCAGATACCGAGATCAAGCTAGAAGCTCTATACTCCATGTTTAACGTTGTTTTAGATGTGGGCATAAATACTCGTATAAGCATTTGTGTTGGCAACACCTAGGAATCGGTATTAAAATCCCCTTCCAATCCTATGGTAGATAATGGGAAGTTATAGGACCTCACAATTTAAAACTGACCCATTAGAATTGACAACAAATGCTTCTGTTTCAGTGAAACATTTTTCAGTTTGCTTATCCAAATCAATTGGCTGCAATTACAAAGTAGTTCAAAGGTAAAGAAAGATAGTGCGAGTTCAAAATAGTTTGACCACTAATAAGGGGAAATGTGCTTTTTTTTACACTCATCAAAACATACAGGATAAGAAAGGGTTAAATTACTTGAGATAAGTACATGTAAATAACATTCTACAGAGTTACACACCCATTACATTTTTCAATGGCTTTATCCGCATTCTTCCAGACCTTTCCTAAAATGTCCTGGTCCTTTAAGTGGCATAAAATGTCTGTTGCAGGAATAAAACAACATGCCAGATAGAATCGGATAGATCTTTCATTCCGGTTTGATAGTGTAGCTTCCCTGACAGACAGTTTAAACCATTAGAGTGCCAGCTGTTTGGTGATGTTACAGCTGCTCTGTTATAGGTCTTGGGTAAAATATGTCAGATGCACTGTATTTCGAAGCATTTCCATCTTCTCACATTATCCTGCTCTCACAGCTCTACACACATTCCCACTTACTGCTTCCCCAACACCAACTCCTTCAAATAACACGCAGCTATCCGGAACACACCAGCCTTCTTATCCCCCTCTATCCTGTTTCCACTTGTAAGCTCCTTGGTAAAGGACCCTCCATACCCACGGTAACAATGTATGTGTAGCCAGGTCACCTTTTTCTCCTTGGAGACCCCCCTTCCCTGGCGCAGCTCGATCGCGGGTACTGAAAACCCCGACGGCTGCTTCCAAGGGTGGGGGCTGGAGCAGGGAGCAGCGCGGCTTCTCCTGCCTGCGGCCGGTTGCCGGGGACGCGATCGGGCCGTTGCTAAGGCCGCGATCGCGTCTCTAAGGTCCCGGCGGCCGCAGAGCAGGGCGCCGCCATTGAGCCTCAAGTCGCGCATGCGCAGTGATCGCGCGAGGGCAGGAGAGCCCCAGATAGGTCGCGCATGCGCAGATAGGGGTAGGGAGCTAAGGCAGCTATTAGGAGGTCGCGCGAGAGTAGGGAAGCCTAGGGAGAGATCGCGGCGGCCATTGGGAGCTAGTGTAGGCAGAGGGGAGGAGCGCACGCGGCCCCAATGTTATAGTAAGGGCCTCGGGACTACAATTCCCAGGAGGCATAGGGAGACAGACACCAGGTGCCTGATAGGAGCCAATAGGGCTGCAGGACTGCCCTGGAGGGAGATTGATACATTTGGCGGGCTGGAGCTGCGTGTCAGTCAGGAAGGAGCAGAGCAAGGAGGCAGACAAGGGAAGGAGGTAGGGTACGGGAGAGAGGGATCCCCTGTACTAGCCAGCACCCCCTTGGCCCAAGATAGCTCTAGGTATCCCAGATAGTGAGTGTTGCCAGGGAATGCCCTAGAGTAAGGGACCCTGTCGCTCAGGTTAGTCAGTTGTTAGAGGGAGTCAGGACTGGGCCTCGTTAGGGGAGTAGGCATACTATTAACCCCTTAGGTCCCAGATAGACTCTCCCTCTCCAGTGTATGGTGTAGGAAGGATTGGCTGCTGTGTGTTGTCGCTGCATGTGTTGGGCGCAGTGAGTGCAGCGGGTGTGAATGTCTGCAGGCTGACGGTGTTAGCTGTGTGTACGCTGCAGGCTGGTAGTATCTGGGAGTTAGTAGCTAGGTGTTAGGAGTAGCTATTGTTAGGGAGGATTAGGGACTGGGTAGCTCGGGGAGTGGGGCAGGGTATTACTCCGCAGGCCCTAGGAGATTTCCCCTAAGCCACCCAGGTTGCGGTTCATCAGGGACAGGCCCTAGGTTAGGGTTCCTGTCACGCTAGGATTAGTTAAGGATAGACAGGGATAGCGGCGTGGCTGTTCCTGTGGTTCGGTTGCTGTACCAAGAGACTGTTGTGTTCCCGTGAAGCGGTGGGACCCTCGTTGGGGTCCACCGGCAGAAGTACCTGGATAGGATCAGACGGACGTCTGACCCTTTTAGAAGAGAGTTGCAGACCCGAGCATCGGAGTGCTCGGAAGGTATCTCTAACGTATAAGTGCACCAACAGGCCTATTCACATAGTGACTGCGCAGTCACCCATTGACTCTCCACAGGAGTGTGGGACATGGGGTGGGGTTTCCTTGGACACTGGGTGGGCTCACTTGGTGTTGGGGAAGCGTCCTGCGTGACGCAGTAGGTGTCTCCTCGAGCGAGGGACACAGGTATCATTATGTGGTTATATGTGTGTTACAGAAGTAAATAGTATTAGTTATTATATATCCCTGTGTGTGTATTGATTTATAGTGATTGTCCTGCGAGGATCCACTCCCCCTCTGGTGGGAGCCATCGCAGGTGGAGGCGCTGCATCGTGTAAGTTAACCCATAGTAGTGTGTAATGTCCCAGGTTCCCGTGGCGGAAGCTCAGCCCTCCTGTGAGCCAACAGGTAACGCACCACACCCGAGTAACGTTGTATGTTCCTACACCCTCCACAGTATCATCTGCGATTGGGGGGGGGAAAACCCGTTACATATGTTTATTTTGTCTTCGTGCTCGAACGCTATTAACATGTTGCCACGTCTAAATAAATGATAATGGTGTAGTTTTCATTTCCAGTTGGCCACTGCAGTATGGCTTAGGGCTGTTCTATAGTGGTCGCGTGCGGCACTTATAATTCGCTGAGGTTAGTCAACCCTTCTATACAAGGGCCACACGCGCGCATGGCAGTGAGCGTGCATCCGGCCGACAGCGGGGGAGACGGGGAATACAACGATTTTGCGCCACTACCGGCGCTGAAGTGTGTGTGTGTGTGTGTGTGTGTGTGTATATGTATGTCTGTGCGTATGTCTGTGCATATGTGTGTGTGACATATGTATGTGTATGTAAGGGGGTCACCCCCGGTTCCCCTGATCTTCCTTTGCCCCCTGCCTTACCCCTGTGGCAGTGGGGGAAGGGGACGGCGACTTCTCCCGGCGGGCACCGCCATCTTGGTTGTGGCGCGAGGTTCGCGCAATGCGCAGAGGTTGGCCAGGGTAGCGGTGGCCATCGCCAGTGTGCCGGAGCTCTGGGAGGTTGCGCAGGCGCAGTTAAGCGTAGCGGCGGCCATTACAGCGTCGCACATGCGCAGTAAAGATCGTGCACGCGGTCCCCATAGGAAAGAGCTGTGCCAAGGACTACAATTCCCAGCAGCCTCTGGGGACTGCACTTTCACCCTGGTCACAGGCAGCATTGAAGCCAATAGAGCTGGCAGATTCTCATGCTGCAGAGTTGCAACAATGTTGTGTGCAGACAGGGTTTTTGTCAGTTGCAGCACTTTGGGCAGTCAGAGACCGGAGCAGCCCAGGGAAGGAGGTAGGGTACAGGAGTCAGGGACTCCCTGTACTAGGCCAGCACCCCCAGGGCCCGAGATAGCTCAGCTCCCCAGTAAGGTAAGTGTTGCCAGGGCAGCCCTCAGGTTAGGGACCCTGCCACTTACATTAGTGGGAGCTGGGAAAGGAAGGTTACAGAGAGTTGGAGTCAGGGAGCTGTGAGGGAAGGAAGGGTGCCTTCCTCCTGCCCCATATAGGTACCTACACCCCAGGTAGGCCCCAACTCCCCACTAGTTTAGTGGGTAAGTGCTTAGGGAGGCCCAAGATAGGGACGCTGCCCTTAGTATAGAGTGCTGCCTTGTCAGAGTCACGGCTGTTAGTGCTGTGAGGTCTGACAGGCAGGCACCTTGTTGCGCAGCACGTTGGCTGCAGCATCCAGTGAGCTACAGCTTGCTGCGGTAGGCGCTGGGACTCGTTAGGTCTTAGTAAGTACAGTCAAGGCTGAAGGGACTTGGAGAGTTAGGGGAGTGGGGCAGGTTATTAACCCCGGTAGGCCTCTAGGAGTTTTCTCCAAAGCCACTTTAGGTTGCGGTACCACAGGGACAGGCCCTAGGTTAGGGTTCCTGTCACGTTAGTACCAAGTGTTAGTTAGGGACTCAGCGGACGCTGCGGTTCCTGTGAAGCGGTTCGGACCCACGTTGGGGTCCGCAGAGACTATTCCAGAGGGAGACCGCCCTGGCGGTCTGCGCACGTGCCGGAGTTCGTTTGGAGGATCAGACGGATTCATCACACGTCTGACCCTTTGTGAAGATTGCTGACCCGAACACCGGAGTGCTCGGCAGGTATTATACAATCATACGTGCACCACCGGGCCCTTAGATTAAATAGTGACTGCGCAGTCACCCACGTTCTCTCTGCAAGAGTGCGGGACATTGGGTGGGGTTTCACTGGACACTGGGTGGGATCACCTAGTGTTGGGGAAGCGTCCTGCGAGACGTCACAGTTAGTGTCTCCTCGTGAGAGGGACACAGGTTATGATTGATGTGATGATATTCTCCATGCATGTTAGTAAAGCCATTAGTTATTATACCCACTGTGTATGTGATTATTTGTGATTGTCCTGCGAGGAACCACTCCCCCTTTGGCGGGAGCCATCGCAGGTGGAGGCGCTGCATCGTGTAAGTGATCACCGTTAGTATTGTGTTATGTCCCAGGTTCCCCGTGGCGGAAGCTCAGCCCTCCTGTGAGCCAACAGGTAATGCACCACACCTATGGTAACACCGTATGTTCCTTGCACCCACATCAGATCTGCGATTGGGGGGGTTATATATATATATATATATATATGTATGTATGTATGTATGTGTGTATATATATATGTATGTATGTGTGTATATATATATGTATGTATATGTGTATATATATATGTATGTATATGTGTATATATATATGTATGTATATGTGTATATGTATATGTGTATATATATATATGTATGTATATGTGTATATGTATGTGTATATATATATATGTATATGTGTATATATATATATGTGTATGTGTGTGTATATATATATGTGTGTGTGTGTGTATATATGTGTGTGTGTGTATATGTGTGTGTGTGTGTGTGTATATATGTGTGTATATACGCGTGAGTGTGATGTTTTAATTAGTGGGAGTGGTTTAAGTCACTGGGTTTGTGGGTATTTAAATCACTAATGGTCATTTGTTCTCTGCACACCTCTGAGGAAGGTCCCCTAGAGGGATCGAAACGTTGGAGTTATGTGCTGTATTTAATACATTTATTTTCATTCACTTGAGTGCTGTCTCCTTTTTGCTGCTATGCGGTAATGTAATATATATGTATGTATGTATGTGTTTGTGTATATATATATATATATATATATATATATATATATATATGTGTGTGTATGTGTATGTATGTGTATGTATGTGTGTCTGCACAATGTTAATAAATATTTTATTTTTACCGATGTGTTTTTTTTAAAATAAATAATAAATTACACATACACATATACACATATATACATACACACATACATAAACACACAGTACCTTCACAGCATACACACAAAAAGCATGCGGCACTAGCGTTCGCACTGGCACGCACGGCCGCACACACTATAGAACAAGCCTAACCCTGGTGGCGATATTGTTTAAATATAAAAATATTACAAGATTAAAATCCTGGATATCTCTGGAACCAGGGACCCCAAAACTGTATGTAGCAGAGACCCCCGTCTTTTTGTTTTCTTTCTTTATCAAAATGAAACCATGGATTGCAGATTTTAACTCCATGTAGAGGTAGGGTTAGTCCTTTTTGAATGCCTGTGTCCTTGGGAAAATGACGTTATGCTGCTGACTAGTGTAGCACAATATTCGATTTGTACATTAGGATTTACAGCAACAACAAAAAGTCCATTGCCAAATAGTTGAGCAACATATAAGAAAGGTATATTATATCTCTTAATCACTTAATTCTCCCAGCTCCTTAACCCTCCCTGCACATTCCTCTGTATTATTTTATCATGTGAGTTAAGAAGTCATTTGACACGCAGATTGCTTTAGCTGATCCGCTCAAGTCTACTTAACTACGGCATTTGCCTTTGGTTTATACCTTACAGAATATTTAAAGCAGCCGTTCATCATCGGGGTATGTGTTGATTTTAAATCAGTGGGGAAGGCTAATGGATACATACCGTTCTACCTGGGTATGGGTATTTAAAGGTGCAATCTGCTACAATGTGGTATGTATATAATGTTTTTCTTTCCTAAACCTTTTTAATGGGCGTTCAATGGCTCGAGTCTAGAGCATCAAGTGTCTGCCAATCGGTTAAAGGGAACATTGTTATAATGCACATGAGCTCACCGGGACATTGCAGCCTTATTTTTGCTGGTGATGCTCTGTGGAACCCTTGGTTTCAATAACCAGACACAAAAATACATATAAAATCAGTGAATAGTGAGATTTGTTATTTTAACCAATTCCGTGCCAGAGTACCTGTAGTATAGTGGTTACTGCTTAAGCTGCAGTAGCTACTAGAGATCGCTACCAACCATCTAACATTTACATTTTTATTCTTGAAAGAATGACTGACAAATATTAGTGCAGTATACAATACAAAATGCCTTCATTAGGGGCTGTTTCCGGCACCTATAGAACTGAGGAAATCATGCTACAGTGATTACAAGGGACGTCTTACGAAGCAAGGCTGTGACGCCCTACAACAGCAAACAAAATGCTTTTATATTCTCCAAAATGTGCCTTTTTAAAAGTGCAATTTATTTTTCTTTTGTTTTCCCTTCCCCAAAACCATATGCAATCTTTCAACAAAGGAGAAAGTGTCTCTTAAAAAAACAAACAAATAAAACAAAACCCTGCTCCCTGGGATAGTACAACATGGCAGAATAGAGTGAGATAAAATTGAAATACCATTCAGATGTAACTCACTTGATGAACTATGAGGATGGGACCAGCAGAAGATTCTAGGAGGGGGAATGGCAACTACAGATTTTCACTGATACCCTTCAAACTAGAATTGTCAGTAAAAAATGTAAGGGTTTTTTTTTGGGGGGGGGGGGGTAGTTGGAAATGGCCACTCCATGTATTCGTGTATTTCTTAGGTTCAATGTAGCTGATTGAGACTATTCTTTGATACTTTTAACATTGTGGTTTTTACAATCTTCATATCATGGGCTCTATGCATCAAAGGCAAAATGTTGGTGCAAAGTCGTTATTTTGTTGCTGTGAAATATACCTGAGTCAGGCAGCGTCTACGTATTCCTCTTCGTTGCTCCATTTTTTGGTGCGCCGGTCTACGACGAGATGAGGGATTCATGGCGCAAGTTGGAGGAGTTAAATTTGCATATTGGAGCAGGTCCATGTATGAACAAATGGGAGGCTTTGTGTAACTTTTATTTTTAATTTTTTCCTCACATAAAAAAAGGTCTTTTTTTTTTCGCGCCGCATGTGCCAAATGATAGAAATACACTTTAAAAATGTTGCGTTTCAGACCGAAAAAAAAAATGCTAATTACACACGCACATACCTCTTGATATATAGAGCCCCGTGTTTTTTGGTGATAGGACTGTTTGTGAAGCCTCAGAT
The DNA here is from genome assembly GCA_036426205.1 of Ascaphus truei. Classification (NCBI taxonomy): domain Eukaryota; kingdom Metazoa; phylum Chordata; class Amphibia; order Anura; family Ascaphidae; genus Ascaphus; species Ascaphus truei. The sequence continues at coordinate 267,841,954 of CM071569.1, forward strand.
TTACAGGTACATTATTGATTTTGCTTTTGTGAGGTAATGTTGATAACCTGATTAGTCAAACAGAAACTCGGTAAGTTGATGTGTTTGCATTAATCAGAAATGAGCCAGCTTTAGTATACTCGCAGGATATATCTGTGGTGTCCATACCAGTTCCCTGTGATAGTCTGCTGTTGTAGTTCTGTTTGCCGGCCGTGTCATGCATACACAATATAATAGAAAAATAATACTGTAGCTGCACTCAAGATTAACCAGTTCACTGGGGATGTACTGCACTTTTATTTAATCATTCATGTACACACACAGCACCATAATGGTATGCACCCAAGAGTTCTTAAGGAGCTAAGTTGAGTAATGGCTAAACCATTACATTTAATATTCAAGGACTCCATTTCTACAGGCTCAGTACCACAAGATTTGGCGTAAAGCAGACGTAGAGCTAGATCTAAACCGGACAATTACAGACCTGTAAGCCTGACCTCAATCGTGGGGAAGCTACGTGAAGGTTTAGTACGGGATAATATTCAGGAATACCTAATGGGAAAACAAAATTATTAGTAATAATTATCGTGGATTTATGAAGGATAGTGCATGCCAAACTAAATGTATTAGTTTCTTTGAGGCGGTAAGTAGGCATTTAGACCAGGTTAATGCAGTTGATGTGGTCTACTTGGTCCTCAGGAAGGAATTTTATTTTTCCCCGTATGAGATCATGGGATGATATTTAACTGGGGTTTTGTTTGCCTTCCTTTGGATCAAAATACTGTAAAGACAAATATAGGATATGTATCTGTAGTTTAAATTTATCATAGGTTGTACTTGATGGACATGTGTTTTTTTATTTTTTCATCCTTATCTACTATGTAACTATGTATGCAACTAGGTAACTATTTAACCCGACGAATGATGGGTTGTCATCCCCGTAACGTTGTGGCTTCACACATTTTTGAACGGATGATTAAATAAATGTACGGTACATCACTAATGAAGTGGTGAATTCCCTGCATGCAGCTTTAATTTTTCTATGATTTTGTTGTGTATGTAGTAGTCTGGGGACTACTAATTAATTTAAGGGGTTAATGGCATTAATAGGTAAACCGGGTGGGATGACTCCTGGTATTACCCCTCCCCATCATGTGATGTAGGATGACTGTGCAGAAAGGATTGCCACTCCCGTGTATGTCTTGTGATCAGTCATGTCACCATAGGGAGATGGATGGATGAATATACTGTATAGCTCCACCCAATGTTCTAGAAACAGGTTCCTCAGAGTTCTTGCAGATAACATCACTGTGAGCCCTGTAAATATATTTAAGTGTTTATTAAGTGTTCTGTCCCTGTTTATTATTTTCAGTTAAGGAACGTGCCCTATATGGTTGGCACCTTTAGTAATGGCCCACGGTTGTTCTCATTTGGAAAGAGGAATGAGCTAATAGGAGTTCTCAGAGTAGTAACTCCGGAGCATAATCGGATCGCCCCCACTGGAAGGTCTCTAGTGAACTTTCGATCCAATATGCATGGACAAGGTATTGAGTGCACAGTAATGGGATGAGAGAGCAGAATATACACCAAATGGGGGCCCACTTGATATAGGCCATTATTGATGCTATACAGGAGATTGCCAATCTAACCAATACTAAGGGAAACAAGAATAATTAACTCCCCACTGTAGGAGTGAGCGCTACCAGGGGAAGATACAGAGTAGCTTTATGATTTGCCTTCAGTTAACATGCATAGTGGGACGTCTGTCCTTGTAGGGCAAGCCTTATAAACTGAGGTTGAATAAAGCTCTCTTTGTACTATAAATGTTCCTGGCGTCCATCCTTATTCTATCTGCAGATCCACGCCCAGCCTGCACTGACCCTGTACCCTGAGAGACTGGGCGCACTCGTGCATGTAGTCAATTCTCCTTAGCAGTTGGGCAAGCAGTGTTACATGTATATGTTTGCATTCAGCCGAACCAAACAAAAGGAAAATGATCATTTTTGGCAGGATAGTGATAAATAAAATTGTTACTTTAAGGGTGATTTGTATCTTTCTAAGGCAGCTAATTGCACGATTTGATGAAATAAAATAAAATTGGCCTGCTTCATGGAACTACCCCTTTAATGGTACAATCCCACATAGTCGGCTAGTTGAATTTCTTGGGGAACTTTGAATAGGGAAGTGTTTGTCTATCAACTGTTTACGTTACCTTTTATTTAACCCTGGGCAGGATCAGAGATTCAATAAAGTTGTGGGGAAACTGGACAATAATTTGCTATAGACTGTGACCTCACATAGAGTAGCTGGAGGAAATCAAACCCCACACGTGTCTAACTTGAAACCTTACATTTGTAAATTCTTACAGGGACAGATTTGGCTAAAAAAAAATTTTGGAGCATTAACCCAGATGAGAAACTTGTCACTGTAATTAGTTCACTGTGGTCTTAGGAGGGATTCCCCCCTTTAAACAGATCTGCCTGATGACTTGATACTTTAAAACCAGAGACAGAACATGAAACACAGACAGAGCTCAGTGCACATCCAGTGAAACTTATACACGGTACAGTGCCTAAATATATATGTATAGATATCTATTAAATAAAATGGTCTTTCACTCCAGACTTGTTTAAACCTTGCAAAATATTGTATTTTTATAATAAAGGTACACCATCAAAGTCTGCAGCATTATCACCGAAGGTACAATGGAGCCATCTCACTACCTAATGTTTGGTGCCTGTGTCATGGGAAGACAAACTTGGTCCAGGGTACAAAGCAGACATGAAGTGAAACCCAGCAATCCACCACTTTAAATGTGTAACGTCAAACATTTATGTAGTTCAAAGTTCTAGGAGCCATATTGGTGTTTGGAGATGCAGATTGTTAGGTTCTCATAACTTTTAATCGAAACCAACATAAAGTTTCTGCCTAGATTAATTTATATTATCAGAGCTTTCAAAACCTCACAGTTTTCTTCTTTGAGTGTACTGTAGAAGAAACCATTCATATATAAATTCCATCTATAATAAACTCTTATGCTGGTCCACTAAACCACTCAAATCTTTTTGAACATTGAGAATGCATTAGGTTTCAAAGTTTAAGATTTTTATTAAGTGCTTTTTTTGGGAGAGGGCGTTATGAAGCTTTCTTCAACGTTTTCGAACAAGATATTCTTGCTATACCTGGCTTTCCTTGTATTCTCTGGTCAAGCAGTTTCTATGATGGGTCCCTGAAGTCTGCATGGAAAATAGCTCTATGTTACTTGGTTTTGGTTTAAAATAAAGAGAATAGGTTGCCATGTGTGAATACTGTAATTGTGGGTCTTATTAATAGAATTTTTTTTTTTTAAAGCCAGTAAAAAAACAAAAAAAACCCTGTAAAATAGGTCACTAGTCACATTGAGCGCACTCTTCCAAGATGGGCCATTTTGGGGGTAACGGCCCCCACTGGTTTTCAACGGGTTTTCTCCTACCTACAAGAAGTTACTGAACATTTAGGATCTTATTCTGTAAGGTGTGATTGGGCACATGACATGGTATCGCATTAAATGTTCCATTGACTTTAATGGGGCTTTTCATGCGAGATTACATCATCTGCGCTTATCACAGCTTACAGAATTAGCCCCTTAAAAACTTTTAAATGTATACAGTTCATTCCAATTACCTCTCAAAATTATTATTTAAAAAAATAATTTGAATATAGTATTTGGAGAATTTATAACCTGCTTAAGGTTTTAAGGGGGAAAAATGATCCACAACAAACTTCACTCAATGGAAACCATTGCTTTGCATTGTTATACCCGTTTAGGCTGACTGGTAAAGATTCCTTATGGTTTCAGTGTTATTGAACAGTGACATTGAATACAGAGCTCAGAATGATTTCTCTTTGGAGTCGATGTAATCAAGGAACAAAATTCACTTCATTAATTATTTGCCCTGTTGTCTAACTACAGCAGTCCCAGAAGGAAGAAGTATTTTAATATGTTGATTTCACTGTTAAAACAAAAATCTGAAAGCGTTGATCTACTAGTAGCTTTAATACATCATTACTAAAAGCAAGCAGAGGTACTATCTCGGAGCATTTCTTGAGTAACATTATCAAACTTAAAAGGAACAAGCTGAACCATGTTCATTTCAGATCTGGGGCCCCTGCTCCCCGAGATCCATAGCTCCATGGGGGGTTCCTGGTAGCAGCCTCCGCAGATTTATATTGCCCCAGTCGCACGAGCCAATAGGAAGCCGCAAGAAATGACATAATGGCTCCCTATTGGCCCTATATATTTAAAATAATATATATATCTCAAAGCAGGAGTGCTACTTTAAAGCCGAAAGCCACAAACACTTTATGGGCTTTGAAGCTTAAAACCTCACACTTACCAATTTGCGGCTTTTTTCCGTTTTCCTAATCGATGGCTCTGACAAGATCAGCTCCATGAATTTTATCTCTGTGGCCTCTTCGATTTTGCTTCGTAAACCACTGACCACTTTTATATTTCAACTCGTCCTCATCTTCAACTACGTCATGTAGGCCTGCAACAATCAAAACAACGTTGAACTACAGTACACTACAGAACAAACACACCCAAACATGTAGTATAAAAAAAAAAAAAAAATAGTGAATGTCAAATAAAAAAGGCAGATATAAATAAGTGTACCATATTTAAAATGATTACAAGCTTTTGGCTTTAAATTAGATTTTGCCCAAGCCAATACAATAAAACTTCTTGGAAAGATACTTCGACTACAGAGAAAAGATATATAGAATCTCATTATTGAAGGAAAACACATTTGCTGTAACTAAAACTGCTGGGCCACAGTTGAGAAAAACAAAAAAAGATCAATCTCTTACACACTACTGTACAGTATATATGATTAAAAATAAAGGTGCACAGTCTCTCTGTGTGCTTAAATTAAGCCTGGACTTCAAAAGATTCCTCTCTCATTGGCAGACTGCAATTGTAATATTTCCTAAAGTACTCGTGATGTGGGTAATTAAAATAATACAAACCAAACCCCGCCAGCCTTCATTATTACCACTAGATTTTTTTTTTTTAACATTTGTACAGCACACAGGTAGATTGTGGGTGTAACAAACACACTTATATATATCACACGCACAATATACGCTTCCCGTTTTTTGCCAATCTTTACTTTCTACTTTAGTTAATAAGGCACAAAGACATTGCGACAGCAGTAGTATCATCATAAAAAAATCAATTTATCTCCCACATTTCAAAAAGGCCAAAGGGGGAGACATTGTCACATTCACTACTACACACACCAGTTCTTGTTTGCGCTATTGCCCCGAACCTCGTTCTACTGTCAGTAGTCAAACTCCCTTCTTTGGAGGTCTTTGAAAGGGAAGCCCAAATGTTAACAGATTGTTAAAGTATCAAGTCATGTAAAACATACAGGGCACCTACAAGCTCATATTGAACCCCCAAAATAACCACAAACAATATATAAGCATATAAGTGTCCACGAGTGCTACTGAGCATGGCAATATATATTTAAAACCAAGACAGAACATAAAACCACAGACAGAGCTCAGTGCACATCCAGTGAAACCTATACACGGTACAGTGCCTAAATATATATGTATAGATATCTATTAAATAAAATGGTCTTTTTAGTTAACATTTTGGCCAAAGTGTTGTAAGCCCCTGAGCCACTATACGGCAGACCACATCTCAAGGGTCCCTAACACCAATATAAATTCTTAATAACCTGTGCATTACCAGGAAGAAGGATTTAATAATAATCTGTCAAAATTAGTTGGCATAGTTCTAAGTCTGATTGAAGCTTTTATTAACCTGTACATTACCAGGAAAAGCACTCTGTATTAGATTTGTCACAATCATACTGCAAAGCAAGCAAGATCCCCTGAGAGTGGGAGATGCTATGGAGTGAGCTTTTAACCATTAAATGTGGGAGGGGTGAGCTTCAATTAGGTAGGAGGTTGCCACCCTCCAATCAGCTAAGACCAGCTGAACAAGAATTGTAAAACACAGAGACACTTACAAGCTCATATTGAACCCCCCCAAAATAACCACAACATATATAATAAGATATAGTGTCCAAGGAATGCTACTGAGCATGGCAATATATATTTAAAACCAGAGATAGAACATGAAACACAGACAGAGCTCAGTGCACATCCAGTGAAACGTATACAACGGTACAGTGTCTAAATATAAGTAATAAGTATCTATTAATAAAATGGTCTTTTAGTTTAACTTTTGGCCAAAGTGTTGTAAGCCCCCTGAGCCACTACACGCAGACCCTTGAGATGTGGTCTGCCGTGTAGTGGCTCAGGGCTTACAACACTTTGGCCAAATGGTTCAACTGACACGGCAGACCACATCTCAAGGGTCCCTAACACTAATATAAATTCTTAATAACCTGTGCATTACCAGGAAGAATGATTTATAATACATCTGTCAAAATTAGTTGCATAGTTCTAAGTCTGATTGAAGCTTTTATTAACTTGTACATTACCAGGAAAAGCACTCTGTATTAGATTTGTCACAATCATACTGCAAGCAAGCAAGTTCCCTGAGAGTGGGAGATGCTATGGAGTGAGCTTTTAACCATTTAAATGTGGGAGGGGGTGAGCTTCAACAAGATAGGAAGAGCCACCTTCCAATCAGCTAAGACCAGCTGAACAAGATTTGTAAAACTTACAGGACACCTGCAAGCTCATATTGAACCCCCAAAATAACCACAACACATATATAAGCATATACTGTAGGTGTCACAGAGGAGTACTACTGAGCATGGCGATATATTTAAAACCAGAGACAGAACATGAAACACAGACAGAGCTCAGTGCACATCCAGTGAAACCTATACACGGTACAGTGCCTAAATATATATGTATAGATATCTATTAAATAAAATGGTCTTTTGAAGCTTGTTGAAGCTCCCTCCCACATTTAAATGGTTAAAAGCTCACTCCATAGCATCTCGCACTCTCATGGGAACTTGCTTGCTTGCAGTATGATTGTGACAAATCTAATACAGGGTGCTTTTCCTGGTAATGTACAGGTTAATAAAAGCTTCAATCAGACTTAGAAATATGCAACTAATTTTGACAGATTTATTATAAGTCATTCTTCCTGGTAATGCACAGGTTATTTAGAATTTATATTAGTGTTAGGGACCCTTGAGATGGGGTATGCACCGTATAGGGCTCAAGGGGTTACAACACTTTGGCCAAAATGTAAACTAAAGACCATTTTATTTAATAGATATCTATACATATATATTTAGGCACTGTACCGTTGTATAGGTTTCACTGGATGTGCACTGAGCTCTGTCTGTGTTTTATGTTCTGTCTCTGGTTTTAAATATATATTGCCATGCTCAGTAGCTAGCACTTCCTTCTGTGACACTTATATGCTTATATATTTGTTGTGGTTATTTTGGGGGTTCAATATGAGCTTGTAGGTGCCCTGTATGTTTTACATGACTTGATACTTTAACAATCTGTTAACATTTGGGCTTTCCCTTTCAAAGACCTCCAAAGAAGGGAGTTTGACTACTTGACAGTAGAACGAGGTTCGGGGCAATAGCGCAAACAAGACTGGTTGTGTGTAGTAGTGAATGTGACAATGTCTCCCCCTTTGGCCTTTTTGAAATGTTGGGAGATAAATTGATCTTTCTTTTCATGATGATACTCTGCTGTCGCAATGTCTTTGTTGCCTTATTAACTAAAGTAGAAAGTAAAGATTGGCAAAAACGGGAAGCGTATATTTGTGCGTGTATATATATAATGTGTGTTCTGTTACACCCACAATCTACCTGTGTGCTGTACAAATGTTAAAAAAAAAAATCCTATTATGTGTAATAATGAAGGCTGGCGGGGTTTGGTTTGTATTTTTAATTACCCACATCACGAGTACTTTAGGAATATTTACAATTGCAGTCTGCCAATGAGAGAGGAATCTTTTGAAGTCCAGGCTTAATTTAAGCACACAGAGAGACTGTGTCACCTTTATTTTTTAATCATATATACTGTACAGTATGTGTGTAAGAGTACTTTGATCTTTTTTGTTTGTTCTCAACTGTGGCCCAGCAGTTTTAGTTACAGCAAATGTGTTTTCCTTCAATAATGAGATTCTATATATCTTTTCTCTGTAGTCGAAGTATCTTTCCAAGAAGTTTTATTTGTATTGGCTTTGGGCAAAATCTAATTTAAAGCCAAAAGCTGTAATCATTTTAAATATGGTACACTTATTTATATCTGCCTTTTTTATTTGACATTCACTATTTTTTTTTTTTTTTTTTATACTACATGTTTGGTGTGTTTGTTCTGTAGTGTACTGTAGTTCAACGTGTTTCTGATTGTTGCAGGCAGCTACATGACGTAGTTGAAGATGAGGACGAGTTGAAATATAAAAGTGGTCAGTGGTTCTACGAAGCAAAATCGAAGAGGCACAGAGATAAAATTCATGGAGCTGATCTTGTCAGAGCATCGATTAGAAAACGGAAAAAGCCTGCAACTATTGGTAAGTGTGAGGTTTAAGCTTCAAAGCCCATAAAGTGTTTGTGGCTTTCTGCCCTTAAAGTAGCACTCCTGCTTTGAGATATATATATATATTTTAAATATATAGGGCCAATAGGGAGCCATTATGTCATTTCTTGCGGCTTCCTATTGGCTCGTGCGACTGGGGCAATTAAATCTGCGGAGCTGCTACCAGGAACCCCCCATGGAGCTATGGATCTCGGGGAGCAGGGGCCCCAGATCTGAAATGAACATGGTTCAGCTCTGTTCCTTTTAAGGTTTGATAATGTTACTCAAGAAATGCCTCCGAGATAGTACCTCTGCTTGCTTTTAGTAATGATGTATTAAAGCTACTAGTAGATCAACGCTTTCAGATTTTTGTTTTTAACAGTGAAATCAACATATTAAAATACTTCTTCCTTCTGGGACTGCTGTAGTTAGACAACAGGGCAATAATTAATGAGTGAATTTTGTTCCTTGATTACATCGACTCCAAAGAGAACTCATTCTGAGCTCTGTATTCAATGTCACTGTTCAATAACACTGAAACCATAAGGAATCTTTACCAGTCAGCCTAAACGGGTATAACAATGCAAAGCAATGGTCTTTCCATTGAGTGAAGTTTGTTGTGGATCATTTTTCCCCCTTAAAAACCTTAAGCAGGTTATAAATTCTCCAAACTTACTATTTCAAATTATTTTTTTAAATAATAATTTTTGAGAGGTAATTTGGAATGAACTGTATACATTTAAAAGTTTTAAGGGGCTAATTCTGTAAGCTGTGATAAGCGCAGATGATGTAATCTCGCATGAAAAGCCCCATTAAAGTCAATGGAACATTTAATGCGATACCATGTCATGTGCCCAATCACACCTTACAGAATAAGCTCCTAAATGTTCAGTAACTTCTTTTAGTTTAGGAGAAAACCCGTTGAAAACCAGTGGGGCCGTTCACCCCCAAAATGGCCCATCTTGGAAGTGCGCTCAATGTGACTAGTGACCTTATTTTACAGGGTTTTTTTTGTTTTTTTACTGGCTTTAAAAAAAAAAAAATTCTATTTAATAAGACCCACAATTACAGTATTCACACATGGCAACCTATTCTCTTTATTTTAAACCAAAACCAAGTAACATAGAGCTATTTTCCATGCAGACTTCAGGGACCCATCATAGAAACTGCTTTGACCAGAGAATACAAGGAAAGCCAGGTATAGCAAGAATATCTTGTTCGAAAACGTTGAAGAAAGCTTCATAACGCCCTCTCCCAAAAAAAGCACTTCAATAAAAATCTTAAACTTTGAAACCTAATGCATTCTCAATGTTCAAAAAGATTTGAGTGGTTTAGTGGACCAGCATAAGAGTTTATTATAGATGGAATTTATATATGAATGGTTTCTTCTACAGTACACTCAAAGAAGAAACCTGTGAGGTTTTGAAAGCTCTGATAATATAAATTAATCTAGGCAGAACTTTAATGTTGGTTTCGATAAAAGTTATGAGAACCTACAACATCTGCATCTCCAACACCAATATGGCTCCTAGAACTTTGAACTACATAAATGTTTGACGTTACACATTTAAAGTGGGATTGCTGGGTTTCACTTCATGTCTGCTTTGTCCCCTTGACCAAGTTTGTCTTCCCATGACACAGGCACCAAACATTAGGTAGTGAGATGGCTCCATTGTACCTTCTGTGTATAATGCTGCAGACTTTGATGGTGTACCTTTATTATAAAAATACAATATTTTGCAAGGTTTAACAAGTCTGGAGTGAAACTAAAAAGTGTGAACAAGGAGAGCAGGGTAGAGGGTGGAAAGGCATCAGTAACATGTATTATAAAAAAGTTAGAGAACTGTAGCCAAATGACCGTCAAAAGTGAGGTTATGTCTTCTACGTACTTAAATGGAATGTTGCTCATTCACTCTTGTATCACAGTTTGCCTTAAAACGGCAAGTAAAACTGGAGCGGTTCCTTGAAGCTCAACCATGGTGTTCCCACCTTTGGGGACCCTGTTTGCCAGTAAAACCAGCGTTCATTTTTTGTACTGTAGTTTCTCTCGAACCTATCAATTTGGTTGCAGGGTCACCAATAAAAAGCTGCCACTTCATCTTCAGATGTGGCAGCTTTCTATTGGCCGCTGGAGCGAACCTGACCAGGTGGCCATTTTGTGTCCAGGCAAGAATTCTTGCCCGGTGGACAAAACACTTTGCAGCTCGTGAATTGTAAGATCCTCTGATTCAGGTACGTGATATATATTATTCTCCTCTTCTTTACTCTCCTACTCAATACTCAATATCCAGTAGAGCCATGTTCCCTTTGTGAGAAAATATTTGAATTTGGTTAAAATGTTTTCCAGCATGGACATGGCGATTTCACAGCATATTCAAGGGATACTTATTTCCATGTTTTCTTATCCCTTTCATTAATGTACTTCACATGCAGTGCACAAACGTGAGTCATGGTGTCAGCAGAGGTTGATCCTATAACCCCCTTCCCTGCAACGCAAAGATATTCTTTGGTTGGTTTACTAGCAAACTAGTGAACGGCCCATTGATATTAAATTCAGGTTATTATAACGGCCCAACATATTCCCCAGCACAATGGGGGCACCCAATTCTATAAATGACATAAACAGAATGACACACACATTAAGAACAAAGGAGTGCAAACCGATACAAAGGGTAATGAGGGCCCTGCTCGTGAGCGCTTAAAATTTAGTGTACCAACGTTTCTCTCTCAACTTCAATTTCAATGGGAGACATCAAAAATAAAAGTAGAAAAATAGGAAAGGTCCTTCATTTTTTTTGGAACGGTACATTTAGTTACAGATATATTATTATTATATTCTATTAGTATTGCGAATATGACAATTTGACTGAAAGATGACACAATCTGATAATTCTACATAACTGCAATCCATAATCAATTCTTGAAATAAAATAATGCGCTTTAGGTAGAATTAAAAGCAAAATACCACAATCGGGCAAATTAGTCCAATACTGTGCCTGTTTGGTAAATCAGTATGAAAGACCATAGAATATGGAATATGTCCTAAAGTTTTATCTTGGATAAATGGAGCAAGAATAGGTTCTACATTTGGCTCTGCTTGTGTTATTGAGCAACTGGGACTTCACCCTGCAACTGCTAGAAACAAAAGGAAGTTGACCGTAACGTTGGCTGTGTATTTACATATTTTAGCAGAACTCAGTGAGAACAACATGGACAAATTAAAGAAGAGCTGGGTGAATAATGTCAACAAAGACATTTTTATTCCTCCAGAGCTGTATGGTGTCATGGAAGAGCTGGAAGAGGAGCAAGACCACCTCAAGCCAGTGATGGTTGAAACCAACCAAAGGTAAAAAGTGAATTTTGGAGTCCTTTCATACCATGTTTTATTTTCTCTATTAACCCCTTCAAGGCCAGCCAAGCAGCATATGATCAGAGGAGCTATTCATTGCAGGCCGCTGTGGCAGAGAATGGGGATACAAATACAAAGAAGAAAATGGGAATACCCCCAAAAAATAAAATAGAGCTCTACTTACAACAGTTTTTTGTTTTTTTTGTTATGTTTGTTTTTTTTATTTGATTTTTTTTCATTTATTTTGGGAACAGTGACAGATACAACACTGCAAATCCAACATGGCCTTCAAATCTTTCATCATCAGATGATGAGTGGTCCATGTTGGACCTGAAACATAGTATTCGAAATCATTCCCAAAATAAATGAAAATCAATCTAAAAGACTGGTGTAAGTAGAGCTCTACTTTATTTTTGGGGGGTTTATCCCTGTTTTCTTCTTTGTATTTTTACATACAGTATAGTGTTGACCTCTGTGATATTTTGTCCTTATTTGTTCTTGTTTAGAGAATGGAGATAACCAATCTGCAGTCTTTGTCTGTCTTCCACCTTCTTTTCTTGGATAACATTGACACATTATGAGTTTCTGTTATACAGGTACCTCGCTCTGTTCAGGTTTAACCTCTCAAATATAAATTTCACCTACCTCACTCACAAAAGCTAGTCTTTCAACTTCCTGGAATTATACATTCTGCATCACATTTTAAATCCCTCTTAGAAAACATATTGCTACAAATTCTTTGAACATATTTAAAACGGATTGTGCTTCCTCGACAATTTGTGGACACTCTGAGGAACTTAAATGGAAAGCTGTGCTTTGCTTGCCTTTGCATTATATTTTATGGGTATTGAACCACAATTAATGTTACTTAGTAGTTTTGCCATCCTCAAAAGGATGACCGCAGCATCAAAGTCCTACATTCAGAATGACTGATTACAAGTAGACAACTGTGCCAGCACAAAATGCATTGGTTTCAGGTCCGAGATCTATAAAATAGAGGAATAAAAGCAAAAAGCATTGGGAGGTGTGGGTGGGGTGGGGGGGGGGGGGAAGGAAATGTGATATAAAATTCCAGAAGTCATGTATCTCTCTCTCTTTCTAAAGTAAAGTTTGTCAGTAAGGGAAACATATGTTGAGCTTCCCAACCATTTTCACATCATTTTAACATCTTAATAATTGATTTTATTAAAAAAGAAGTCAATCTTTCAAGTGTTGTCTGCTGGAGGGAAGGGAATTATGAATTTGAGCAATGATGAGAAGCTTTAAGTTTAACTCTCTTTGTGTATTGAAAAGTGCTAAAAGTTTGGGAAGTTTATTGTCCGTTCTGCTGCTGTTTAATCAGTGAATTGTTTTAATCACAGCGCAAAAAAAGTGAGCTTCTTATCAACTGGGAACGATGAGGGAAGTTTGAAGGCAACTGCATCACCAGCAAAGGTATATTTATCGCTCCTGTGCAAAACATTTTAATTACAAAGTAGTCATTTAAATTTTTTTGCATTTAGTCCGTTTCATAAAATTGCCTTCATAACCTACAAATCAAGAAGTATTATGAATTTGCATTGTAGTTCATGAAAGCATCAAAAGAGTGACCATTTGTAGTTGTGTAACACCTCTATCGCCCCCTAAGGGAGATCTGCTGGTATATAGAGGGTTAGTGGTGCGGTGGTGCATACCTGTTGGTTCTCAGGAGGTCTGAGTCTTCGCAGATGTACAGTAGTACGGAGGGAGACAACAAGACAGGCTTTCAAACGGTGCAGCGCCTCCATCCTGCAAGGCTCTGCCAGGGGCAGGGTTTCTCCCCACAGGAACTTCCATGAAATAATAAACTTGGCACAAGATTCTTTTTGCAGGGTTTATTGCAGCCAACATGCAACACAAACAGGGGATAACTTTAACAGCAACTTAACTGGAACTCAACACATCTTCTCCTCTTCTTAGCTCAGGGAAACCTTCCCTCCCTGCCCAGTATCCCAGCCCAGGAGTACCATCTCTTCCCTGGGCAGCACATGACCAGTTCCCCAGGAGCTTGAGGCCTCTGGCCACTCTAGGCTTTCCTTACCCCATAAGGGCAAGGTTGGAACAGGGCTCACTCAGAACTCTCTTCCCCCAAAGGGAAGAGAACAGAACCACCCTAGGGAGTGGGCCCTCACCCTTTGTACCTGGGGAGGGGTTAATCCCTCTGCCCCAATATCTGGGTAGGCCTAGCTGACATCATAGGCCTAGTCAGCCCACCCCCCTTACATGTGACCTGCACGTAGCTATGTAGTGTCTCTCTGGTTAGCCATCTCACATGCAGGCCCATGTGCAAGAGATTTAACCCTAGCACTGCCAGCACTTACTAGAACTGACAGTACTAGGGCAGGGAAATTTAGTAGCCAGGGGCTGCATGGATACAGTTGTATTGTATAAATGGGGTACCTAAAACCTACAGTTCCAGTTCTTCTTCTTTAGGTCTAAAAATACAGTACAGCTCAATCCCGTTATAGCATGATCCGCAGCAATGCGGATCCACTTATAAGGTGTTCTGAGCGTGGCTCCCGATTTGAAAACATCTCCAAGTTTTTTTTTTTTTTTTTATTATAACATTCAATGCTTTATTGCTAACGGACACACATACATACACACACCCCATCCCCCCTACACCAATGATTTTAACATACCATGCAGGAATCGAACTCATGACCCTTCATACCCTAGTAGCAATTCTCTAGCTGATCCACGATAGGATTGGTGTGATGTTATTGACTCTATAAACAAATGTAACTTGTACTGCATAGTACTGCCTTTCAGTACTGTGCAGTAGAAGTTAAGTTTGTTTATAGAGTCATTGACATCACACCAATCCTATGGTGGAGCATGGAGCAACTAGAGAACATGGGTTCGATTCCTGCATAGTATGTTAAAATGATTAGTGTAGGGGGGAGATGTGTGTCCGTTGGCAATAAAGCATTAAATGTTATAATTAAAAAATAAATAAAAAAAACCTTGGAGTTGTGTGCCGCGTACTGGATGCAGCCTGATGAAGCAGGGAGAGGCGAGAGCTGCAGAGAGGAGAGAGCTGCAGATGCCAGGTAAGGCTACGCTTATAGTGATGGTAACGTCAGGCTGCGGTTGCTGGAAAAATTTAATTGAGATGACTTCCAGCAATCGCGCCGTCACGTCACGCATACTTTAAGCACACGTGATGGCGGCAATGCATTTGTTTTGACGTGACGTGACATCGTTGTCGCTGGCACTATAAGCGTAGCCTTAGTCTTCGCGTGGCGGCCATTTCGCGATCCCGGTTACAACACGGTCTCATAATGTGGGCCCTGAGTACCGCATTAGAACATGGTTCAGCTGTATTTGTGTTACAGCAATTTGTGTTACTCTGATATTGGCCTATATTTCCTTTAAACACGAACATAATTTTGTTTCACCAGTCAAAACCACATACAATGTTATAGTGACTTTAAACACTTGTGCTTTATTTTAGGGACTTGGCACATGCACTACGGCATATTGACCGTAAATGTTGCTATGTTTGTGATATGCTTCCAAGTACTTGCATGCATTAAAATGGTGACGGCTACCTTATGCATGTGTTTTTGTTTTTTAAAGTGCTATAAAAAAAGAAAATGTTGCTTTATATTGACTGTTAACACAATGTGTTTGATTGGATGTCTAAGAAAATACAATTAAAAAAAGCACAAAAAAAGTTTATCTGCAGAAAATTTATGTAGGTGCAACAAAAAGATAATACAGCTCTAGCTCAAAAGTTTGCCAATATAATAATGAGAACTTTTATTCCATATAGCACTTTTCTCCCAATGGTACTCAAAGCGCTTCACAATTGCAGTATAGCATGCAGTAAGCAGCATGGTACATCGGCTTTTTACAGATACATTCCCAGCCGCCTAGAGCTTACTTTATTATTTTTGTTGCGAGAGACATAGAGACATAGTGAGACATAGAGAGTTGCCCAAGATCATAAGGATCTGACACCAGGATTTGAACCAGGCTCCCCTGCTTCAAACTCAGTGATATTGTCCTAGTCCTAGATATTGTCCTAGTCTGTAAAAACGAAATATCAGGGGAGCGTCAGTATCTGAAATAAAATAAATAGACTACCATAGTGCATAACGTTACAATTATCATAGCCAACAAAAAGTTCTTATTTTTGTGCACGAGTATTTTGTTTTATATCACCTTGTATTATCACTGTTACTGCACGGTTGCACTTAGATTGAGTGTTTGAGCGCCATTTAGTATTTTTGTACACATTGTCCTAGTCTGTGCCTTTACTCACTGGGCTGCTCCTTCAGCCCTTAACAGCCAGTAATGTTTTATTGTTATGATTAAATAAATATTGGGGATTTGTTTACTTCTTATCTTTAGCAAAGAAGAAATCCATTTGATACAGGCGATTTAGTAGAAGCTGACACAGATTTTAGAGAAGTGAAAAAACAGAAACCTGAACATGACAACGGGTCTGGAAAAGAGGGGCCTAGTAATGGTAAGAAATTGTGTTTTCTTTTTCTTGTACATAGTTTACTGTGTTCTAACATCTCTTTGGGGGGTTTCTCAATGTATAACCTAAAACCTTCTAAGCAAAAATATATTGCAGCACTGAATGTATAGAACTGTCACATAAAATGTGCAAGCAACAAAAATTGATCAATAAATGGATTGGATCCATAAAACTATGAAGCATGTAATATTGGACTAGAGATCTGATTCCAAGCGAGCAATTAGTTGTTGCTAGCACTATCTAATTCATTTTTGATCTGAGCGGAATTTAGTGGTCTTGCCCCAGCACTTCCACATAATCTGACTATCGGAGTTGTCTCACAGAGGTTGTGTAGTGTAAAAAAAAAAAAGTATTGCTATTAGAATAGGAACATATAAAATGCATTTGTTATGAAAGGTCAAGTTAATGCTACTTGCCTTTCTGCTGAAGATATGGTTATTAGCTTTGTGTTTCATTGTTTACTAAAGAAAAGGAAGTGTACTATAGATATTCACTACATTAAATATTTGTCACTGTGTGTGACCCCCCCACCACCCTCTCACAACTCTCTCCATTCCACACTGTTTGTTCCTCCTTCTTGACCCCACTCCCAGGCTCCTGACACCTCCTCTTGATCAGGATGGAGGAAGCTGCCCATCCCCCTAGTAACAGCCATGCTCTCTCCCTGCGCAGGGAAATCCCGCAGCCCCCCCAAGCCAGTCATCTCACTATGTCCAGAGCATTGATACCGGACACCTACATGTCGAGAGGGTATACCGGTGTAGACATACATGTCCAGAGAGATTAATACCGGACACATGCATGACCAGAGAGATAATACCGGATACATACATGTCCAGTATTACCTCATTTTTTACTGGACAGTTTCTAAATACAGGGCAGTCTGGTTCAAGACTGGACTCCTGGCAACCCTAAGTGCAAAGCTGTATATTAAATAAAATATTGAATATTGAAGCATGGGGTCTGTGGAGCTGAACCCCATTAATTTTTACTCCAGAACTACTTGCCTCCGAAGGCGGTGCCATTGTATCTCTGCAGTTTTTAAAGCCCCCAGTCAAATGGGCCAATAGAAAGTCGCACTGGGTGACATCACGGCTTCCTATTGGCCCTCAGGGCCTTGGGAGTTTTGAAAAGCCGCCATAATGTGAACCTTGGAGTGGCTACCGGCACCCCCTTCGGAGGCAAATATATCAGGAAGCAGAGGGTCCCCAGTGCTGAAATTAACGGGGTTCAGTTCCGGAGACCGCCTGCTTCAATCCTATATTAAAAAAAAATATCAAAGGAGGAAAAGAAAAAAGGCTTGAATTACCTCTTTAAACTTCCATAGTGCATATTCATTCAGCGTGGAAGCATCGAACTGTGAAGTAAATGGTTATATTTATTCCATTCATGAAATGGGTGTAAAACTTACAACGCTTGGATTTTTCAATAAATATTTGTTGGATATTAGCCATGATTATTCGCTTTAGTAATGGTAATTCGAGGAAGAGGTGTCTCGCTGTAATTTAGCCTGGTACATGAGCCTTCAACATAAAAGCAGAGAGATGGCCTGTAAATACCGTATTTCCTCGATTTCTTAGACGCAACTTTTTCCCCCATTTTGACATGTCTAAAATAGGGATGCGTCTTAGAATCGATGTACTAAAAAAATAAATCAGCTAGGGGGCGCTGCTGGAGATGCCAGCGGGGGATCTGCACAGAGTGCAGTGACAGCATGGCTCTGATCACCCCCCTCCATGAGGTGCAGAGAGATCAGCTGGAGATTCCTGACAGGGATCTTCACATTGCCCAGCAGCCCCCGCCCTCCCCCTGTTGAATCTGTGTGAACTGGAGAGGAAGCTGTGTGTGTGTCTCTGTGTGTGTGTCTCTGTGTGTGTGTCTCTGTGTGTGTGGTCTCTGTGTGTGTGTCTCTGTGTGTGTGTGTGTCTCTTTGTGTGTGTGTCTCTTTGTGCGTGTGTCTCTTTGTGCGTGTGTTTGTGTGTGTTTCTGTGTGTGGGTCTCTTTGTGTGTGTTTCTGTGTGTGTCTCTTTCTGTGTGTGTTTCTGTGTGTGGGTCTCTTTCTGTGTGTGTGTGTGTGTGTGTGTGTGTGTGTGTGTGTATGTGTGTGTGGGGGGGGTCTCTTTGTGTCTGTCTGTGTTTGTGTGTGGCTGTCTTTGTGTGTGTCTCTGTTCTCTCCCTCCCCCTTTCCCTCCATTCTGTCCCACCCTCCATTCTCTCCCACCCTCCATTCTCTCTCTCTCTCCCTCCCCCCCTTCCCTCCATTCTCTCCCTTCCCCCTTCCCTCCATTTTCTTCTCTCCTTCCCCCCATCTAATTCTCTCTGTGTCTCTGTGTCTCTGTGTCTCTGTGTCTCTGTGTCTCTGTGTCTCTGTATCTCTGTATCTCTGTGTCTCTGTCATTCATTGGTTATTGAAGGGTCATGTGACCCTGCTGAGCGCTTGGAAACTCAATTGCCATGTCTTTGGAGAGCGTACGTGCACCGCACTTATTGGGAATCACTGAAGTGATCTCGCCAAGCACGCTCAGCGGCAGCGTGGCCGCAGCATAAAGTTGTAGTGCAGATAAATGTATGCTGTTGTCTGCTAGTTAAAAAATAAATAAATCCTGCACATTTAATACAATGGGGTTTTTTCCCCCAATATATATATATTTTTAAAATTAAATCAAGGGTGCGTCTTACAATCGAGGAAATATGGTATGTATGGTTCATACAAAATTGCTGGCTTATCATACTCGGCACAGGAATGATCCAATAACCGTTTTTTTTTTAACTTAAGTGCAGATCTTGATCTACATTTTTAATCATGTCTTAAAACTGCAAAACACTACAAAATTCTATGGTCTTTTTAAAATTTATTTATTCATTTTTTTACGGTTTATTTATTACAAATTTTTAATGGAACGCAGAACGGAGACAGGGGAAACCAAGGGCAAAATAATTATACAAAATAATACAATGGCAAAAAACATAAATACACATATACTTTTTGATAGATAATGATTGAACCCGACCTTGGAGGGCGACCCCTAATGGTGAGATTTGGTATACATCATACAAATAAGACAGACCAAAGACTGGACTAAAACTGATACGGGGGTGGGGAAGGAAATGAGGGCTTGGTCACCACCAGGTAATTTGTATCTTTTGGTGTGAATCATTCCTTCAGTCCCTCGGAACATACTCTACCTTTGTAAAGGGGGAGTTTTATCACAAGGAGGTGGTCTATATTGCAGCTGGGCCCTGTCTTCTCGTGGAACTTAACCATGGTTCCCAAACAAGCACATATTTCTGTTTTAAAAAGAATGTGAGTTATTCCATAGCTGAAACATGCTAAATCCTCCGTTTGATACTATTCCTAGATGGGGCTTCTCTTTTTTTTCCACGCTGCTGTGATAGAGCACCTTGCTGCAGATAGGAAATCGGTAGCGAGCTTTGAGTGGTGTTTGGGTATATTAGGAATTGGTTTGCCCAATAACGCGGTCCATTGGTCTGGTCTTATGTTTAAATTCATTAGAGAATTTATGAACCTAAATATCTGTCTCTAGAATGGAACCAACAATGGGCACAACAACCAAATATGGGAACCAACACTGGGCACAACTACCAAATTGGGATAAGGACCCGTTTTAGCTGCAACCTCTGAAACAAAGGGGGGGAGTTGAACTTGGTTCATGACCGTGGTCAGGCTGCATGCGATATACATCTCAGGAGCAGCATTAGCTGCAGCCCCCCATAGATCTGATAATGGGAGGAAGTGTTTCAAATGTAAAAGTAACATTTAGGAAAAGGAGTCCCTACCCCCGATGTGCTTACAATCTAATTGGATAATGAGCCATTTACAAAAGCAGCACGTTGTTGTATGTTCTTTGGTATTTTTTTTTACATATTTCACAGTTGGGCGTTCCAGCCTAAATTGGCAAAACTGACAGACTGAGATTATTAATAAAAGTATTATTTTCAAACTGCTATTAAAATGATAGAGAAGGTATCCTAATGATAAGGGTTTTCATTTATGGCCGTTTCAGTATATTTTGTTACTTGGGACTGACTATTTAATAACATTTGCAGCTATCTGTAAGTAACTTCACATAATGTACTTGAATTTTCTTATTTAATTATTATGTTGTCCAAAAAGTTTACTTGTCATTTGTCTAACGTGTTAAGTTCTTCTATTTTTCTGCATTGTAATCCTTTGAAAATTCTCTTGTATAATTACATTTGAATAAAAATCTAATGAAAACAAATCTGTCTGCTTTAATTATTTGATCACTCTGTGTGTC
This sequence comes from Ascaphus truei, assembly GCA_036426205.1. Lineage (NCBI taxonomy): Eukaryota > Metazoa > Chordata > Amphibia > Anura > Ascaphidae > Ascaphus > Ascaphus truei. Next base: position 267,862,586 of record CM071569.1, read on the forward strand.
CCTTCTGCTTTGCTCTTTACAAACACATAGCTCTTGGTCATGCATGCTGTTTTTTGTTTCACTCTTGCCCTTATTTGCATGTCTTTTGCAGACATATTACCATCACACATTCTATTCGGTGTGAAATTACCTTACCCAGAATCAAAAGATGTCATCCAGATATCACCGAAAACTGCTGGTAGTTCACAGAAGCATGTTGGGACACCTCCAATACCAAAACCAAGAACCGTGAATTTGAAAACGAAGGATCAACCCTCAGACGGCTCAAGCTCTCCACTGAAAAGAGAGGATTCTGTTAATGGTACAGGTAGACGCAGAGGCATTTTAAAACGCCGGTCAAGTTCAAGCTCCACTGATTCCGAGTCCATACGGATAACGCAGAATGTAGACTTTGTACCGCCTGTTTCCCCTATTCTTGAAGTTGGAACGAAGAGTTTGCCTACAGAGCAGGTCAATGAGTCATCGCCAAATTCCCTAGAAATATTAAAACAAGTGAGGTTCTCTGCGAATGTTACCCAAAACCCACCTTCTCCGAGTCCTGAGTCATTCAGTGGCAGAGAAATTGGTGAATTTAAAATCCTGGAACCTAATTTCTCTCTGAATGAATGGGATAAGTCCGCTGTTAATGACAATGTGTCTTCTGACGATTCCATGCCAATCCGATATCCTTCCTCTGCATTGGATTCTGACACCTGGGCAAATCTTTCTCAATCAGTAACTTCTCAGTCCTCCTTGCCTGTAGTTTCGGATTCAGTAGTAGACAAAATGTTGCTAAACAAGAACAATGTCGAAAGCTTATTTGAAGAACCAGAACCGGCGCTTTCTCTTGAGTCCCAGATCAATGCCTACACTGGTAAGGGTCCAAATGATAGTGTATAGTATCACAATAGCCTCATAACCTTGGAATCGCATGTATTTTGTCTATGTATGGATTCTAACATTGTTTTCATTACATCATTTAATTTTCTAAACATTGCAACAATCTGGAGCGAAAACAACCAGTACAGGCATACCCCGCATTAACGTACGCAATGGGTCCAGAGCATGTATGTAAAGCGAAAATGTACTTAAAGTGAAGCCCTACCTTTTTCGCCCACTTATCGATGCTTTGGTACAGGTAGGGAGCCGGTATTGCTGTTCAGGACATGCTGACTTGCACATGTGTGAGTTGCCGTTTGCCTATTGGGCGAGGGGAATCAGCGCGTCACTACTACGGCAGTCTGTAGGGCACAATAAGTGTTCCTACTCGTGAATCGAGTGTACGGTCACAGGGGTATGGGGCTATTGAAAATATGTCCTTGCTCGCGAGTGTACTTAGTGAGTGTCCTTTAAGCCGGGGTATGCCTGTACATATTAACGTATTATGAGTGCTGCAATTATTTCAAAATTTTCAAGTATTAAAATAGACCTGTGTATTATTCTAGGTAGAGATGCTGCCAGAAATGCTAGGCTTTAAATATTTTGCTGCTGGAACACCATGAAGTGTGTGTGTGTGTGATTTTTTTTTTTTTTGTATTTTACAAGAAATACATTTAAAGGCATTGTGATTGAATTTTAGCTTACGGTGTTAAATAAGACCATTTACCTTTTGTATTAAATCCAAAACTATTTGTGCCTTTTCCGAAAATAGAAGTTACAGTAAATGCTTTTTTCTTTCACAATCTAAAGTTAAAAAGAAATCCACACCCTATTCTAAAAATAGACCCTTAAAAATTTAACCGTTGTAAAGTGAACCGTTTTTTCTTTGTAATTTACGATTTTAATTGTCAATTTATTTCTCTGTCCATAATCAATAATACGTGAGGCATAAAGGACCAGATAGATATCAGTAGCTCAAATAATTCCTACAACAGTGATGTATATAATTTACAGAGACAAACCCTATTGATTGATATTTATGTGCACAAATGCTTGTTCTGAAGATGAGACCGGTATATGTATTGCAGATCCTGAGCCTGTGTATGCGGTGGTGAAGAAGGTTCCAAAAGCAACTTCTCCAGATCTTCAGCAAGGTAAACTAGAACATGCTCTGTGGCCAGCTCCAGTTCCCAAGTGCCGCCAACAGGTTTGGTTTTCAGGATGTCACTGCTTCAGCCACCTGTGCAGAAGCAGGGATATCCTTTAAAACCTGGCCTGTTGGTGTCACTTGAGGACTACTCCTGCACTATGGTGTCAAAATTAAGCTTTTTTTTCAGTCCATGTAGAGCTACTGTACCGTAGGATACAGATCAAGAGAACTGAGTGGAATCATCTGAGAAAAGAATAGTGAAAAAGGAGTCGGAGCCGTTTCAAAGGGTTCACAGGTCCCCGGTTAGGGATATTTTCAAATAAATAGATGGACAGTCAGGACCACAACAAAAAAAAACTTTGGCCAACTTCAAAGAATGGCTGTCTAGTTAGTGGAAGCCTATATGAGTTTAACTCGTATCATGGTAGTATATGTCCTGTTTTTAGTGTTGCAATGAATTGTTTTCCTAATCTCTAGTTTCTGAGGATACCATAGAAGCCTCATATTGCATTGTGCTCCATTTTGTCTTCCTGGACACTTAATATGTCAACTACTCTTATCCTTTTAACGAAGAGTGGGATAAAAGTCCCCTAAAGGCCAAGCGGAAATAGTTTAATATATGAAAAAAATTCCAAAAAATCTGGAGTTTGATGCAGTTTGCTGCTGTAAAGTGAGAGGGGTCACGTGGGGAGGGGTTAATGTGAAGAGAGACCACGTTAAAAAAAAAAAAAGGACCAGACTAAAGAATCCGACCAGGTGAATACTGTACTAATGTCAACTGGTGTATTCTTATTACATTTACATTGGATTATATAGTATTTATTAATGTGTACATATTACGTGGCATTCTTTTAAATCATGGGAACACTTTGATTCACCATTTTGTGTTGATCTTTATTATTTTAGGCAGCGCTGTATGATTTTTAAGTTATAAAATTGTTGATTTAGTAAATGATCGTGCTGTAAATACTTTTAAAGCTAGTTTTATTTTATGGAGTTGTCTTGGGGAATAAAATGCTCTGATTTACTTGTATACAAATAAGAGGCCTTTTTATAAGCACCTTCTTCATGGGTTCATGATCAAAACATTTCAGCTTCTACTGTATATCTGTTAATTTATATGCCTGATAAAGATATCTTTGTATTACATAACGTTCAGCCGATGTGGGAAGTGTTTATCTACAGTAGTATAATAGGTTTAAGCTGGTCATGTGAAATCTTGTACATCTTTTCAGAGGAAGGATTCTTTATACTGTAGATGTAAGATAAGGTAGTGGAAAAAATGCATTTGTTTGGAGCTTGATCATTTACATTTTAACATTACTAACCACTAAATGTTTAAACATGAATGCAACTATATCATGTAGAAATACAGCTAATGTTAATTTTCCCACAGAGTTTGATATGGAAGACGATCATATGGAGCCAAAATACCTTGGCCAAAGAGGGAAGAATCAAAATGTTGTCCATGGTGGGAGTCCACTGCAATTTGGGAACAGCTATGGTGGCGGTGGTAAAATAAGTTCTGAAACCAATTATCGGATTGGAAAACCTAAAGAGAAAAATATTTTTAGCAGTGAAGAATCAACCGATCCAGAATTTAACAAACGTGACCAAGTAATAAAAGACAAGCTGATGCCTGAAACTAAACATGGACGTAATTATGTTGAATCCGCTGATTCTGTTCTAAATAACCAAGTAAGCAAGCAGCCAGATGCCAATGTGACATGGAGGCGACCAAAGATCTTGGAGCAAAATGAATCCCGAAGGCCGGTTTCTACAGAAGGGATAGAAGAGCCGAAAATTGATGCAAGGTCACCACAGGATGTTTACAGAGGCGTTTCTGACTCGAAAGAACACACACCTGTAAAAGAAGATCTTTTTCAGAGCAAGTCAAAAAACTTCCCGGAAGATCCCAGAGAAAAGAGCACATATAAACCCGTAACCCTTACAGATGTGCATGGAGTAGAGAAAGATAAGCCAGTAACTCATTTGTATTCTCCAGCAACTCAAAATGTAACAAGTCCCAACATATCTGTTAATAGTAGTAGCCTAGACCATGTAACCTATTCAAGTGAGGAAAAAGGGAGACCCTATCCTTCACCACAGTCCGCTAACTTTAAAATCATGGCTTTCAAAGATAGAATGAATGAAAGTCCCAAGGACCAGATATCCAACCCATCCCAGTTTCAGAGCTTAAAAAGCTTCTGGAATGTGGAAGACAAAAGTAAGCCCAAACCTGCTACAGATGTGTTGTTGTCGAGTAAAAATCTTAAAGATGTCCTAAGTAGAAGTAGGCCCATAAATGATGATATCCAGCATAGAAATTCTAAAGAGATAACAACAGATTTCCCAATACTACCCAACAGTCTCTCTGAGGAAGAACAAACTTCTCAGAAAGTAGCCTCCTGGTTAGCACAGTCTCCTTCCGTTTACAGCGGGGAGAAAATGTATTTGAGTGAAGAAGTTGTGGAAAATATTCCAAAGTCTGTGGCCACTCGAAAAGCAAATGTTGATGAGTTCAGTAGTGCATTAAAAAACCTCAGAGGAGAATCTTCTCCGGCTCCCCATTTCACTAAAGTTGAAGCTGTAGAGACTACAGATGATATTAAAACTTTACCAAAGGAAGAGTCTGATATGCCTGACATCAAAGGTATAAAGTTGAAGACAACTGAAACTATCTCTCCTGCAGCACTGAATAATGTAGAAAATGAGTTCTCTGCTAATGAGGTTAAGCTAGATGATAAAAGATTTTTTGAACCAGTTGCGCAGAATACTCCCAATTCGTCAGTGAATCAAACCACCAAAGCATTTACTCCTCTAGAGGAACAGCAGAGTGTAGGCAAAAATATTGAAATGTCAAAAGATTCACTGAATAATGACAGTCTTGGTTGGGAGCAGCAGGTAAAGGAAGCAGCTAAGGACACTTTACCACTGCGTTACAGGGCTCATTCTAAGAATGAAACTCAAAGAAAGGCTAACTCAAAATTGGAGTACCCACAGGAGGAGGAAATTGTACAAAAAACTCTTGCACCATCAAAGACTGCACATGATGAATTTAAAATTGGTTTTGAAAGACTTCTGGAAGAATATGAATCTCTTCCTGTTGAAGATATCACAATACATCCAAACGTGACTGATCATACTCAAGAATACCAAAGACCAGAACTGAATGCATCCAAGAATGACCCAGATGAGAGAAATTTAAATAAATCAGAAGAAATCATAGAGAAGACGACACTGCCCCCCCCAAAAGACCTACATGATTTTTTTGATGCATTGAGTAAGCTGCAAATTGAAGCATCCGAACCACTTTCTTCCATTCCAGAAAGTACTTCTAGCACAGAGCAGCACGTCCTTTATGAAAAGCCAAGAAAGGAAGTGACATCTTTAACAGATTTACCTGTGACAGAAGTCATTGATGGTACAGTAGATGGTCATAGAAATGTTTCTAATAAAGATCAGGTAGATCTTAATGGTATATCTTTTAACAAAGCTAGCAGTACTCTAAAGCGTGACACACAGACACCAGCTGAGGATGTTTCTATGACCTTTAATATACTGGTAGAGCAGATAAAATTTCCTGTTGAAAGGGAGGCAATCGGTTCAGTTGATGAAGCTGCGGAAAGAGTAGAAAAATCTGTTGTTGAAGCAAGAGAACATGATGATGAATTTCATAATGGCTTAATACGACTACAAGAAGAAGCATCATCTCCTTTTGAGGGTCTTCTTGAACCTAATATTTCATCTGAGCATGTTAAACAAAGCAACTCTGAGCCGGAGGCGCCAGTAGAAGGCTCACTTGAGCACCCACAGGAGGAAGAAATTATAGAAAAGACACTTGCGCCATCAAAGACGGCAAATGAGGCGTTTAAACTTGGGTTTGAAAAACTTATGGAAGAAAATAATTTTCCGTCTGAGAATGTGAAACCGAGCAACTCGGAGTTAGAGGAGCTAGAAGACCAACCAAAAGACAACTATGTGACCTTTTCTCGTGTTCCACACGTGGAAAGATTTATTTCCAAAAAGGTGCGCACTAACATGGAACCGAAAGAATCCTTCAATGATGAAAAACATGGAGCTGAAGACGAGAAGGAAAGTGAGCAAGTTTTAAGTGATGAGGTTTCCTCTCAAAGGGATCTATCGTCTGAACCAAAAGACCTGGCTTATCCCAAAGGAAGAAGCCCACATGATCTTTACCTTGCTTCTCATTGTGAAAGTTTGGCTAAAAATGCTGGCCCTGATCAATCTGGCTCTTATGCGGGAAACCGAGAAAATGTGTTATGTGAGCATTTTCATTTTACTTTCTCATTTCATGTTTTCGACCCATGTTTGTGTAGAGCCGAGCAACTGTTGGCTGCAAATAGAGGCACACATGTTCTGTGTTTTTGCATACGTAGCAACCACAGCATTTTGTTTTTTTTGTTTTTTTTTTAGAAGTTGCAGCGGTCATGATCCTATAACAATGATTTAAGGTTTATTTACAAATCATTTAACCAGTCCTGAAATTAATTTTCTTGCATCTTTGTAACATGGTGGCCTGCACATTCGAAATTAGAATTGATTTTTGCACCTATTGCTAATGTTACAGCAAAACGTATCAACGCGCACATCAAGTTTTGTATAAAACCCCTTTAAAGATACTTACTTTATATTGTAGGTTTTTAGGGGAGTCTATTAGATGGCAATTAGGAGATTTGTTTGGTTTGTATGATAAACTTGAATTGCTTAAATAAAAACACTGCATGTGTTACAATATTAAAGGTGAATGATTTCTATAAGCACATTGAAGCATTAGCTGTATAATGATGTACACTACAGCAAGAGTGTTTAATTCCAGTCCTCCACCTCTTCCCCCCCACCCCCAACAGGACAGGTTTTCATGATATCTCAGCTTCAGCACAAGTGGTCCAATCAGAGGTTCAGTCAAAGACCTGAGCCTCTGATTGAACCACGTGTGCTGAAGCACAGCCAGATTGAGCCACCTGTGCTGAAGCTGGGATATCCAGAAAATCTGACCTGTTTGGAGGCTTGACGACTGGAGTTGAGCCCCCCTTCTCTGCAATGGGGCGCAGTGTACCCTAAAGTACTGGCTTTTTCTGGTGTTTGGGTCAAGACACATCGGGCTGTTGAGCGGGCCAGACCCAATGCTGAATATCTATTTAGGTGATAAAATGCGTAGTAAATACAGAATGGTTCAAACCATGTAATCCTCTATCTGTGTTTCGAGGTTACATCTGCCATTGTATTAATTTATTGATCATGTGCCATTATACAGCACGCTGGTGTTTGCCTACAACTAATTGGCCTACTTGTTAAACATACTTTGACTAACATCACCTGCTCGTAATGCATCACTAACATGTTACTAGCTGAAAATGAATTTGACTTCACGTAAGCTATTGCAGTGTTTCTTGTGCTACTATTACTATGAGGACTTCTCTGGACTTGGTTTCTGAGATTATTTTTACTCTGTTTTTGTGGGAAGAATCCTATATTTCATCAACCACATCATACATACATCTCTCAGGTATTAGTATGTTTTTATAACACGTTTGTGCTGCCAGCCCTTAGGTTCTGGAAACCATGTCTTGAATTTGTAACTTGAGTAATACGGATGATCATTATTTACCTAAGTCCGCAACACGGCAAAAGGGCCATGCTGGCCTGGTACATTAGCCAGCTGCTATATGCCCACGTATTATCTGCATGCTTATTTAGTGGAGCTCTAATATGCACAATGCCTGAAGGTACACACTCATTGAGCCTCTTTTTTTGTCTGATCACACTGCAAACATTGAGTAAAAATGTTTCTGAAAATCATATTAAAATAAGTGTTTTCTATAGGTTGGTGATCTGTTATTGCTAATACCATTAACATTTTCACCCACAATTACATTTTTTTTTTTTTACGAATGGCTGAACATAAGTAAGATTTTTAGTTTGTGTTGAGTAGCTAGCATGTCCTTTTTGATTTGCAGTTTGAGACATTGTAAATTCAAACAACATCTTATTAACCAGGGCAATGGCACTAGAGATGAGCAAACTGTATTGGACTCTGACATTTGCATAGCAAAATAACACACTGTATCCGTGTTCACCTAATTAGTGACTATAACGCATTTAGTGTCCAGTGCCACCCAGTGATGTAAAAGAACATGGGAATAAAATTCAATCAAATATATAAACCAATCAAACTGAAATGTACTCGACTATATGAAAAATGACTCTTAATCAAGTTTCTCTATTGAGACAAAGCAGACGATTAGTAATCGTTCCTGCTGCCCAGAAAACTCAGATTTTGTTTTCCAAATCCACAATGAAGATGTTTGTAAAATAGTTATCTTTGGTGCCGTTTCTCAGGAAACAATGTCCGTAGTATGATATGGAAGAAAAACAAAAAAAGGGTGTATAATGGTGCAATACCATTGTTACTAGAATAGACTCTGATAATGAAGAAGACACTCGCACTCTGGAAATGATGTGCAGTCTGATGGTACTTTGAGGGTTACTCTGAGGCTCTCAAGCATTGGTGAGTCAGATAAAGTATGAACCCGTTACATAAGAGAAATGAGAATATACATACTATACCTCTGATACAAAAATTATTTAATAACATAAAACAAACCGAAGGAATCACACTCCCAGATTCCTCAGGCTTTAAAGCATAAACTCAATGGCTGTAGATCCTGCAGTAAGCAGGGCTGAGTCAGCTGGAAGTCTGGTGTGGGTGTGCTGGCATCTCACTCTCTGGATACCGGTGTGCTGTTAGTCTCCTCTGTCATGTCCAGGGATCGTCTCCCTCAGATGACATGACAGCCAGCTGATTGTCAGGCTATCGTGAGTGTGCTCAGATCTCAAATTTCGGATGCAAATTTACCCTATGCGTTTCACGACTACTTTGGTTGCGACCCCTGACAAAGCAACCAGTCGCGTGAAACGCGTAGGGTTAACTCGCATCAGAACTGCGAGATCAGAGCCCACAGGGATGCTAGCCTGAAAATCAGCTGGCTGCCATGATATCATCTTTGTGGGAGGCTTGTTCTGGACGTGACGGAGGAGACTAACAGCACACCGGAATCTACAGCCAATGATTTTACGCTTTAAAGACCGGGGACTCCGTGAGTGCGATTCGGTCTGTTTTATGTTATTAAATTATGTATAAGGGGATCATACTTTATCTAACCCACCAATGCTTATCAGAGCCTCGGATAAACCCTCAAAGTACCATCGGATTGCACATCATTTCTAGAGTGTGAGTGTCCTTTTAATTATCAGTCTATTCTAGTAGCAATTGTATTGCACTAATATATTAAGAAAACATTTTGGCAGCAAGCCAGAGCGCCGCACCACAAACTTAGACAGTGGAGGGTGAATAAAGAGCGATTTATTGCCAAAACGGGAAGAGCAAAGTTACACTGACATGTTTTGGGCCCTCGCGCTTTGTCAGTGTACTAACCTGTCTTCCTGTGTGGATATTTGTATGCTCACGAACCAGGAAGTAGCTCCGTAATTCGTGCCATGCAAATGAGCTAATGATGTCCAAAAGCATCATCACATCTATCCATAATAGTTAAAACAAAAACAACTTTATTGTACATAACACAAAAACACACAATTTGCTATCAACTACAATTACTATAAACAACTGTGTGGAACAGATAGATGTAAATAATTATAAAGTTAACCATGATCTAATACACTGAAATGACAGAAACAGTAACAATTCTGTTATAAACCCTAATCATAATAAGAATGGAGGACTCTTAACACATATATTCTGAATAGCACTCTCAACAGCTATCAAAAATATCTAAATCTATAACACAATGTTTATAAGTTTATTGGTTATATGGGAGTAATAATTGATGTTTGTCTTTCAAAAAAGAGACAAATTAGCCTCTCTATAAATGCAATTTCTGCAATCAACAAATATATTAAATATTTATTTATTTGTACTTATTTTATATCCATATGTAATCCAAAAAGACAAACAGATCTGTAAGAGAACAATACAGTGGATCACCTAATGGACTAGTGGAGAATATATCCTTAATATTTAATACTGTATAAAAATCAGATATTCATAAATAACTAACACAGTCCACAAATATAACCAGTACATAGTATAGAAGATCATTACGTTTGTAGTTAACCGAGAACACATCAACCCCCATACTATAATTCAGCATTACCATTAATAATCAATGTTTAATTATATAGTTACTGTTCTAGATGGATTGCCGATGTACTAAGCCCACAACAAAAAAAGCTTTTTAGCAATATATTCATATACATTGAGTTCTCGCTTTTCCGACACAATGCGTCCTGCAAACCCGCGTCGGATGCCGGACCCGTGTTAACCGGCGGCGGTTTCTGTCGGATGCGTGAAAACCGTGGCGGACAATTAGTTTTTTTTTACTGCATTATGCACCGTCGGAAACGCATCCGACGGAAAGTGAAACGTCAGAAAATGAGGACTACCTGTACTCAATAAGAGTGTCTATATACTGTAAGGCAAAACCAGACCTAATTTAAATGTGAGAGAGATTTTGAAAAATGATAATTTAATTGATAAAAACTTACTTAATTGGTATTGAGACCCAAAGGGGCTCTAGTTCGTAATATAAAGATCCAATGCATTTTCCTCCTGTCTAGTCTATTGACCCTGCCCCCTCCTCTATCATGAGGGGGGATATGTTCAATGCCTTTGAAGGTAAACAAATGTGACTTCCCATAGAACAAGTAGCAGCGTGTGTAGAAACGGGATGATTTAAGTCACCCTTTTAAATCAATCTCAGATTCTTCTGAATTCTCTTTTTTTTTTTTTTAAGGGACGTATAGTCCTTCCGACATATTGCTTGCCACATGCCAGAAGATAAACAACAAATTTAGTGTCACAGTTGATAAATGTGTTAATAGCATAACTTCTGCCTGTGACTGTGGAAGTATATCGGGAGGACATTTGCATAGAAGGGCATGTGATGCAATGATTGCATCAGAAAGTGCCCTTTGGTTTGTCATAAGGTCATTTATCTGTTGGAAACATACAATGTTTTGGCCTCTCGAAAGACAAATCTAGGGCCCTAATATACTAATCTATTATACACCTATTTTCAGTAAAATTTGCAGTTTTAAAAAAAAAATTGGTGATGTGGCCAAGTTGATGATTTTTTTTTCATTATTTTAAATAAACCTGTGTGGATAAAATAATGTAGCCCTTTTTTTTTGGGAAGAAAAATAAAAAAAAGCATGACATTTTTGAAGATTTGTGACCTTTCCAAAACTTTAACAAAAAATTAGAAACCAACCTCTGAACAGTTTGCACATCTCTAGATGGTACACAATTAACCCATATATATATATATATATTTTTAGAGAGGTGCAAGAGGTCCTATAAATATATCTCTCTGGTCTAGAAAGGATTGACCCTGTACACTGTGTGTATATATGTATGTAGACCCCTTTCCCTATGCCTAAGGGAACTACATAGCAATTATGCGGGCTGCTGTACCCGTTAATCACAGAAGGCCTAAGCCTCCGCCTCTGGGAGCCTGGCATGAGTTCTTTCTCCGTGCAGTGCAGCACCTCCAGCATTGGCGGGATAACCCCTCACAGGAACCAATACACAGTAAAGAATAATACTCCACACAATGTATATAACTAAGGTTTACTGTATACAGGCAGTCCTCGGTTATCTGACACAATGCGTTACTCAAAATGGCGTTGGATAGCGAAACGTTGTAAAGCGAAACACGTTTTCCCATAGGAACACTGTTTAAATTAAAGGTTCCGTTCCTGAAGGCATTTTTAATGCTAAAATACACAAAATATTTTACGCAGACAATAAGATATCCAGCACACACACAAATTATATAATGCATATACTGTATTATATATATAATATAACATTATTTATAATATAATATAAAAATATAATATATTATATAGTATAATATAGTGTAATATATATATTATATACACATAAACAACTTTGCAAAGCGTCGTAGGAACGTTGGATAAGCCGTTTTGGCGTTGTAAAAATGAACATAGGTATGCATTGCCTAGCGTTGGATAAGCCATTCGGTGTAAAGCGAAGCGTTGTAAAACGAGGACTGCCTGTATACCTACTAACACATACAATAACGGTAATAACGGTACCCACAATGTCCACCCAATGACCCAACACGTGATGGTTCCCCCAAAGTACTGAGGGTGCTGTGGCACCAATACCCCTGGCGTCATGTCCCAGCAAATCCCACCCAAGTGTGAGGTAGCGCTACCCCCTGTGGATGCAGGTGCACGCTGGGTACTTGCCTGGGTACTCCAGTACCCAGGTGCTGCTTGGCATAGTGAGTTGGAGCGGGTCCCACTCCAACATAAATCCCTTCACACCTTCGAGTCCTGGATGATGTCTGTCCTGTAGGCCTGCACATGTGGTGGAGTCTCTAATCCCTTTTTCAGACATTTAAAGATTGCTGCCGCAGCTGCGCATGCGCAACAAGTCTGCAGCAGCCGCTGCTACCTTCCCCATTTGCGCGGAGCGCTGGCGTATCACTGATCAGCCAGGCAGTTCCCCCTCACTGAAGGTAAGGAGGGGACTCGGCTACATATCTATATCATTTAAACGCCTAGTGTAAAAGACAAGGTATCCAAACAGCCAGCATTACCTTATCAAATGCAACAATTTCTGATAAAAAGGGTGGTCCCCTAAAATGTTAACATGTTACATTTTTTTTCATATTATTGTTTGTTTTAACTAAACAAAAATGCATTGTTTTAAATGGTGAGTACTTATGTTAAAAATCCACTTACAATTATAGAAAGACATCCATTTTTTGTTACAGATAAGCAGCCAGAAATTGAATCTCCTGAACTGTCAAAACCTATCTTCGTAGACTCTAAGCAAGGTAAGCCAGGCCTAGTAGACAATCAAAGTCAAAATACCTCCTCAACATCTGACAAATATACAATTGAGGTCATGAAGGCAACAGATGAATCCATATCAAAAGTACTAGATTGGTTTAATAGAAGCTCTGAAACGGGCGATGATAAATCACCTGCTCTAGATTTGTTGGAGAGTGGCTCAGTTGAGAAAACTGACCAGTCATTCAATAGTGGTGCAACCAAAGAAGCAGCTGCAGCTAAGGTTGACCATTCAGTAGATGAAACACTCATATCGGAAAACATGACATCAATCTCTGATCATGGACAACATAAAGCAGATAAACAGTCAGAATCCAGAGCAAAATTATCATTGGGAGACCGTACAAATGACGGTGACGAACCAAGAAATATACTACATGTTGAATCACCTATAAATGTCAACCTAGAAGAAGTTCCTGAAGTAACAAAGAATGGTGATCTAAATCCGCAGGATTCAAATTTAGTACAGAATGGAGAATCACTGGTTTTTGGAAAGAGCAAAGGTGGAGTTGGCAAAATGCATCATCACTTTGGAATGTTAAAAGAACCTACAGCGAACAAGGGAATAAATGAACAGCTTCCAATAGATCTGGAAACAAAAAGGTTAGATTATTCTGAAAAAAACATTGAAGATTCAAAAGACAATTATGAACTAGTTAATCTATCAGTGGAGAAACCGGCATCACTAGTTGGGGTGGGCACAACTGAACTTAAAGGTGAGGTTCCAGTTTTTCTTAGCCAGGGAAGCAAGCAGAAAGAGGTTGGAGTAACTTGGAGCAGACCTCAGATCAATGAACGAAGTGAATCGCTCCACCAGCCCATAAGGCAAGCTCCAGAAAAACCCAAAATTGAAAAAAAGAGATTAAGTGATATTAAATTGTTCTGGGAAGGGGATAAAGATGCTCATTCTCTAATACAAAAACCAATCTTCAAAGAAGGCACACGTCCAGTTGGTCAAACAGAAATCCATGTGGAAGAAAGTAATCCAGTGATTCCTCGGCAGAACAGTTTTGAATACTCTCCATTAGACAATAACAGCAACACAAGGCTGGTGACTTTTAGAAAAATAATATTGGATGATCAGCCTTCAACGATATCTCATCTAAAGTCCTTTTGGGAAATGGGAAGGAACCAGACAGAAATGGAGAAAGATAAATCGAGAACAAATGTACCAGGAAGGGAGGGAGGTCCATCAGCTATCCAACATGCTTACAGCGCACCGTCATTACAAAGTGAAGATTTGGATGTTGGAAAAATGTGTAACACCGAGCCCATAAATAAGAATAAAAAAAGACATGCATTGCTTTCTTTTTTTGAAAATGATCAGACTGCAGATACAGAGCCGAAAAAAGAATTCCGAAGTGCTTCTTTAAGTGAAGGTACAGAGGAAGGAGTAAATGAGTTGTTCAAACCTTTGCAATTTCAAAGTTTAAGAAGCTTCTGGAGTGTAGGAAGTAACTTGCAGGATAACACAGATCTGACAAAACAAGTTGGGAAAAGCCCAGAAACTTCAAATAAGACTACTTTTAAGTTTGATATCGTTAGAAGCCAAAATCCAGTGGAAACAAAAGTAGGCAAAAGTCAGAGTTTAGACGAAAACCGTGCAAAAAACATTCAAACTACTTCTCAACAGCGAGCTACTGATTTCCCAATTGACTCCAAGGACAAAGGTAACATTCCAAATGAATTGGATACATTGGAAGAAAACAATATGGAAGTACTAAATGCCTCAGAATGTGTTTCAGAAACAATATGCAAAACTATTGCTCCATCTAAGGCAGAATTAATTGATTTAAGTGCAAGATTACAAAAGCTAAAGGATGAACTGCCTAAACAGAGTACTCACACTGTAGATAGTAAGTTAGAACCCATATCTCCTGTAGCTTTTACTCCGCAGAACATATCCTTTCTAAATTTGATACCTCATAGTTACTATGATTTTCCAGAAAACGCAAAACAGGAAAAAAAGCTTTCTACACACGAAAGAGAAACTGCTGAAGAATTGGTGGCTCCTCAGAATTCTGACACTGAAAAGTTTAAAATAGGCCTACCAAAGCTGATAAAAGAATCAGAGGTGTCTACTTTATTACCTCCGAAAGTTATTTGTGGGGAAAATATTCAAGATAATGCACCTAGTGTGAAAGATCAGAACATACTTACTCACAGAGGTGAAGAAAATGAGAACATAATCGAAAATCCTGTTCTTATACGTACACCTCAGTCGAGGTCTTTCAGTGCAGGGCTGCAGAAACTGTACAATGAATATTCGGATACCTTGCCAATATCAGATGAGCACAGTAACACAAATGAAATGATACCCCACAGTGTAATTGAACATCAAGTGCAAAGTGGTAATGAGCCAGATATGCATTTCAATCCGTATGAAACAATCATGGCAGGAGCACTTCCCCCAAGCAATAGGGAAGACCGTAGTTCTACATCTCCTTTTCAACCAATGGAAATACAGGTTTCAGCAAAAGAGACTCCACTTAATGAATCAAGAACTGACCAAAACCAGGACACCTTAGTCCAAAAAATACCAGAAACATCAGATTCTTTTAGAAAGGTTGTTTCTGGAAATGTTCCTCCGCAAAGCAGATCTTTTGAAAATATGGTGCAGCACCAACACAGTGGTTTTCAAGAAAAACCTAATGAGAACAAGCTGGAAGAAAACCTTCCAGAAAATGTTCCTAGTCCAGATAAAAGTTATGTTTGTCAGCCTGGTGGAGAAATTGAAGATGACATAGAAAAACGCATAATTCTACCTAGAACCCATTTTAATACCTTCAGTGCAGGAATTATAGATTATGTAAACACTGAAGAAATGTTTTATTTTCTTATGAAAAAAAAAAAAAAAAGGTCAACACCAAACATGTGATTCCTTAATTTTACTTAAATAAATCTGTTTTCATGAACTATGCTGACATTTGTGGATTTGCTGGGGAAGAGGGGTATGCTACATACAGAGGCCCTGTGCTCTTCCCCACAACATTTAAATTAAATGCCAGGGGAGCGCATGAGGCTTCTGTATTGTCCCTTACCTGCTCTCCGGTGGCTTCTGGGGATGCGTTGCCATGGCATCACTGTCAAATGTCACCGCGGGTCACATGGCACCGCAACGTCACACGCTCGAGAAAATGTGGGGGGGGGGGGAAGAGCGGGCAGGGGGGCGCAGCCAAAACAGTTTGCGCAACCCTGCCCTAAGCAATGTACAGTATGCATCTTTCCTGGTAGAATGTTTAAAATAAATACCATTGTAAATGCATTTACCTATATTGACCCTTCAAATGTTTTGAAAAAGCCTAAAGTGAGTGATGTAATGATGATCTGGTTACAAACTGACTCGTTTGGCTCACTGAAGAGTTAATCAAAATGTAAAGACTTGCTTATTAAACATATTAAGAGGAAATCAATTGTTGTAGATTTTGACGTGTTTTATTCAGAGAATTATCTATTTACATATTTATTCTAAAATGCTCTCAAACATTTGCTTTTGTACAGAATCCAGTATGCAAGTACATTTTTTTTTTAATATCCAGCATTCATTTTGTTTTACATTTAAAGTACAGAAAATCAGTATGTACGTAATGTGAAAATTAGAATAATTTGTAGATTGCTTGTGATCATATACCCAACAGCAGAAAAACCACTGAGGAGATGTGTCATGCTGATATTGGTAAAATAACATACTTTAATACACGTATTTATAATAAAGATCCATATTTATTGTATATTACACCTTTTATGCCCTTTTGCTGTCAGAGATGACCAAAAAGCGCCAGGACCTGCAGGCAGCAAAAGAGGTTTAACATTTGGTTTGTGTTCTACTCATGACCGCAAAAGTGCTAAAATAAATGCCCAGGCCCAAATGCCAAAATATGTTTATAAGTGAAACCATTCCAAAGTTTTCAAAAGATAGCAGCGTAAGTAGAGGGGGTGAAAAACGGTTTGCTTTAAGACTGACAACGTTTAGATAGAATATCTTAATTTGTATTTACACAAAACAATCTATTGCTAATCAAAATAATTACCCTGTGCCTTAACATTTTTTTTCCATTTTTAACTTTGTTTAATACCTTGCAAAGGACACAAAATAAACACTATATAATGCAAAATAGTTACATTAGCAGAGATAGTCATACAGACCAACCACATGCTATAGCTTTCAGTTGATGGTAGACAATAATTATTTTACATATTAGGGTCACGTATGTGCACTTTGTGCTAACTTAAGGCAGTGATCATGTTACCAAGACAAAATCTAGTAAGACAACCATAGAAATTGCTGATCTTTATTTTGCTAGTTTGGCCATCTTTAGCATTCTAAGTGGCAACATTGCTTCTATCCATGTATTTGGAGTGCTCATCATTCCTTCCCACATTGCTACTTCATCTGTACTGGAGTCCATCCAGTCTACAGCAGTTCCATAACTCTTACCTAAAACATAAGAGTAGCAGAGTATGAGTGATATGTTGAGTGATGAATCTGCCCAATCAACAAGACTCCCTTAATAGGCTCATATAGCATTCCTGGGATGTATTATAATCTGTGCTAATTCCAATTTATTCACATAGATTTACCTTTGGTATGTTACTGATTGCATTTTACTTTTTATTTGTTGTCTATATAAGGGTCCATGTTTACTTTTTCATATCAGTGGAGTATAGCAATTCAGGAACTTTTATATTTCCTGTAGTAAACCCCACATCCACCAAAATGTGGTGTGTGTGTGTGTGGGGTGGGGTGGGGGGTGGAAGGGGAATGGTACATACAGTTATTGTTCTGAAACATTTACTATCAGGCAACAACCAAATTTATTCCCATATAACAAAGCTGCACAGGCTCTGGCACACCCCTTTTTGAGCCCTAACCTCTCTCTAGCAGTGCACCAATTGTATTGTATCATGTGACTGCCTGGTCATTTGATCTTCCCTACAGAATTTTGCATCTTTGGTCATCTTCTGCTGCACTGACAGCTATTTAGTGAGCCCTCGAGCTGAATCTTCGCCGATCAAACACAGGAGATCAGATCAATAGGCAATTTAGCCAATTACTTATTGTTTTGATTGTATTGATGCACATATTAAAGAGGGGGGGGGGGGGAATGTTTAAAAAACGGCAGCTTGGACTGCTGCTTTAAATCTGAATATTTAAAAATATTGTCTGTTTCATTTTAATGTGTTTAAAGAATAAAACTAGGATACAGAAACATAGAATTTGACAGCAGACAAGAACCACATGGCCCACACAGATTGTCAATTTTCATTGCTCTTGCAAAATGCTAGTTCCTGCTTGGCTTTCTTTCAGATTTAGGATACCGTGGTGTCTAAGCCAAGCATTTTTCACTTTATTGTATTAGCCTCCACTACCTCAGTTGAGAGTAGAGATGGGCGTATCTGGAATCCGCCGATTCCTTTGGTCTGCGAATCAGTCTCAAAAAGGGCGCGTAGTCTTTTCCGTTTTTTTGTTTTTTTAAATCACCAACAACCCAATCCCCGGATTCCACAATCCGCTGGTGTAGTTTAACAACCAATCCCCGGATTCCACAATCCGCTGGTGTAGTTTAACAACCAATCCGGGTTCCACAATCCGCTGGTGTAGTTTAACAACCAATCCCCGGATTCCACAATCCGCTGGTGTAGTTTAACAACCAATCCCCGGATTGGATTGTTAGTCTACCAGCGGATTGTATCCAATGGTGCTTTTTGATTAATCTGCACGGATTGAAATTGGAACAGTTGAGGCTATTCCACGAATTCTCTGCAAACCAATTCCTCACATACGCCTTGAACCTCCGGCTTCAGCGCATTACCTCATTCTAAGCTTTTGTTTTTCTTTCAAATTTGCCTCCCCCTGTTTGATCAAACTTTTGATGTATTGGAAAGTGTCAATCATATCCCCCCGTTCCCTTTCTCTCCTTCAAAATGTATATGTTGAGATCCTTTAGCCTTTCTAATGTCTGTCAAACTATGGAGTATTTATGTATTTTAAGACAAATGTAATTGTTGTGCAATTTAAATGGCATTCCTCCAACTGTTTTTTTAAATTGACACAAAGGCCCTTATTGTATAGGCTTTGACGTGACAGATCAATCTGCTATTTATTTGGAGCTCATTGAATAAGAGCAAAAGGGAGCTTACAAATAAAAAATAAACTTTTTACTAGTACTTCTGATACTTTGATTTAAAGAGATTGGATTTCAATACATTTTTGTAACACAAGCAGGGCAGTTGATAGGGGGGGGGGTTGAGGTGAGGGAGATAGATGCAGGACAATTGACCTAGTAGCTCCAGGGGCCTGGATAAAATCGGTGATATCTGCCATTGAATTTAATGGTCGGTATCGCAAATTCAGTCCTAATAGCACAGACCGCTCTTTGAGGATTCCTATCTCAAGAGCTCCACAATGACTGGCCGTGAAAATGTTGTTTTGGTAATGTTGGCAACTATGCAGAATGGACACTCCTCTACAGATGTGGCTGGTTCTGCAGGCACTGAGGGCCCGCTAACCCTCCCACCATACTTCCGCACCCTTATTTCCCACCCAACAACCTGGGGATCCAATTAAACACAGATCTGGGACCTGTTCAAGCTGTTGGCAGCCCTGAACATAAGCAATATACAACATAATTCAATCTATGATTTTAATAACACTATCAATATACTGAATTGATCTAAAACTACCCTCTGGTATCAGTTTAATTTGTATCTTACCTGATCCTAAGCCAATTCGTAAGCCCCCCAAAAAGTGATTTGTCAATCTATTATGGTCCCAAACCGTGAGCTCTGCACAAGCCTCTCTCAGGTCCTCTGTTTTGAATCCATCATAAACCATTGTGTGGTTGAAAACAGGATTTGGTGTCTTGTCCACAGTTCGTGTTTTCTGGCGACTTTTTCTGCTTGTATCAGGAAGTATTGTACTAGGAGTAGGAAAAGAAAATGTACTTTTAAAATAACACAAGACAAAACTTTAGTAGAATTTCTGTATCTATACATATACAGTATGGACTATATCTAAAGGAGGCGATTGATATTGTAAACTCAATTTCAACACAGTTCGTAAACTACAGGTAAAGGAAACCCTGAATGTTTATGATAACCGTGTACCCTTTTTGTAAGTACAGTATCATCTGGATCTGGAACTACAGCACTTTGAAAATGTTAAAACCCAATAAAGGTTACTTTTTTTTTCTAAAAACAAAAAGAATGGTTACTGCGACACAGATTGTTACCTGAGGTCAAAATACATTTATGAGTTAAATTACCTACAATTGTCATTTAAATATTTAAAAAGGAGGCTGAATAAGGGTGTTCTGGAGTTTACATTCCTGTTCAAAAGGTGAAATCCCTCGAAGGTTAATTGCCTTTGTTTTTTTTATTTTTTATATTGGAAATTAAAATAACCCCTATTTAATAAAGTCTCTCTGCAAACATGAGGCAAAACGAATGCAGAGGAATTCAACAGTAACATACAGTATTTTAATCTGAGGAGAATGTTCTAATTGCTTTCAATGGAATTTCCGTCTTTAAATAATATGGTGCTGTAGTTATTACACTAGTTTTGCAGCCAAGATACTTTAGCCAATGGCAAATCTAAGTAATGGAGTTCTTGTGAATCAAGTATTTTCCCTCTATCCTTAGGCCCCCCGTGCAAACTCTTGATTAACAAGTAGGCCGACAAAACACACTCAAACCTGTCCCACATTACGATTTAACAAGTTTATAAACTACAGATTAATTATAAAACAATTGCAGATGTCTGCTTTTTGTAAATAAAGGAGAAAAAAAATGTCATTTGCCTAGAATTAGTCCTTTAATCAGGTCACTACTATAAATTCCTTTGGTTCAACTTTTCCTTTGGTTTTAACCTTTAGTGTGCCTTTATAACGTCCAGTGGACATCACATGAACCAGCATGCTGGTGGGACATCATGTGTTTTGTTTTGCTTGTGTCTAGAGCAACACTTCCTCTTTCATACCCTATGTAAGAATCCAATTCAGTGATTTGATTTGTAATTAGGTATGAATCCAGTATGAAGATAAAATGCCAAGTATATAGTATGATATTGTCTGATTTGCAAAATGTTCTTTCTTTCATACATATATCGCATATGATATTAACCTAGTGGTGAATGAGTATTTTCTGTATAATTCAGTTAGATTGGAATAGTATTTTTAGTTATAGTGGGAGTGCGGCTGTGCTGAGTTGTCCGAGCAAGGGAGGCCCTGTGGATGGCCTTTGAGTGACCATAGACAACTGTGGTTACAGCTGATGCAATCTTAAAAGGCTATGGCATCAGGTTGGATTAAGAAGTAGGTTTGAGATCCTTCCAGAAGACATGCCATATTAGGCTATTCTCTTGCATGGAGGGTGGGCCGTTCCACATTAGATATGACATCAGTTTCAAGCTGTAGGACCTTATCTGGCAAGAGAGTTAGCAGTAGCAAGAGCCGATTTAGGCCTTGATTATACTGCAAGGCGGCAGTGCTATTCTGTGACATCACCCAGCGCTACTGCCGAGCAGCATCTTGATTATACTGGGGAGGGAGCAAAGGAGGCGTGGCCGTGAGCAGTTCGCCCTCATTGGCTTAACCGCACACGTGACACGGCCGTCGCAAGGAAGAAACAAATTTCTCTGTCTCTTCCCCAGCCTTACGCATTGCAGTACGGCACGCCGCGACTGTCGCTTGCGGTATAATCACTTGCATTGGATGCAAGCTACCTTGTTTTGGCACTGTTACATGCGACGCTGCACGCGTTTTTGTTTATAATATCATGGCCTTTGGGATATTATCTGGATAAATATCTAGCCGTGTGTAGCTAGTAGAGAACAGAGGGATTACACCAGAAGGATGTGAGAGGGATAACACCAGTATAAAGACGGAATGAAGTTTAACATCAGGATACCAAGATCAAATACAAGTATTCCACTCAGGAACAAAATAATATGCAACTATCATTTGAGGATATCTTAACGTATTTGATGTCACCACCATTTTGTATGTAAGTATTTATCGTCAAAATAAAAGTGAATTTTTATGCGCTAAAACCAGAATGCAGAGTACTGTTATGCTGGGTTAATTGATCGAAAGAGACAAAGGACATGGTACACCTTACAATGGTGTGGGTCGCACCTACAGTATGTCCCTGCTAAACAAGAAGTCGCATGGTTGCAGTGCTGGAGAAGTCCATGGAACTGTATGCATGTATTAAAAGGAATTACACTGCTTAAAGATCTTTAACTGAATACAGTACACCATTGACATAAAATGTAATTACCATTTTATGAATGAGTTGATTTTGTTTCCTCTAAGCATAGGGAGGCTGCTGCATTCCTTAATCCAGATGTGTACTTCACCAGTACCTGGAGACTTCAGACCTGCAACAAAAAATGAAACACTGTTATTTGATCTCCAAGACTTGCTCATTGGTGCACTGGTTACCAACACACTTCACAGCGTTCTTCTTGCAGCAGTGGGTTTAACAAATTGTGTCATTTCATTTAGCTGGAAATCTCCTAAAAACAATAATAAAACGATACAATATCCAAATAATACACCTATATCAACGTAGATAATGAAGATGCATAAAAACTAATTGTGATGTGAGCACTTACCTGTAAAAGCCTCCGGAACATATTTGAGAGCCAACTTCGTCTCTCCTCTGTTCTCTAATCCAATACCAGCAGCTGGTGTCTACAAATCAACAAACACCACATTTTATTTTCTATGTGAATTTATGGAGATGGATAAAATCCTGTACATGATTATGCAAGTATAATCCCCCCATTTATCCTTAAACACGTTGCGTATAATATTCAGGTGTAGATCACATCTGAGATTGTATATATAAAGATCTTTATTTAGCACCATTCAAATGGTATGCAGTGCTTTACCGAAGAAGCAATTGTCCATGTACCCGTTACTCTGATTTAACTCCATAAAACACTTACAATTTAGTATTCGACACAACTGTACTAACAGATTAGGACAAAGGCAGAAGCAGCATGAAAAAGTGGTCATTCCATCCCACTATTTAGCTCAATGGTGGCAAACACTAAACACTGTATAATGTAAATGTCGTAGATGCAGGTAATATAATAGTAATAGTGTGGAAAAAAACCAGCTACTTACACGTGGCTGAAGTGGATACCAGTTCATTTGTTTGTTGTTCCAATCCCACGTTGCCAAATCAAGATAAACTTCACCGAGAAAACTATTGCGGCCAAGAGGATCATTGTGCCATACCGCGAGGTTCAATTTTTGATTGAGAAGACTTGCTCTGTCAATTTTATACTAAAAGAAGGTAGCGTTTGATTAGATTTACAATGCTGGTGTGCTGTAGTCACACTTAATAGTTATTTTATTGTAGGTATGTTGCCTATGTCCTTGTGTATCTAATACACCATTTTTAGTAACCACGTGGATGTGTGCATATATAAATCCCTGAGTAATGTCACAGAAGCACGACCGCCAAGAGGATGAATGGGGATCACCATCGAAACGGAGATGCGGAAATCTGTCCCCTGTGGTTGTAAGTGGCACAGAGGACAATCGATGGGAGGAACAGTCGGTGGCCAATGCAGTCTCCTGAACAACAGGTTCTGAAACTTTATCATTTGAGACCCGTGTGAGTGCATTAGTCTACCTCATCACTCTTCCGCCTCTGCGGACCTCATCATTCTCCCCCCCCCCCCACGGCATCCGCCCCCACGTCCCAGGCGCTTGTTCCCCACCCTGTCCCAGATGTTTGTGCTTCCCCCCGCCCGTCCCTGGCAGTGTTTCGCCCCCTGTCCCTGCGCTTGTTGCCCCTCTCCCCGGCGCTGGGTCACCCTGTCCCCGGCACTCCTTACCCCCACTACTCAGTGGTCCCCGCTGAGGGGACGTGTGGTCAGGAGGAGAAGCGGCAGCCGCTCCTTTCCCCCCCTCCCCATCCCGGTAGTACCCGCTGAGGGGAGAGGTGGCGGGTGGTGTGTAGCGTGTGCGGCAGGGGGTGGGGGCGGGTGGAGGTGAGGAGCTGCGGGTAGGTGTTCAAGCAGCAGGGTGTTCAAGTGAGGAGTGGCGGCGGTGGGGGGTGGGTGGTGCGTGTCGGCAGCGAGGCGTTGAGGTGAGGAGTGGCAGTTAAGGCGAGGCGGCGGCGGGTGGGTTGTGAGGTGTTGTGGTGATGAGATGCAGGCGGGTGCTGTGTGTCAGGCGGCCGGGTGTAGCATGTGAGGGGGGGGCGTGTTGAGGTGAGGAGCTGCGGGCGGGTGCTGTGTGTCAGGCGGGGCCGGTGGAAGTGAGGAGCGGTGGATGGAGGGTGTGAGCGGCGGGTGGGGTGGATGGTACCTGGCGGTCCCGCTACGGTGGGTTTAGGGAGTTAGCTGCACGGCGTGTCTCTCAGTCAGAGGGGCACGCAGTGTGAGGAGCCCTGTTTTTGTGACATCCTCCCACCCTGCAGGCCAATCAGAGCGAGAGCCACCAGCAACCAATCAGCAACAACCCACAGACAAACAAGATTTCAGTTTTATATATATAGATTTTGATAAAGTGATCTGTAACATGGGGGTGATCACCGCCGTCGCTGACTTCACGGCTTCTGGGTCACTATTTAGAATGCATCGGGCTATTAAAATAAGTCAAATGCATTCTAATGTGACTAAAACGTAAGGTAACCTGGTAGCCATGATATTTTAATTGAACCCTTTTGCTGCCGAAGGGGAGACTGCATCCTAAATGCAGACGGCTTTATATATATATTTTTTTTTAAAGCATGTGTTGTCGTGATCTATATCTTTCTCTTGAAAGGAGTTTAGTGCTCACTGAGCAGGCCCTTGCTTCAACTAGTAGTGCAGATGGTGGCGCTGTTAGTGAGGAGCAGGAAGGTAGCTGGGTTACAGTTAGAAGGGGAAGCAGGGGCAAGAGACAGGCCAGTTCTGAGCTGACCCATCCCAATAGATTTGCCATATTGAGTGAAGACAGATTCCTCTAGCAGCCAGGGGAATAGTTCCTTCAGCACACAGGGGACTCCGGATGCTCAGATACAAAGGAAGATTGTGGTGGTAGGGGACTCCATTATTAGAAAGGTGATAGGGCAACAGATTGCCCTGACCACATGAACCGAACAGTTTGTTGACTCCCGGGTGCTCGGGTTTAGCACATTGCGGATTGGGTAGAGATTGTTGGAAGGGGCTGTGATTGACCTGGCGGTCTTGGTACACGTTGGCACCAATGACAAAGTTAGAGAAAGATGGAGGGTCCTAAAAAATTATTTCAGGGATCTAGGCCAAAAGCTTAAAAATACTACCAGTGCCATGCGCTACTGCAGGGAGACAGTCAGAGATTAGAGAGGTTAATGCTTGGCTAAGAAAGTGGTGTAGGAAGGAGAGTTTTTTTTTTTTTTTTTTTTTTAGAGCACTGGAACTCATTTTCTGAGAGGTGCAATCTTTATGCTCGGGACAGATTGCACCTCAATGAAGAGGGATCTTCTGTGCTGGGGAGATTTTAAAATAGGATAGAGGGGGGAGGGGAATGAAACGGATAACAAACTAAATAGAATAGATGAGGAAATAGCAAAGCAAGTTTGACAAGCAGCGAGACACCCATAGTAAATACCTCCCCCCCCCCCCTCCTGTCCACTGTCCCTCTCTCCCTTTGGGGGGTGGGAGAGGGGGAGCACAGAAATAGGGGGGAGAGGAGGGAGCAGGAAATTTAACTCACGGGCAACACCGGGTCTCTCAGCTAGTTAAAAATATGAATGATTATCATATCAAAATGTTATTTTTTTTACATCCGTTAAACTCCCTGAATATTTTGTAAATCAGTATTGAGACAGAGGAGTAAAGTCTTGTCCTATAAAAAAAAAAAAGTTCACATAGTATTTAAATACTCATTTATTCTGCACTATCGCAACTGGACTAACACGGATATTTGTTCTAAATTAATAATATTTGTCTGTGTGTAATAATAATCTACCCAAACACCTTTCATGATGACATTCACAGATAAGGGCCCATAGTTACCATCTATCTGTGCATACTCCATACGACACCTAGGTTTTTATTAACTAGAGCAACCGCTTTGGATTCTCTTTCAAGCGAGAACTAATTGGATCTATATGATTACTTTAATGCATCCTTTCGGGTGAGAGAAATAACGAGCAGCACTATGTGCCGCGCACATCACACACTGAGCAGGTGGGCGGAGCCAATCAACCAAATCTCTACCGGAATGGGGATGCCTGCGAGACTTCCGGATTGTGTCATCACTTCCTCTCCGAGCCATTTGTTGAACGCCACTAGCACGTTGCTGGGTGGCCCCGGGTTTTAATCTGGCAGCATAAAATACGGAGACCCGCCTAACAGCCACGGAGGGGGGAGGGTAAGTCCCGGGTCACAACACAGCGCTCTGCACCTCGCTCCCCCTCGCCAGCCGCGGTATGGGAATCCCGGGCGTGGCCGTAACGTGGTGATCCCGCTCTCCAGTGTAACGGAGCTGTCCTGCTGCGGTGGGGGGGTAATAATGCGACACCGGCTGAGAGACCGCGCTGACACCTCCGCCTCCCCACCATCCCGCCGGCGCCTGGCTCACCCCACCCAGCGCCTCCGCCGCGCTGCCCGTGAGAGGAAAAGCGCGACCTCCACGCAAGGAGCGAGTTTGGGCCTAGCGCCGGCACGTTCTCCGGCGGACTCCGCCATGGACTCGGAATGTAGCTCCCCGGCCTCGCCGTGTGATGGGGTTTTCTTTTCGGCTACGGAGCTGGAAGAGCTGTTGGGTGTAGAGGAGGAAGAGGCTACAGACTGGTTTAAGGAAGGCGAACGGCTTGAGGGAGAGGACGCGCCATTAGCCGACCTCCTGCAGGAGCTGGTCGGTTGCGTAGATGTGGCGAACCCTCATAACGGCGTGTCGGCCGGCGTCAAACAGGCCGAAGCGCGGCCTGCAAACATGGCGGCGGCTGTCCCTGCGAGGGCCAACGGCTGTTACCCGGGCAACAAGAACGCCCTGGCTGCGCGCCTCAACCGCCTGCGGAAGAAGGAATACGTCAGCGGCCTCGAGACCCGCGTCACGCGGCTCGCCAACGAGAACCACCAGCTGCTGCGCGAGCGCCAGGTGCTGGGCGCGCGGGTGCGCGAGCTGGAGGAGGAGGCGCGCTACCTGCGCGTGGTGCTGGCCAACGACAGCTCGCTCTCTCAGCTCCTCGGCCGCCTCACCGGACTGGGCGGGGTCAAGCTCTCTACGTCACTCTTCAGGGATCCGCCCACCGGCGGCGACCATGACTACGCTCTGCCCGGGCTCCGCGAGCCGCCAGGACCGGAAGTGACGGGGGAAGAAGGGGTGTCCCCGGGAGGGGTGTGCCTGCACGTGGACCAGGAGAAGGTGTCGGTGGAGTTCTGTGCGTCATGCGCCAGGAATGCGTCATCTGCTGCCAAAATGTAGGGTCAAGTACCTGCTCTTACTTAGTGTGTTGGACATCTTCAGTCACAGGACAGATCAGACACTATAATCCAGACTAATGCTGATGTGTGTTGTAGTTATGTGCTGCTGGGCAGGCAGTGAATTGTTATGAACTTTGGTACATGCCTATCAGTCCTCTCCATGTGTCCTGCTTAGTCTGGGACGCCATGGCGCCCAAAGTATTCTTTTGATTTGTGGTTTCGCTGCTCTTCAAAACTAATAGATGAGCTGTGAATCAGAGAATGCTTGAGGCTGCGCTTATAGTGCCGGCGACAGCGACGTCGCTTAAATTGAAGCCATTGCGTGCGCTTATAATAGGAGCGATGCGATGGAGTGGTCGCAATCGCTGGAATTCACTTAAATTTAATTTTTCCAGCGAACGCTGCGTGATGTTGCCGGCACTGTAAGCGTAGCCTTAGAGTGGGAACTACACGCCATGTATATCCCAGGCTTGTCTGATAGTGTGGGGTATGAAATAAGTAATGGGTGGTATAATATCGCCATCTGAACTTGATCCTTTCATACCCAATGTGGTCGAGTCAGTCTGTTTAGGCAGGGGGTGGAGGCTATGGGAGGTGGACTATGGCTTGAGCCATGAGGTTTTGCAGCACCTTTGGCTTTAACCCATTCGGTGTCGGAGCTGCCTGCATTACGTTAACAGTCCGTTCTGGTACTGAAAAGGTTAAACGCATGCAATGAAGACTGTATCTGCATCCATTATACATTACTAGTAAACCTCTCTTGACAGTTTCTCTTTTAGGTGATTTCTCGCCTTGCTCCGTTGTAGGAGTTAAAGAGCAGTCGTTTCCGCCTCACGACCTGGTAAGGATCCCTATAATTACCCTAATGCAGAACTAAGCTTTATAAAAGATAAGAAACTAGGGTACACATCTGTTCAGGAATAGTCTACTTTCTGCATGTAAGTGGCAGTGTAGCCATGTCCAACCTTTAGCAGAACTGCATATTTTAGCAGTTATTATTTTCAAAGAGTAATTATAGATGTACATTATTACTGCACTTGGATAACAAGCAGTACAATCAATCAGTGGTAGTTTGGTCAACAATGTTGAATGATGAAAGAGCTTGGTGTCCCATATTCTGGGACATATGCAGAGAGGTTACCCACTGTAATAACTGCTTTTCAGTTAAATACATTTGCTAGCAAATGCCTTCAAACATGATTTCTCAGAGTTAGGAAAGAAATGGAGTACATTTATCTTTAGTATGTTAGTACCATGCAAAAATCCACTTGCAATGGTTTCTGTATACAGTATTCAATTTTCCGACATGTTATAAGCTTGACAGACAGATTAAACTGTTCATGTTAGGGTGTGTAATTATCTGTAAAGTGAGATTTCACAAAGAATTCAAATTGGATACCAAATACGGGTATAGTGTACAAAGTACAGTGACTCTTTAGGTCATAGCTCATAAGTTTAACACCGGACCTTCAATCTTTTCACCTCCTAATGAGGTAGTGATGCTTTATATAAATACATTTTTGGACATATTCGTGATTGTAAGTCACTTACAAGAGGTCACCCAAGTATTTGACCTGCATCAAGGCGTAAATGCAGCTTTTAAGAAGCAGTTATATGTGGCATGCATTACAGCAACCATCCACACACAAAAAAAACCAACATTTCTTTAAGAGATCTCTTGCACTTCCCAACTATAGTTTTTTATTTTTAAAAATATTAAGCAGCGGGGTAAGAATGGAGCTCTTCCCAGAGCTCATTGCAGTCTCACCTCAGAAGCTAGGTATTATAGTCATGATTTTTAACCTCCCTTTTTTTTCTTTTTTAAACTTTACATGCTTGGGGCATTATATTAACACGAGTATGCGCTTTTGTTGGGGGTTTGCTGCTTTCAGTGCCTGTTTCACACACTCATAAAATCTGGTTTGAGCTTGTGTGCCTTGTACATAAGAGTATTTCATTTGAGATACTTTGGATATGAAGGGCCTGCAATACAAAAATTCTGATGTAAGAGACGTGTGAAGCTGTAATCTTATCGGCGACCCACATACAAAAACCACCCCTTCCAAACTGCATCACTGGGCTATGGAGCCTTAACAAATGGCCTCATTCTTTGTGAAATCTCGCTTCTCCCCAATGACTATGTATATTTAGCATCCTTATTTTTCTTTATGCTAAAGTGGATTCAGCTGTATGGGACAGAAGACACGGGACCAGCTGCTGACCCACATGTCCTGCTTTGTTTAAAAAGGTAGTATGGAGGAAACAGAGGTAATATCAGGGTATATCTTTTTTTCTTTTCTTTTGTACTGTGTGTATGTATTGTGAAATGGGAAGGGCTGAGCATGCAGTTACCCGATGGAGTAGTTCACACCTAGTAGACAATGTCTGCTGTGTAGGTCTGGAGTCTAAAAGCAAAACATTCTGTGTTTGGGAAGTGCACAAAATCTGCCTTTTTGTATATTGGAGGTACGTAGTGTGGGGAGTTAACCCCTTTCTGTATGGGACAAACTTCATACACTTTGATGCAAAAAAAAATCATCATGTTTTTTTTCTCACTTTCTCCCAGTAAGGGGAGAAGGGCTGAATTGTAAAGCGTTTTATTAGTCTGCATTTATTTTTTTTACGCCAGTTTTCAATGACACTACAGAATCTCTTCCATGGTTACATCATGCCATGAACAGTTCCTGCCCTTTTGAATGAGAAAATGCAGTCCGTATAGAGTATAGACGGTCACACCAAAATACTCCAGTGTAGTGTAACTCAGTCATAATACATATCACGATTTAAGTTCAAGGAAAGTGGCCTAAGCAAAAGGTGTATGTCAGAAACTCCATAGACTCTTTAATTGTGTTTAATATAGTGTTTGTGTTTTAGGGTGTGGAGATGTAGAAACAAGGTCTGTGTTGTCACTCTGTGACTGCGCTTTATCAAGTATCATCTTTACAGAACACTTGTAATGAAAATTTAGAAAAACTGAACCATTTAAATGTTTCATGGATGTCACAAACTTTGCCTTTCCACATTCTATAACATTTAGTCAACATACTAGAGCCTGAGTTACTTACAAGTATATACTTTTCTTCTGGGGCTGTCCAAATGCAATTATAACTTCTACATGTCGGTAATGTAAATTGTCCCTGTGCAATTGTTTGATTTGCCAGTCACGTGTTGCCTGCAGCATACCTCTTTCCTTATTAAAAGAAAGGTTCAAGATGAATGTGTAAATATTTATAGTAAAAATTCCAGAACTCCTGCAGATTGCTATTACAGTTCTGAAGAGGAGTGAGCGTAGGTGGTGTCACACACATCCTTGCCTCAGTCAGCGCTGCTTTAGATGAATGTATTGACATATAAGTGGCAAATTGAAGTGTTATAGATGCAAACAGATAAAAACAAAGTGCCCACCTTCTTATCCAAGTGTGTATTTGTATGTACACAGTTTTTTTCCCCCCCCTAATTTTATATAATTTTGCACACTCTATCTTCTGTGTGAACTGACGATCCAACACGAGTGAATTGCTTTTGGAATGAAGTCCCACACAGTAGTAAACATTTTTTTTTTAAATATGTATTCGAGTTGTTCTTGAGGACTTATGTTGACATGAATCCATTCAATATTTTTATTTGATGCTTCTGTTTCCCTCAGGATTGTGTTAATCAGGTGTTACTTTGTGGTTTTAGGACTGTAGGTGTATGTAATGATTTAATCACATTACCAATATATAATGGAGAATATGAAATACAAATGTTAATATTTTTCTTTCTGTACCAAATACACACATGCCTTGAAGTGATCCATCTTAAAATACTTGAATTTTTTGTAAAATGTTTCTGTAAATAGCTTGGGAGAATACAACATTGGAATAAAACAAGAATGACCAATCTGCCATTTATGAACTGAGAATTCTTCACAACAGCTGCTGCGACTGGGAGTTTGAAAGAGTCCATTTTGGGGGCTTTTATCTTCACTATACTTTTAATGAAAATTTACAGCATAGCACTAACCAATCACCTCATACACATTACAGAGAGATGCTGGTTATAACAGATGCCATATTTATTTTTAGAATGGATTGGTGCTTATCGGATTATCCGAGTGCTGCAGCCCTTCTGTACAAATGTATTTTTTTTTTTTTTTTTTTGTGCGTGTGGAAGAGGTTGGAAAAAGAAATCTCTTGCTTGAAATTGAGTATACATGGAACGAATGTTGATCCACAGGTAAATCTGATGGCCATTATTTGGTGTCGGGAAGCAATTTATTTTTCCCTGTATGAGACCTCATTGGATGATGTTTCACTGGGGTTTTCCATTTGCCTTCCTCTGGATCAAGATACTGTAAATACATATATAGGATAAGTATGTCATCTAAATTTAGCATAGGCTTGACTTCCCCCCCACCCCCCCAAACCTCATCTGCTATGTAACATCCTTGGAATATCATGAAATGCCCGTTAATATTTTATTTGCATTTTATCTCGGCTTTCGAGAGGCTGTGAGGGAGGGACAGAATTCCGATTGCATTTAGGTCCTTCTGTGTGAATTGGTGTATGAAGATAGTGTGCAGCTTTGCCATCACAATCTTATTTTCTCTTGCTGCAAATAGGGGTCTCAATTATTTCCTTGGTACAAATAAAGTCATATCGGTAATCTAAGGGATGCAGTCTGAATAGTTGATAGTCCGCACAGTGCTGCAAACTAACCTTCTCTCCTTTTTTCCTAAACCAGCTCAACGCTGCCCACCATCAGTCCACATCTTGTAGATGGAGAGGTGGTAACAATAGAGTGTTGGGAGTATACGAGAAATGCATTTCATGTACATTTTCTTTTCCACATTTTACAGAGAAACCAACAGTGCTCCAAATGCACCTTTTGGGTTACATTTTAAATGTTTTAGTAAATGTATAATAGTTGCATTTAATTTGCACGGTTGCCCCAAATATAGGTCCTATTTCATGTACCTTACTAAAGCTGTTAATCATATTTCATACCTT
This sequence comes from Ascaphus truei, assembly GCA_036426205.1. Taxonomy (NCBI): domain Eukaryota; kingdom Metazoa; phylum Chordata; class Amphibia; order Anura; family Ascaphidae; genus Ascaphus; species Ascaphus truei. The sequence continues at coordinate 267,894,924 of CM071569.1, forward strand.
GCCTTCACTCTCAAAATATAATTTACCTCATGCAGTGCAGGTAATACTAGCTGAGCAGAAAGAGATCCTTTATTTGAAAGCGGCAGCTCCGAATAGATTCATTTTAAAATCTGAGCTCATCCATGGCCACCGGACATGGAGAGCACACTCCAATACTTGTTGCCTCCCAGTTTAGATAAACATGGCCACTGTTTAACCAAGAGAAACCTCTATTGGCCACCGGGCTGAACTCTGACCTGCCATTTTGTGTTGGTGGGTACATTCTGCTTACTGGGGGGCAGGGGGGTGCTGGACTTGAGGGGATGACAAGGTGACAGGTCACTACTATTGGAACACTAGTCCTAGGAGGCACTGCCCCTTTAGGGATGGCCTCCACACGCTTACATATGTACAACCCTAACCTTCGGTGTTAATTGTCTGTATGAACAGAAAGGAACCTAAAACTACTGTTAATCCTTGCAGAGTAATTAAAAGGTGAGATGGCAATAAAGGAACATTACAACAAAATTATACATATTTTTAAATAAGTGAAACAGGGACCCCCTACTTCCTGTGGTATTGCTAAATCTGCCACATCATGCAGGCAAATAGAAAGCTGGAAGTAACATTGCAGTTTCCTACTGGCACCCGTACTGTGCCACATTTAAACCTCCATATTCTTTACCCAGCCGGGTATGCTACCAGCAGCATCTATGGAGGTATGCATCTTGAGATGTAGGGGGTAACAGGAGTTGACCGTAACGCTGAACAACTCTGCTTACCACCTCGACTAAATAAACAAAACACCCAAGGTGAAACCAGTTTTTAAATGTGTTTGGTTCAGTCTATTTTGAGCACAATTTCAACATAATTCTCTACTGTTAAAGCCTGCCTTTTACAAGCATCGCACAAAATGTTCTGTGCCCTTATGACATTGCATGATGGAAAGGTTCATCACAAAACTAAATGTTCTTTTCTGTCAGAAAATAGTTATGTAGTTATGCAAACACCAGGAAGTTGAGTAGATTTCGTGACTAGAGCAGTGGTTTTCACCCTTTTTTCTCTTGGGATACCCCTAACCACACTGCTAAGGCACCCCTACAACAGGACAGGGTCACAGAAAACAGGACAGACCGTCACAGGAGACTGACAGAGGGGTCAGGATAGAGACACAGCCTCTGCTGCTACTGCCTCTGCTTGGCCACACACCACAGGCACCTGACGACACCTGCTGCTTGGTAATGCAGTCAATCAGGATAGAGGAAACTTCCCTGCTCTGTGAGATTGGGGAAATCCCATGGCACCCATTTAATCCTCCCACAGAACCCTGGTTGGAAACACTTGACTAGAGGCACATAGGGTGCAGGTAAATTGTACCTTTTATTGAAGACTTCAGAATGTTTAAAATGGTTTTTTTTTGGTGGGTAGATTTATTTAAGGTTCTAAACATTTTTGGTGCAATTCACAAGATAATGCTAAATGAATTTTCCCTTAACGTTTTGCAGGAAATGTACTGAACCTTGTCAGAAAAAAAAGAAAAGATTTTAAGACTTAATGTGGAAGATCCTCGATATCTGTGTCAGCTGTAGGCAGTTGAAGCATTTTCAAATATATTGAATAATGTCTAGAACTGATGTAAACACCAAACATAGCCTGAAGAATCAAAACAAAGCTCATCTTTTTTAGAATTGGCTTTGAAACGGTTGACCAGAACCGCAGAATATTTCCTCTCTCAGGCAAAGGTGCTGTGCTGTATCTGAAAAGATGAAAAATATAATTAGTCTCCTTTTTAGAGTAACTTCTGTACAGGAGGAAAGCGTAAAAGGTGTTACGTGGAACCAAGAAATGGACAGAACAGTCAGTGACCTAGGGAAAGATAACATTAACTTTTTATATTTGTAGGTATTGCCAACATGACTGTTCAACAGATCTTAATTAACCTGAAGATCTGTGGAAAATCGTGACTTTAAGAACCAGGACTTAACTAAAATCCCATGAGGACCTTTGAGTTGAGATTGGTCTGTTAAGTAAAAAACGGTGGCGCATATTTACTAATGTTCTTCCATAAGTACCATCTAACCCAGGGTTCTCAAGACCAGTCCTCAAGACCAGTGGCTCAGTCGAAGAGCCTGCTTCAGCAAAGGTGGCTGTGAAAGACAACTGCCTGTGCTGAAGCAGGGATATCCTGAAACACGGAGGGGGGATGGGGAAGGGTCTTGAGGACAGGAGTTGAGAACCCGTAATCCAGCCCATTTACTTTAATGAGCCATAAAGGGTCTAGATTCTGACACCGTAAGCATTTTATTGAACATTCAGTTAGGAGTTATACTATTTGGCATGGGCCATACAGTACATATGTATTTTAAATGTTAAGGTGACATTTTAGCGTTTAATGTTGGTGCTTCATCCTATTGACCATATTGCTGGCGTCTTATTAATTACCCAACCTAGGGAATGCATACATAAAAATAGAAATTAAAAAAACGCTTGCCGATACGGTACCAAGGGTGAGATTTTAGAAAAGCAGCAATTCTACTTCCTATTACCCACTACATCTCAGCTCAGACAAGTGTCATTATGTCTGCGGTTCTTATGTAGGACACCACCATGGGCGAGAATGAATTTACAACTCTGCCTCAATCACGGTGTGAATAGAAATCTTGATTCCTCTGAAGCATGCAAATAATTACTCTTATTTGCATATTGTGCTAAATTTAAAAAGCACTTGCCTACATTGTAGGTAATCACTTCTTTTTTTTGACTGGTGGGGAATCTGCAAACAGGCTCTTGCAGTCATGCTTTTCAACTTTTATCTGCACCTCATGGAGTTTTGAGGGAGTAAGTATAGATCTACCAAGTGGGCGTATGGGCGGTTTTCTGTTAAAAATCCTACTAGACGTCTGGATTTTGTGCCAAAAATGGCAGCTTGAAGGTGTATAGAGTTACCCCATAAAGCTTTCTAGCTGCACATGGTGAGAAGTGCTGGTTCCTCATTCCACATGATCCTGACACAAAGTGCCCAGCGGCTGGAATCAATTGGTCCTTTAATATCAGTGGCAACAGCTACCAGCAAAGAGAGAGGATGTGGGTCAAGTGATCTACCTGACCTGTACTTCCTACGCAAACAATAAAGTGCACAATGCTGAAGGGATTTGGTGGGTGATCAGGATCAAATGGAAAACTGAAAACTTCGGCACGTAAATGGCAGATGAGGTTTAATAGATAAATGTAAAAGAATCAGGTAACTTACAAATTAAATGGGGCTACAGTAGGAGAATTCTTAGATGGAGAAGGATTTAGGAGTGCTTAGTAATAGTGCCGAAAGTCATGCAGTAGCTGCAGAGGCCAATAAGATCTTATCTTACATTAAACGGGCAATGGATGGAAGGGTAGTAAACATAATTATGTTCCTTTATAAAGCATTAGTAAGACCACACCTTGAATATAGAGTACAATTTTGGGCACCCCCCATAGAAAATACATTCGGGAGTAGAGAGAGTGCAGAGAAGAGTCACCAAATTAAGAAAGGGAATGGATAATCTGATTTATGAGGAGAGGCTAGCTAAAGTAGATTTCTTTATATTAGAAAAGAGGTTTTATCTTTGAGGACTCTGCAAGCTCTATTTGCAGTTCAATTAGAGAAAATGCCTATTAGGTGTTGTATAGGTGGTATTTAACACTGGAAAAAATCTCGGATGTTCACAGGGTGTCTTCCACCTGCCCTAAAGGGTGTGGTCATAGACCCACTATGTTACACATGTGGTCTTCCTCCATAGTAAAGACCACGTGGGAAAACCCCCACAAATTTGTGCAGCGTCCTGGGATTTCCCTCGACATGGTCATATCTTAAAATAGACCATTGAAGGTTGTAGATAGGAGCTCCAACAAACTGATCTCATTATGACGGTGGCGAGATGTTCGCTCGCGGCCTCCTGGTTGGGGGTGGACATGCCAACCCTAGCCCAGATCAAACAAAGAACTTGGTTTTCCCTCAAAATTGCAAAATTAACTGCTATATTCACAGATACATGTCCCAAATTCCAGAGTGTGGCAACCTGACTGATATGATAGCCTCCACCCAAGGGGGCATCCTCCTCTTACAAGGACCTCCATTTTGTTTAGTGACCAAAGGGGATCGGTTGGTCGGTATCTTCCACCTCGGTTGGGGTCAAGTGTATTATTGGGATTGTACTAACTTTATATATTTTGAAGAGTATTTGATGTATGTTGTTTTCCCTTACGGACTCCTATTCAATTACATCAGTTCTACTTAGATTTTTTAGAAATAAAATTGCGTTACCCACCTATTCCTGATCACATCATTTTGAAATTGTCCTGAACTGTTCTGTTTTGGAGAACAAACATCCTTACCGTGGACTCTTAAAAGCAGCAATTGATTGTCTTATGAGTATGACCCTATTGCTGCAGCATGGGAATGGCTGCTACATGTTTCATAACCCTAAATAAAAAGCACCAATCAGATTTGCTTTGTGATTTGTTTTGCACTTTTAGTCAGATGTTATATATGCAAAATTCTATTTTAATGTAACATCACTACGTTAGCGGGTGGAACTACACTTATACCGTAGCAACAAATTTGTTGTTTTGAATGCAGAATCTGCACATGTTTTATATCGTACACAATCTTACTTGTTGGTAGGGGCGCAGCTCTAGGCAAGAGTTGAAATTGGAAGCCTTATTCAATGTGCAGTGAAGCAGCTCTGGAATGTAACACACAGGCTTCCCTGCCAGGGAGAAGCTGCCTCACTGCACATTGAGAAAGGGTCTTCATTTTGTAGACATGTGGCACTCAAGTGAAGCTTACCTGGCTGCAAGTCCTCCATTAACAGGTAAGGCCAAGAGAATTGGATACAGGCCGCCAACAAGAGATCCAATTAGTCCACCTCTTACCACCGCACAGGTTTGACAGTTCAGGTCACCTAAATATTGGATTAAAGAACCCCCCCCCAAAAATGGCATCAATGTACAAAGGAAGTTTAAGGCATTTACATCTGATAATACATTGCTCTACAGTTGCATTGGATCTATGGACATGGGTGGTCAAAAGTAAAATGGCAATAAGGAAATGCTATTAAAATATTCTAGTTGGCCAACTTTGTGACAAAGGAGGTTAACTTTGAGATATTTAAAGTTCATGTTCACCTTTTTTTAAAGATATCAATATTTGCGACAAAATGTAACATTTCCTAGTATATTATAAGACAAAATGTCTGTCCAGAATCACAGTCCACATTGGCAGTCTGCAAGGCAATACAAATGGAGAAGGTCAGTTTACTGCGTGTAACCCAAAAAGGACAGCAGACCTGAACGTTAATAGAACAAAATGTCACACAGGCATTATTTACATTGAGAAAAAAAAACTTTCAGCTCATACATGACACCAAGTCACAATATGTGCTGTATCATCAGGTACAGCTCAAATAATATATTAAACAATGCCAGATAAATATTGCTAGCTGACAACTGCACTTTAAGAAAATGAAAATAATTAGTACTAAATGTGTGAAATGATGGCTGAAAGAAAAAGCTAAAAAAATATCTACTCTAAAATACTAAAAAAGCACTTTGGCACAAATATTGGCACATATCAGTGCATGAAATACACAAACAACAAAGTAACTTCCCTATGTCAGTAGAACCACTCCAGGGACCAGCGAGTCCCGTCTTTTCTTTGCCAGCTATAATCCTCCTTTTCCCAACATCCTATCACTGCTGTCCTGTTTGTTCCACTTTCCAAACCTCCCGACATCCCCCTATATTCAATCCCCACTTCTCCGTCTCCCCAAATACTCAACACGCTTAATATTACCTTATGTTTTGTCCACATCTTTCCTTCCTTAGGACATTATTCTATATATGACAATGCGGCTGTTCTTCACCAAAAAGCCCCATTGGCTTCAGGGCCTTTCACAGTATATAGAATCTACCACTTAATTTCCCTTTGTTTTTCCCACTAAAATGTTAGTTACACCCCCCCCCCCCCTAATATGCCTTTGTTCTCATTGGTTCCTTTTTCTCCCTAGTCTCACCCATGTCTTCCTATATTCTCTTCCATCCTTCAGGTCTTGCTCATATCTCAATTATTTTCCATGTCTCACTATTCTTTCTGTATTGTCCCCTAATCTTCCATTTCTCCCTCAAATCTGTCTCTATTCTTTTCTAATTTTCCATCCATTCTTCCCTTCCATTTCCTTACTTTCCCTCGCTCCCCCACAATCTGCGCTAATATTTTATTATCGTTTCCCCATGTCTCCTACATTCTGTAGAACGCCCTCCCCCCTGCATGTTTATTCATATTTACATTTCTTCGTCGTACTTTACAATAGGATGTCTTCAAACGACCCTTATCTGAGAGGCTCAGGATAAACTGCATCTTTAATAAGTCTCTGTAGTCTGCATGGAAAAAAGCCCTGTGCTGCCTGGTGGGATGTGGCAAGTGAGAATAAACCGCCTAGATTGCCATGTGTACACTGCTGCAAGCTTTGCACCTTGTTAAATAAATTAAAATCAGGGGAAGCGACCGATTGATTTAAGTCCATGGGGAATTTTGGCGTAAAACAACCCAATACAAGAAAAGTCCCAAAAGTATCTAGCAAGTTTAATATAACTTTCCAGAAAGCTACTTCCCAAATGAAATATTTAAAAATGCGCACCTTTGGAGTTGCAATATTTGTTTTTAAAATGTCAAACCCGTCATTAATAAAATAACTATATGATTGTAAACATTTACCATGGTCTCCGATGAGCAGAGCGGCTCAAAAGGGTATCAAATCTCAAACTATTATTATACCCTCTCCAGAATGTAACTCTACTTTTAAAGAAAATTAGCTCTCTCTCTCCACTAACAGTGAACAGTACATACTAATAGAAAAATCACATCATCGGGCTTCCAGAGCCATTTTATTAGAGTTTGCATGCAAGCTCTCACTGGGAGCCACAAACGTACTCCTTCACCAGGGGTGGTCAACTCCAGTCCACCAGGGCCACAGATCTGGTTTTCAGGATATCCCTGCTTCTGCACAGGTGGCTTAATCAGTGGCTCAGTCTCCGAATGGTGTTGACCACCCCTGGTGGTTTGTAGGGGGATTGGGACCTCCACTAACAGAATGTCTCAGGGTACCCAGAACAAAATTGCAGTGCATACACAGTAACAACCCTAGCCTAAACTCACTAGGAGGTAGCGTGCCACCAACTACGCTATGACGGGACCTACACAAGATCACTGCTTTTACAGGGGAGTGCATTTTTCCAGGCCCGCACATTCAAACAAACCATTAGCATGGTGTCATTTCATACAAAATGATCATAGAAAAATAAAGCATTGGTATTTCCACACAGTTGTATTTAAGTAATTCCTGGACAGTACATACTAATAGGCAAGTAGCATCATCAGGCTTCCAGAGCCATTTTATTAGTGTCGGTTACCATTGCAAATGATCACTCAAAGACAGCTGACACTTTCAAAACAATTGTATTGGGTTTCACAATCTAATTACTGTACTTAGTTGGTCACAAAGAAGAGACTAAAGTTTCCAAGCTAAACTATTTGTGTGGCCTGCTAAGTAATGTGTCAGAACATCCAGGGGGAGCATATAGTGGGTTGAGAAAACAAAACAAGATACACAAATATAGTGCAGACGTAATGCAATCAGTGAATATATGTGGCAGTGTCTTGGCTCATAGCTGTACTACTCACAGGACTAAAGTGTATATATGCAGTTGGCAAATAGGGTTGCCACCCTTGATGGTATGAAGGCACCGGACCCCCTATCGATACTCCGTCCATAAACGCATGTGTAAGAAGAGAGAAAACACATAGTGCGATCATAATATAACTTTATAAAAAATATGGGTAAAAATGCGCACTACAATGTGCTAATATATAAAAGCAGGGTCACAAATTGTGAGTAGGAGTTTGTCCCGAGCAGCTCACCGCCTCCCTGGGTCACAGGCTGAATGCCACGGCACTGTATCCACGATCGGAGCCTCCCTCTGTGCGCCCGTCTGATCCTCTGACGTCACGGCTGCAGTTTGGTTCAGCTACGGGTCGCCTCCAAGACCAAATAGGTCTGCTGGTTCCTCCCTACCGTTTCGCCCAGCTACCAGAAACTGTTCTCGGCTCTAAGCCGAGAACAGTTTTCTGGTAGCTGGGCGAAACGCGTAGAGGAAACCAGCAGACCTATTTTGGTCTTGGAGGCGACCCGTAGCTGAACCAAACCTGCAGCCGTGACGTCAGAGGATCAGACGGCGCACAGAGGGAGGCTCCGATCGTATGGTACCGTGCCGTGGCATTCAGCCTGATGACCCAGGGAGGCGGTGAGCTGCTCGGGACAACTCCTACTCACAATTTGTGACCAATGCTTTTATTATATTAGCACATTGTAAGTGCGCATTTTTTACCCATTCATTTTTTATAAAGTTTACATTATTGATCGCACTATGTAGTTTTCTCTCTCTTTACACATGCGGTTTATGCTGACGGAGTATCGATAGGGGGTCCGGTGCCTTCATACCATCAAGGGTGGCAACCCTATTTGCCAACTGCCTATATATACACTTTAGTCCTGTGAGTAGTACAGCTATATGAGCCAAGACACTGCCACATATATTCACTGATTGCATTACGTCTGCACTTATATTTGTGTATCTTGTTTTGTTTTCTCAACCCACTATATGCTCCCCCTGGATGTTCTGAGATACTTCTAAACTTTGGAACCCGTGAAACAGGTCCCACCAGTGAGGTTTGAGCTGGGGGATTTTTTGGTCATTACATCTATTTAATTTTATCATTTACACCATTATTATTTATTCACTTCTTATTCAGCTGTTCGTGCCTTTTTGTTCACCTGTTTACACAAGTACTGCTAAGTAATGTGGTCATTTTATTTAATATCCTTTTTTAAACATTCACAGACTGTTTTTTTCTTGATGTATTTTGGAAAGGACTATTAAAAGCATAGCATATACAGTATGAAGACACTCTTAATTAACCATTTTGAGCAAACATTATAAAACAAATATAAAACAAATGTAACTAAAATTCAATAATGAAAAAAAGAAAAGCCACTAAAAACTTACATTTGATACATTTCAAAATACATGGTGATTTCTATCATGTCAAAAGCTTAATTACCAACAAAACAGGCTCCAGGGTTCTGGCACCCAGTGATAACTGAATACCAACTCCGATTTCCATGAACATAGTACATTATTTACATTTTCCTTGACTTAAAAAAAAAAAATATTTCTCTTGCAATTAGGTTTAACTTTATTTAGGAAAGTAGCAGAGAGTGACTGTGCCCTGCAAAAAACTTCAAGGTTAGAGTGCAAAGATTCAAGTAGAAACCTTAAATGTATTAATTAGCCATTAAAAAGGAGGCACAAAATAAACCTCCAACGCATTTCACGCCCACACAGCGCTTTATCAAGGGTTTTGAATGTATTTTTTTATGTAACCATCTTTATATCAAAATATATATACAAATATTAAATGGAAATTAACAGAACTTATAGGCACCTTAAATCAAGTCCCTTATGTCTCCCTCTCTTACAGTCCCCTTGTTTGTCCGCCAGGTGTGTGCTTGCTCCTGTCTTCTCTGGAATTACCTGCGTGTTCTCTTGGTTCTCCTATAGTTTCCAGTCTACACTCTGACTGCCTTTATAGTTTCCTGTCTTCTGATTACTTTTGCCTTTGTTTTGTATGTTCTGAGACTCACCCTGCCATAGCCTGTTTCCTGCCTTAGTCCCGCTTTCTGTCTTTGTATTCTGTCGAGTCCTAGTTCATTTATTAAAAAGGTCCTTGCTAGTAATTTGGCTTGTCCAGTTTGTCCCTGTGCCATGTTCCTGTAGATTCCTCATTGCCGACCCCAGCCTGTGACCCAGACAACGCTACCTTGCCGCCAGCCTTGGACCGCTGCCTGTGACCCCGACTACGCCTTTTTAGTGCTGTTCGGACAATGAGCTCAAATCCTGCACCTGGTGTCCCCTGACAATAGCAAGCCAGACAACGAGGCCACATATTCAATATGATTCACTGCTTCCCATGACTGGAGAAGAGTGTCTCCAAATGAATTGGGTAAAACTCTTCTCCACCTCAGGGAAGAGGATTAATAGAATATTGAATGGGAGCCAGTAATCTTATGGGAAAAAAAGGGGGGGAGGTGGGAAAGTGACCTGTGTCTTTTTTTACATCTTCATAATACATTATATACATTTACATTATTCTCAAAATGAAAGATGTGTACCTGAAAGCAGAGACTCGGATACAGTTCCATTGTAAGCAGCTACTGTAGTCAAGAAAGGAAGGACGGCCATTGGCAAACATGATGTAAAGCGCCCCTGTGTGATGTTCAGAACACGCCTGAACAAACTGTTTGCTAATAAGCCAGCAAATGCTCCATTTATTCCAAGGTAGATGGATCCAAATGAGAACAGTTTTCTGTGAAACATAAGCAGGGTAGATGTAAAAAATATAAAACCCATAATACCATTTTTTTCTACTGCCATTTTCAAACGACTAAGCCAATAATACAATATGCCATCACCAAATTGAGGATTGTTGGTTTGTAAGATGTGCCACGTTTGTTTGACCAATGTAACAAAGTATTTTTTTTAAATGGTTATCAAAGCATGCACTATTTTAATAAAGCAATTATTGTGTCCAATGTTGTTTGCGTATCAGAGTACTTCCCCAGTGTTTGCTGTTTTGTGCACTTTCAAAACAACACAAATCCATTCCTTATGCACAGCTGGAGAGCCAACAATGAACACTTGTGACTAGAACTAAAAAGGAGCAATTCCTCTGGAGCTGAAATGATCACGGTTCAGCTTCTTAGACCCCTTCTTCAACATGCTTAAAAAAGCAGGGTGCTGACAAGAACTGCTCCTTTAATTATACTATGTTAATGGTGCTCCCTAATAGGAAAAATACATACTATCCTAAGAAAGAATCCCCCAAAGAGAAGGGGATGAAACCTCTTACAAATAGCTTACTCGGGTATGCAAGAAATGTAAATCAACGTTAATTCATCACAATTCCAAAACAAAAAGCCATTGCTTATAAAAACAATGTCAAAATTCAGCATTATACTGAAGAGGGGCACTGACTGACACCACGATAGCCCCATTTCTCAATCCAATAAACTGTCCCTCACTTACCTTTCGTTTTCAGGAAGACGGTCGAACCTTTCAGTCAGGAATTCTCTAATTTCTACTCTTGAAGGATTCAAGGATGAATTCATCCCATGAAAAGCCTCCTCCGACATGTTGTCTTCCTGTCAAATATGCAGCTGTTAGTATGCCACTGATGACAGCTATCATTACATAGATCTCTAGCAACTAAGTGAGCAAATGGCAGAGATCAATTCAAGGCACACCGAAAATGTCTCTAACCGCACTCGGCTATGGAAGAACCCATGTGCAAACGATTGGTGATCCCGCATAAGTTTACCTCAGAAACATTTTAAGAACTATGCAGCGGTGTAACCCTTTTGAAATGCACTCAGACTTTGTAGAAGTTGCGTATATTTATGCCACGTATGTGCTGTAACAATACTATAATCAAATTTGAGTTTCTTTATTGGATCTGGACAAGTACAAAGTTCCCACTACCAAATTTTTGTTTTGTTAGACTTGAGGTGGGTGCAGCCAGTGACAGAACCTCTCTCCCCCCTCCGGGCCCTACCTGTGGAGTGGACCACCTGGGTCAGCTCCCGCTGCCACCACCACTCCACTGGTAGAGCCCAGGGGGGAAGGAGGGTCCATTAGAAATGCTGGAGCGCTGTTTCGGCACTCATTTTAGCAGCCATAACAGCGTTCCAGCGGGTGGAGGATGAGCCCCCTGAAGGTGGTGGGCCCTAGTGTAGCCGAATCGACTGCACATATTCCGCCACTGAGTGCATCACAGTAACAATCAGTGATATACAATGGCAGACAAGAAAAACGGTACCATGCATTCCTATATTAAAATCATTTATTCACCAAGCTTGAAAGCAGCAATCCCTCCCATTTTGACATTTTTTAAAAAAATACATAATTTGAACGCGGGGGTTCCTCCGGGGCTGAACCGCTCTATTAGCTGTGCGGACCCCCGCCGTTCCTGAGATAATTATAGTTTTAGTGGCTGGGTTACTTTCTGGATGTTTATAAATTGCGGCCCCATTCATCCAGCAATAACTTCCCAGGATTTGGCCATATTGAATTGGAGATGAAACACCAACAACTAATACAGTAAATATCTTGGGGAACGGGGGTGAGGATGATCCCCTGAGCTAAGAATAGCCCGGTTCAGCTCTGAAGGTCATAATATTCACAAAAACTGTCAGTAAAAGTAAATTATTAAAAAGATACCAATCACCTAGTTTTAAATTATTAAACATACCGACCACGTATTATTATTTTTTCCTCATTCTGGTAGAATTAGTTACTAGGATGAGGCCCGACTACTATTAATAATTAATAATAGTATATATACACACACGTGTATATGTATCAGATATGTCTTCTCTCTCTCTCATAAATAGGGAGCAGTGACATATACAGAGATTAATCTCTTACCTCGATTCACAAAGACAAAACGAACAAAACAAGTCTCCTCCGCCAGGCACCAACTACACCGAGAGCCCGGACCTTCAAACACCCCGCATGTCCATGGGCGCCGCCATCTTTTCTGTCAGGTGACTGGAGGACAATACGTCACACGGCGCCTGGGTGCAGGGTGTACAAGCAGTGCAAGTGGTATGAGCTCTCTCTTCCTGCCGGGAGGAGGCCGCATACATCCCTCAGCCCCGGCCATCTGTAACCCTCCCCTCTCTTCTCCCCTCCCGTCATGTTCTCCTGGAGCAGGGATTGGCTTCCCCACCAAATCCCCTGTCCGTGCCTGAGACCCCGGCTCCTGCACAGTGACACACAGCAGTGGATGCAGAGACACACACAGGAGTGGATACAGTGACACACACAGGAGTGGATACAGTGACACACACAGGAGTGGATGCAGAGACAGGAGTGGATACAGTGACACACACAGGAGTGGATACAGTGACACACAGGAGTGGATACAGAGACACACGGGTGGATACAGAGACACACAGGAGTGGATACAGTGACACACACAGGAGTGGATGCAGAGACACACAGGAGTGGATGCAGAGACACAGGAGTGGATACAGTAACACACAGGAGTGGATACAGTGACACACAGGAGTGGATACAGTGACACACAGGAGTGGATACAGTGACACACAGAAGTGGATACAGTGACACACAGGAGTGGATACAGAGACACACAGGAGTGGATACAGTGACACACAGGAGTGGATACAGTGACACACAGGAGTGGATACAGTGACACACAGGAGTGGATACAGAGACACACAGGAGTGGATACAGTGACACACAGGAGTGGATACAGTGACAAACACAGGGACCGAGCTGCTACAAACTCCACATCTTCATCTGAAGATACAACATTGATTTGCCCATCTTTGTGCTCACTTGAAAAGCCAACCAAGAAGAAATCACACTGCAAAGGAGAACATAAAACACATAGTATTTAACATTTGCGTTTCTTACGGTTATTCTGGGTGTCTGGAGGGTGCTTTATTATTCTGGGTGTCTGGAGGGTGCTTTATTATTCTGGGTGTCTGGAGGGTGCTGCACTTCATTGGATATGTTGAATTGCTTTCTGTGATCAGGCTGTGTGGATAAGGACCTTGCCCCTTACATTGACTTGCTGAAACTTTAGCGACTGTTTTTTTGTACTCAGACAGATGAGATTATTTTAATATAAAAGAGGCTGAAACCAGATCTAGTAAAAGTTAAATACAAATCAACTGCATTTTTTTTATTCTTGTGGCTGGATATATTATGTGAGACTATCTGTGGCTGATAATATATACATGCTTATATGTTCCAAGCTTATGGAGAGAAGACTAATGTTGGACTTAAACATTTGCAATATGCCTGGCAGCTAAAAATATACCTAAGTCTCCTAAAAGACAAAAAACAATCAGATTTGTACAACTTTTGCCAATATCTGACAGCCAGTGCAAGTCTGAAGAGTATAATTAAGAATGCCAGTGAAAAAGCAAGGTGGGAATATGAAACATCTTGTATTAGTTATCATCTGAATTTGTATGCAATCTAACATAAATATTATATATGTAAAAAGTATTATTTTTAAACACAAAATCTAATTATGTGCTTTCATGCTTTTACATGCTTACTATATATATCACATGCAGTTTACACTATTTATTAATTTAATGTTTTACCAGGATGTAATATATTGAGAGTCACCTCTCGTTTTCAAGTATGTCCTGGGCACAGAGTTATGATGACAAATGATACATGGTTACAAATACAGTTACATAAGTGAACAGGGTGTTTTTATGGCATTTATGGCTGATGATGCTTTGCAATTTTGAGACTACGAAAGTTCACAAAAAGAAGAGTTTTAAATTTGGTGGTAAAAGAGATTGCACTTTGTGCATGAATGACAATGACTAAGTTCATGCAATTTCGGATTGTAATTTAAATATGCTTATATAATGATTTTGTACTACAGTACATGCCACTGAAGAGATTCAGAGGGCACCTTCCTGTTCTTTATTTCACATCTTTGCATATATCTGCTTTCCAACACACACTATGTTCTATTGAAAATGATTTAACTGAGCATGAATTAGATTTGTTGTATAAATTGATGCATAAATAATGTATTGATGTTGTGTATTTATATAAATGAAATACTTTATTATGGTAAAAAGCCAGTAGGTGCATATCACCAATACTAGTTGTGTGGAGTCAGGTTCTCTGGCCTGGAGTACTAGTTCAATTTGTGTGTGTGTGTGTATATATATATATATAATATAATATCTAAATATCTATTATATTATATCCACAAACTATATATATATCTCTCTCTCTCTCCCTCCTCTCTCTCTCCCCCCGCTCTCCGCTTTCACTCTCTCTCCTCCTCTCTCTCTCTCTACTTCTCTCTCTTCTCTCGCCTCTTCCCTGTCTTGTTGTCTGTCTCTCTCTTTTTTTTTTTTGTGTCTCTCTCCTCTCTCTTTTTTACCCTACTTGTGTCTTCCTCTCTGTCTCTGTTCTTCTCTTCTCTCTCTCTCTCTCTCTCCTCTCTCTGAGCTATCTCCCATCCACCCCCCCGCCGCCCCCCTTCTGTGGCTTACAAAATGCTTTTATTTGTGCGAACGGTCCTGTTTGGAGGACCGAAACATCGGTGATTGTGCCAGTTCTTCTTTAATATACCTGTTACACAGGATTATTGTGGGTGCTGTCTCATCCTTGCTGTGGGGCCCTGGGATACAAGGTCTGCCTGATAAGGAGTGCTCTATTTACATGTCTCTCTAAGGGATAAGCACCTAACTTAAGCAGTATATGTGAGTGCCATCTGACAACTTTAACACACACATATATATATATATATATATATATATATATATATATATATATATATATATATATATATCACAAGATTCGATGCGCCATTTATCTAGCAGTAGAATTTCCTGAGAAGGTTTTCTCCTCGCGCTTCTTACTAAAGTTGGCACATCTGGTTCCTTTAGTTTGGTACTCGTTTACATTCTGTCACTACAGATTATCTTCAGATCTAGAACCGCTTTTGAATACTGTTCATGCAGCATGAAACATTAAAACATTCACAGAAAAAGGAATAAATAATTATCTTCTGGATTGGCATTTCATGTTCAGGGCACGTCCGAATATTAACATAGTACCAAGCAATGCCGAGTATGATTAGGCAGTTACAATTATTTAAAGTTTTACGATATTTGATAAATAGTAATATCAAAAATTGGTATTGCTGGTTCTAACCACACAGCAATAGATACAATTCTACTCTCCCACTCCTCATTAGAATGACTTAGGGGCTTATTCTATATTAGCAGAAGCAGCCAAAATGTCATATTAAAGTCACTGAGGAATTGTGGTGAAAAACATCCTGATCAGCTGGTTTGATTGCTATAGAATAATCCCCTTAGAAGTTTTGGTGATTGTGAATACCACACAACATTTGATCCTGGGATTCACTTATGTACCAATCAGGCACTTACACATGGAAATGACCATAGACTGGAATAGGAGTTTCTGTGTGTCAGTGCCTGAACATACTCTGTGTGTTATTTATCAAACTCTCCAGATGGCAGAAAATGGACGAAAACTGATACAAAAACAGCACCTGGTTTACCCAAGGATTTACTCAATGAGAGATTTTAAAGCAACTGGGAGGTAGAAACAAAATAGATATCCCTTGGAGGGGTGCTAGCAGACAGTGGTGCTAGCAGACAGTGGTGATTGCAGTCAGCTGGTTTAGCTCACACTGCTAGAGCTGTGACATATCTCCCACCCTGGTAACTCATGTGTGCGCCTTTTTCAATTGAAAGTCTCTCTCTGTCTTTCTCTCACTCAACCAATTCACAGACGGATGTTGGTGGGGGAGACAAATTTGGTCTAGACTTTGATAGAAAACCCCCATATTCTTTCTCTCCATTGTACTTCTTTAATATACCGCCAAGCCACATTCCCAGTCCTGGAGAAGCTTGTAGCCCCAAGAGGATGAAAACTCTTCCCCATCACTGGGAAGTACTGTAGCTTCACAAGCATACTGAATAGGAAGCTGGTATGTCTGATTTTGAATGGCTGAGTAGCTTTTGTGCCACAGTAGAGCTATGTAGAATTAGTACTTTGATACTGTTCTATAAAAACAAATGAATCTGTAGTCTAGTTCAGGGGTGCGCAAACTGGGGGGCGTGAGATTTTGTTGTGGGGGCGCGGCGGTTGCAGTGGCCCCGCGCTCTTCCCAGAGGCATTTAAGTTAAATGCCGGGGGTCCGCATGAGGCCTCTGCAACCTCAACTTACTGGGGTTCTGTAGTCTTTGGGACGCGTCGCCATGGCATCGCTGCATCAAATACGCCGAGTCATGCGACGTACGCGCCGCAATGGTAACACACGTCAAATGACACTGCGGTGTCACGTGACATGATGTCACATGATCCGCGGCATCAATTGACGCCGGGTCACAGAGAAGGGGGGCACGAGCGCTGGAGCTGTCACACGGGGGCGGAGCTCCAAAACTTTGCGCACCCCTGGTTTAGTTAACATTCTGAGTAAGATATCAGAATTCTTGACTCAACCACAAATCCCTTGTGTGTGTCAGATTGTTGAAACATTTAAAGCAGCGAGGGGAACCTCTCACTGCAGGTTGACATACAGTACCTTTGAAAGCTTGTTCAAAGTTGTTTTTTTCTTGTCCATACTGATGCTGCATTAATGTTATTTTTTACCCCTGTTGATGCAACATCCAGTAACCCTATGATTTCCAACACTTGAAAATAAAATCCAGTTGGATGTGATACATTATAATTATAACATTTCACTTTTCATTAACATTTTCTTTAAGGGTCTCTTCAATGAATTTTCTAAAGGTTTCAGATCAGAAAAAAATATTACGTATAAAAGGACCACAACAGTATTGTAATGTCAATTTGGATACGGTTAAAGGCTTGCAACATGTTTAAGTATAATATTTTGTAAGTATTTATAAACTTATACCATGTGTAGTTACATTTTTCTGGCTCACAAGTTAATTTTAGTGTGAAAAAAAGTCACTTAGCTGCCTGAGTAACTACAATGAAATCAGCAGTAACAGATTTGGTCGACTGGCTGCTAGATGACGAGCACTAAAGACTCAATGCATGGTCAAGCTAAATGTTTGAAAGGAGGGAAAGCATTAGTTTGATATGTGTGTAACACTTAGGGCCTTACTCTATATCTGCTGAAGCGGCCATGCGAGCTGTTTTCGGCTGAAAATCCCTATTGAAGCCTATGAGAATTCTCGTCTGAAAACAGCCACTTCGGCAAATAAAGAATGACCCCCTAAGTCTAGGTAAGTAAAGAATATGGAGAAACGTTGTGGGCATAGGTTCCCTTGCTGTACCTGATATCACGTGAACATAAATACTCGGGCCATATTTGATAAGCCCTGCTAAGTTAAAAGGCACATTACAGCATAATCACATGAATTGGCTGTAAGGTAGCATACCACTGCTTACTAAATATGACCCCGCAGATTTTAAGTAAAAAAAATTTATTCCAGTTTCTGGGTTATGAAATCTCATCAGTTCCCACTGATAGAACATATGTTTCAAGGTTTCCCATATGTCACCTGCATACACTGGGCCTTTATGCCTTTTGAATGTTACTATGGTCTCCAGACCAGCCTCTGCAGTCCCACGCACGGCTACATAGACCCTCACTGTCGCATTGTATTTGCAGGGCATCTTTTGTCAATGTATTTCATGCTTATCATATCAGAATCTACATATTCAAGTGATGATTGTTCTAACAATTTCATAAATACTTACAGGAAGGGGCAGAAAACTAAGTTGGTCACTTAGTCAATGGTATTTTGAATTATGTTTCCCAGCTAAATCATTTATTTATCTCTTCTATTTATATGTATGACATTTTTCCCACACCACTCACATATTGTAATTGCTTGGGGGCAGTTTGCCACGGATATGCTACTGTTTTTAATGCCCGCAATAGGTAAAGTACACGGACTGGCCAGCTGAGTCACTTATTGCTTTTTCTATTCTTTCCACATGTAATATATCACAACACTAAAATTCTAATATATTTTTGACAATAAATATAGCTACATTTTCCAGCAATTCTTTGTAATATTTTTGCAAGAGGTATGCATACTCTGTGGTTTAATTCTGTGAGGAGACCCATATCAAGAACTGGGCTGGAAAAGTACCATCACTTGGATACAGTGGAATAGGGTTACAGCAAGTTTAACTGAGCCAAAATAAAGACAGGAAGGTACTGTACAATATAGCAGCCAGTTGGAAACTACTGGCCTGGATTTTGTTTGTGATGGCTGTGTACTTACAGGAGACTGGCAGAGCCCCTGCAAAGGAAGAGCTGACACAGTCAGCAGAAGGGAACTGAGGAGACCCAGTGCAGGGGTCTGGAGCATCCAGTGTTGCTGCGGTCTTTGTGTGCAACTTTGGCCAGAGCTGTTTGGAGTGAATCAATGGCAGGGAATTTAAAACTGATAGTCACAGGTGAGCAAGGTAGTGCTGCCCATAAAACAGAGGACAGTGGCACAAGTTGAGAACGCATATTGGGGTAAGCTTCCAGACCGGGGTCCCCGCACCTAGAACTTTAGGTTGTTCCCCCAGGTACTCTAGTTGGGTGAGTTTGTGTGTGTTTTATGTACTGGCAGTTTGTGGAAACTGTTTCCAATACATTCACTTCCGTTCTACTCTGCAGCTCAGTCTAGTGCACTGATCCCTGGTGTAATTGTCCTGTTCTCCCGTGACAGTCCTAAACTAGTTACTGTTAAATCTTTCAGCGATACACGAGTGTGCGGGCCTGAACAAAGACATACACCTTTTTTCAAAATAATTATTACCTATACACACTCATTCAGCACTCTTTTGAGTGTTATTATATCTGTGTGAATCAATGCATTGCCCACCTGTACTAGTTTAGTAGCAAATGAGTGACTGCTATGAATAATTAATTCAGTAACAACAATAAGTTGGAGAGGCTGACTATCTGAGATAAACTAAACTTAGCTAAGCTTTGCAGCTGCTGCCGCGGCATAATTGGTCATGGACTGATTGACTTGCAACTATCACTGCTGCCCGCGCCTGCCCGTGTGTCCACCCATCACTTCCACCAGCGCCACCATCAATCATCATTATCAAAACTAAAAACATGCAAATATGGCATCATATTCTTTCTATTTTATTGTTTTGACCATCTAGTGGTGGCCCGAAACAATCCTGCACCCAAACGGCTGTGCTATGCCAGGCAGTACCACCTGATACACCATCTAGGTTTGAATTGGCACCTGGAAATCACTGCAGGCCAACCATGAGCTAGTCAACAATTGTGTTCTATGTACAGTAGGTTGTCAGGCCTTGGCACAGTGCTTGGGTTGTTTAAAATGTGTACCGTATGTCCCAAATAAGTAGTTTCTGTTCCATCTCTCTCAGTAACGCATATTTTATTTTGTTCTCACATCTCAATAATTATTATTACCCTGTGAAAAACACTCTCTTGTTTTGAATGTTTTATATGTGAATCACTGACCCAGCCACGGACACATGACCCCGGCTAGTAGCACTGAGTTACGTACGATGAAAAATGACTCTGAAGGAGTAATTCAGTCAATAAGTAAATAATAACAACAACTGGTCAGAGAGGATAACTGTCTGAAATAAACCTAATATAGATACCCCTTGCGGTATGACCCACTGGCACTGCCAGTGGCTTGTTCTGTGTGTGTGTGTTCCCACACTGAGTCACCGACACCACTCCACACACTACCACGACCACCACCATCATCATCATCAACTCATTTATATTTTATGTTCCATTTGGGTGGAAGACAGACCCCATATTTTGCTTGTGAAAAAGTTTTAATTAGGAAAGGTACATTGAGACACAACTCTCGTTTCAAAGTGTCCATGTATTCACATGTATTAGGTTGATAAATATATTTTCTATATTATTAATACATAATATTTATAATAATATATATATATATATGCAAATATACAGTATTTGTTTGTCACAAGGAACAATGCTTATTGTAATGCTCTGTTCACCAACTACTGTTCTTGCGAAATTAGATAGAACCGTCCAAGAAACCAAATGACAGGATGGAATTGCATGCAGGATAGAAGAACTGATGCTCCCATATTGAAGGAGCATGAAATTAAACTTCAGAGTGCTGCGTCAAGCGGCTTCTGTGTGTCAGTTAGCGATTTTGCAGTGGGTCCCTTTCATGTTTAAAAAAAAAAAAAAACCTTTACAGTCCAGCAATACAGACCCCTAGCCTGTCACTGAGGCCGCAGAGCAGACCTGGGCATAGTTCCACACCAGAGATCGGAGTGGATACAGGTTTTGGTGCTTCCATTTCCATCTACCCACAGTTCCCATGTGACGCAAGCTTCGGATGTTTGCTCCACAACTTTTAGCCACTACTCTGTGTACGGCCACTTGAAAGATGCCCAGTGTCCCGCCCCCAGCCGAGTTATAAGCCTAGGGACCTCCTCGCCAATGTCCTGGCATTAGTGAAGCTGCCATGAAGCCATGTATGGAAGGGTAGGTCCAAATCAACCTTGTGGCATTGTTCCAGGCACTGGTGCACTCCCATATCTGGGAAGAGTACACCCATGCCACTTGGACAGTTATATAGATAAGCATACTTAACCCATTTCAGAGTCTGAAACCAAGGCTATGCATGAATACATCTCAGAGAACCTTCTGCGAGGGTTTATTCACAAGTCTATTTCTCCCGCTGGAGCTGGCTTCTTTGTCTCCAAAAAAGACGGTTCTCTCAGGCCTGGTATCAATTATCGAGGCCCAAAATAAAGTCACGGTACAAAAACGTTACCTGCTACCCCTCATCCTCAAACTTTTCAACCGGTTATATTGAGCCTCTATCTTCACCATAGATCATTCGAATCAAGGAGGGTAATGAGTGAAAAACGGCCTTTAATACTCATGACAACTATTATGAGTATCTGGTCTTGCCCTTTGGGTTGTGCTGTGCTGTATTTCAGAATTTTATCAATGAGATTTTCTGTGATCTACTCGATCAGCTTCTTGTTGTATATCTATCTGAATGATATTCTTATCTTCTCTATGTCCTTGTCCGAACATCGGACACAGGTTAAAGTAGTTCTCCAAAGACTTCGAGAAAACTCACTTTTTGCTAAACTCCATAAATGCCAGTTTGATCAGAAGAAAATGTCCTTCCTTGGTTATTTAATTTCCCCTTTGGCTTTGATTGCACAAAGGTGTCTGGTGCTTGATTGGCCCTGTAGGTCTAAAACCTTCTCAACGATTCCTCGGGTTTGCCAACTACTACCAGAGATTAATCCGAAACTTCTCCAAGGTAGTTTAGCCCACCAAGGCCCTTACGAAGAAGGGGAATGATCCTACTAAATGATCTTCTGAGGCTCTATTAGCTTTTGAAAAGCTCAAATCTGCCTTTTGCTCTGCACAGTGTGGATCCACCTGGATCCTTCTAAACCCTTCATCTTGGAAGTACATGCATCCAATCTGGCAGCGCGGGCTGTTCTCAATCAACACAAATTTCCACAGAAAACTCCATCCCTGTGTATTCTTCTCTAAAAAAAAAAAAAAATTCAACCTCAGAGAGGAATTATGACATCAGAAATCGTGAACTGCTGGCCATTAAAATAGCTCTCGAGTAATAGAGACATCTTCTAGAGGGGACAGTGTCTCCCATCATAATCCTTACGGATCACAAGAACCTCAAATACATCAAAAGAGACTTGGGACATGCCAGATGATAGATGGGCACTTTTTATCACGCAGTTTCATTTTGTGATTTCCTTTCGCCCAGAGTCCAAGAGCATCAAGGCAGATGCCCTTTTCTGACTATTTTCCCCAGATGGTTCTGAAGTATCAGATCAGGGTCCCATCATTCCTCCTTCACAGATCATTTCAGCAATATCCTCTTCCCTTCTGGAACAGATTTCTCAGGTCCAGGCCCTAGGTCTACCTCCACCCGTTCTTACCAACTTTTTGACCCCCCCCCCCACAATTCCGAAGTGAAGTGCTACAATGGGGGCATCAATCCAAAATAGTTGGTCATCCAGGGGTGAGGAATACCTGCGACTTCCTGGAACACATCTTTTGATAGCCTGAGATCCGTGGAGATGTAAAATCATTTGTAGCAGCCTGCACTGTATGCACCCAGACTAAGGTGCCTTGAGCACTGCCCTGTGGCTTGCTCTAGTCTCTACCGGTTCCTCTCCATCCTTGGACTCAGCTATCTATGGGCAGCCACCATCAAAAGGTATGACCACCACCCGCTTTACCCACCAGGCCCACATCCCTCTAAAGAAGTTGCCTATGGTTACCATGTGACATCTTCCATTTTTTTTTTTATAAAGGATGTGACATCATCTGAAAGGGAGTTATTTCACATCCTTGAAAAAAAATTTAAGCTGTCACATGGTTTACTACAACCAATCAGATTGGGGATATACCATTTGATGCCTCACATGGTATATCTCACAATCTGATTGGTTGGAGTAGCGTGATGGCAGCCATTTTGTTTTTGGTAATGTCATCATAAAGGGAGGGAAGCAGAGCCTTCCTGATTGGCTAGCTTCCCTCCCTTTTGATGACGTCACATCCTTTAAAAAAAATCAATTCTGTCACATGGTACACCATCCAATCGGATTGGGGGTGTATAATTTGACACTCAAATATAATATATTATTATATAAGGCCTGTCCCGTCTCATTTGACCTCAAGAAGATGACGGGGCCACATCCGCCTAATGGATTGGATTACAAATACAGAAGGGAAGACTCAAGAAAGAAGAAAATAAGAAGTTACCTGAAGTTGAGGAGCATTGCGTTGCGGATCAAGAACGTCCTGATGCATTCGGAGTCGGAGAGTGAAGACATCAATAGGTAAGAAAAACATTGATTGTATGTTATTTTTGTATTTCAGGTATTTTGATTGTATTTTTTAATTTTAATTTTTTTGGTTGACCATTGACTGCTAATGTGTTTATCTATGCCCCTTTAGGGCTACAGATAAATACAGTGACAAGCAATGCATTTTTTGGCAAATGCTTGTTTTTATTTCATTGTTATGTTTTTTTATTGATTGCTTTTTTTAATCCTGGTTTATTTTTGGTGTTTGGTTTATTTAATTGCTGTGTATCTTTTTTGGTTTGATTTAATTTTGTATTTTTGGTTGTTGTTTATTTTTTAGGTTGCCCATTGACTGCCATAGTGGCATATCATCATCCCCTTATTATATGAGCATGATGTACCAATCAATGGGTAGAGGGTGGGGGTATTTACCTCGGGGGAGGGGGGTTAACCCATTAATGACTATAGCGGTTACTAACCGCTAAGGCGATTAAGGGGTTACTAGCCATTAGTTTTTTTTTATTATTGTAATGTTGCTGCCAATGGAGGACAAGGACGGTGATGAGGACGAGGATGGCCATCATCCTGGCAGGGGTAAGTGCAACTTTTACTTACTTTATGCTGGCGGGTTTTATTTGTAAAGGGCAAATGCACTTGTATCCATATCTGGATAATAGTAATTTAGCCCATTACTGTACTGTATGTACAAATAATCAGATTATGATATCTAAGTATTCTGTCATTTTATATAACTACTAAAATGTATTTACAGGTACCTGTTAATCCCCTATGGGTGACTTTGAACACCAAATGTATGCTGTGCTACAGGTTTTGGACAAGTTCAGCAAAACCAAGGTTCATCTGCTGTGCAACACACTGTCATTACACAAAAATGAGGATCAAGAACTGGCCACCTCCCAAATTACAAGTTTTTGTATGAAAAATACAGTAAACCTTTGTAAATAATACCTAAATATTCCTAATTTTCTTTTTGTTTTAGCAAGATCACCAGGATTTAACTCTTTACACATGTTTAAGCTTTAATGTTTAAGGTTATTTGTTTTTTTTTTGGTGCTAGCTAAATGGTCCACCGACAGTTCAACAATATTTTCCCTCCTTTTCACTTGTTCATTTTAATCATCTATAGAATTTTATTGTCAAATCCTCAATTAGTTTTCATTTCCAAAGAAAGGTTTGTGAAACTATTTTTGTGGGGGCTGATTTTTGTTATACTGTAGCTTATAATAACGAGCAGCGGAGTTCCTCCACACAGCTTATCTGTTGGTGTTTTGATGACATTTGTGGGTACATGTATTGCATTTTGGGGTCAGCACCTAAAATTATTATTGTGAGTGTAATAAAAATGGCGGGGGAATATTAAGTATTTTAATCAATCTGGTACTTCAGGTGTTAACGTTGGTTAGAATTTGACTTAAAAATACAAAGATATTGTTTTTGACAGGTCAAGATCCTTCCCATGTTTGTGTTGATCTACAAAGAGGACATAATTGGTTGGTTATCACTGATAGCCCACTAAAAGGGAAATATGTACAGCTGTCTACAATAGCCAGATCCTGGGCTATCAGCCTCAAAGAAAACCGTAACATACTTGAAATATCCCCTGTGTATCACAGAGAGAGGTGACAAACAGGTTACCACTTAGTTGGAGGCTATATTAAAAATAGGATATATTGGGATGGTGAGGAGGAGATAATTGGTGCTCCAAAGTGACAGGATATTATAATGCAATAGTAAAGTCCAATGTGAGACAGACAAAATAACAAAAACTCTTAATGCATGGAGTGGGTAACAGAGTGAATCCTAGGATGACACCTATTCTGAATAATAAAACGTACATATTTGTCACCGTTGCAATAAGATGAATCAAATCATACCACACTCATGATTAAGGACTGCCAAAGACAGATCTCTATTTCTCATAAAAAATAGACATTAGGCAGTCAAATTTTATATGCAGGCCTGTATGTGAAGTACACAGACACAACGATGAAGATGGCGTCTGTCTAAGTATTAGAGAAATTACGTTATGAGTGTGTTTATATATTACTTTAAATTTAAACGTCAGTAGAAAATGTTTTTTTTTTCTTTCAAGTCGGAGAGGTCACGCAAGTAGCTGATTTACGACAGGGGTGGGCTTATGTGGTTCACAAAGACCTATGGCATATGGTAACGTACTGTATAGGAATTTCTGTTTATATTTTATCCTTTTATTTTAAGAAACTGGTCTGCATTTATAACTGTATGTTCTTGTAATATTTATTTTCTGTATATATATATATATATATATATATATATATATATATATATATATATAAATAAATAATAAATATTATAGTACAATAACATAACTACAGTAGTGTGTGGAAAGTATGTGGTCCCTATTGATATATAGGGATGGAATTACATAGAGTGTATGTGTAAGAGACAGCTGTGTGTGCATATACATATATACATATATGTACATATATACTATACATATATATATATTTAATATTATGTACATATATATTATATGTATATATATATGTACTATATGTATATATGTATATGCACACACAGCTGTCTCTTACATATATGTACATATATATATATATATATTATATAAAATACTGAGTTAAGTTATGGTGAGTAAAAAAGTGACAAAAACCCTCCACAAAAAGCAAATATGCAAATAAATACAACTGTATGCTCATCTGCAGGTCTTAAGCAGGCCTGCAACCCCTCCTTTCCCCATTCTCACCCACACACAGCACCTTCCAGTGCACAAGGGATTCTGGGAAATGACATGCAAATGAGCACACCTGCCACTTTTTGCTTCAAAAAACACATTTTAACATGGTTCCCTATAGGCTTAACTTGCTGCACGGTCACAGCTTTGAGCATCCTTTAGCTTCTTGCATACCCAGTTAATCAACCCCCCACTGATGAGACCCATTAAGGTCGAACACGCTGTCTGTGGTGGTTTTCTGGGTATGCACCTTAACCCTAGCTGTGCTCAAAGCTGTGACCATGCAGCAAGCTTAGCCTATGAGGAACCATGTTAAAAATGGTTTTTGAAGCAAAAAGTGGCACTGGTGCTGCATTTGCATGTCATTTCCCAGAATCCCTTGCTGCAGTGGAAGTGCTGGGTGATAATGGGGAAAGCGGGGTTGCAGACCTGCCTAAGACATGCAGATGAGCATACAGTTGTATTTACTTGTATGTATGTATATATAATAATATATATATATATATAATATTATATATATTTATATATATATATTATATATTATATATATAATAGCGCAGTAATGTACGGATATGCCATAGCACTCATGGCACGAGAGTTCTCTCATGTCAGTAATGACTCATAAAATTTCGGTCTCGATTAGGCCATCACTAAGTGCCCGAACAGTTGCATAAATTTGTATCATGCAGCCGTCTCTCTTTCGGTTGTTCTGAGATTACCTTTGAGTATAATATATATATATATATATATATATATATATATATATATATATATATATATATACATAGCAATATAGATAGATAATATATAAATTAGATATAGGGACCCTTGTCCTGTATACAGGTCACGTGCTCACAGGTGTGCTGTACGTGAAAGCGAGCAAATATTATTTTCTGTTCTCTAGTTTAGTTGGATGGAAATGCAAAGCTTCTTTATATTGCAGTCCTACATAGGTCTTATGGTTTTAGGAAATAAATACAAACATTAAAAAACAATGGGAAGGGAAACAAAGAGGGGTGAAAACAGAAATCTTACTGTACAGTATTGGGAAGACATAAAGAGGCAATCCAATCTTTTTTGTTTTAACATATGCAGCCATTGATTACCTTTATTGAAAACGAATTACCTAAGCTGCTGATCAATTTGTTCTCTCATAATTGATCAGCAAAGATTCCTGCTTCCCAGGGTTCATTAAATGGCTGCCTTTCAGTTTCAATCAATCCTTTAGTCAGTGCAACTTAACAGCTACAATGTATTCTTTAATTACTAAGGTAACATTATCTATTATTACAGTTTGCAGCTCCAACTGCTGGGAATATTGGCAAAAAAGTATCACAAACAGGAAAGCGTTGAAAATATCTTGCACTGCTGGAGAAGTTTTTTAAAATCTGCCATCGAAATCAAAAGATGTGCAGTATATTAAAGCTGCAGGTCAAGCTGCCGATTAAAAAAAATATGTGCATCAATACAATCTGCACACTGACAAGTGATTAGCTAAGTTGCAGATCGATCTGTTCTCCTGTAATCGATCGCTTGCTCGGGTTATTTAATTCAGTTCTTGCACAGCATTGTGGGCAACGTAGTCCAGCAATATTATGTGACTGGGCAGTTACTAGATACAATTGGTTCACTACTAGAGAGAGGGTGGGGATCAAGAGCCAGAGCCTATAAGAAGGGGAAGGGGGCTGTCACTTTGGAAATGCTTCATACATTAGAAACATAAAATGTTTTAAAGACATTTTTATTTTAAAAGCTACAAGTATTTGCTCATAGTACAGAACTGATTTATTAAAAAAAAAAAAGCACATATGTAGGATATTACTTGAACTGCTGCTTTAAAACTCATTAAAATGTCATTAAGAGTTGAATTAAAAAAAGTAGGATAGTGCATGGATTGCTCGTTTAAAACAATAACAAAATAATTATGCCCCTTTAAATAAAGATTCCTGAATGCCATTTATGTGCTGAAAAATATAGCAAAATCACCTCTTTTGATCCCGCTTTGCAACTATTTTTTTCCAATAATTTCCCTTTCCTTTTACACTATAAATATTTACTTATTAAACCTGTCAATTGTACATGATCTGGTCTGTAATCACCAGGGATCTGACAATCAAAATTCGTACATACTTTGAAAATGATAAACGTTAGCACTTATAGAGTCAAGAAACAAAGAAGTCCAGAGCAACATCCAATGGGACAAAAATACACAGTGTAATACCTATATATATTGTATTGTATTGTATGTCTTTATTTATATAGCGCCATTAATGTACATAGCGCTTCACAGCAGTAATACATGTGGTAATCCAATAAATAACAGATAATATAAATAACAGATCATGGGAATAAGTGCTTTAGACATTAAGGAAGAGGAGTCCCTGCTCTGAGGAGCTTACAGTCTAATTGGTAGGTAGGGAGAACGTACAGAGACAGTAGGAGGGAGTTCTGGTAAGTGCGTCTGCAGGGGGCCAAGCTTTATGTGCCATGTGTTCAGAATATTCACAGTGCTATTCATATGCTTCTTTAAGCAAGTGTGTCTTAAGGTGGGTCTTAAAGGTGGATACAGAGGGTGCTAGTCGGGTGCTGAGGGGAAGGGCATTCCAGAGGTGAGGGGCAGTCAATGAAAAAGGTTTAAGGCGGGAGAGGGCTTTAGATACAAAGGGGGTAGAAAGAAGACATCCTTGAGAAGAACGCAAGAGTCTGGATGGTGCATAACGAGAAATTAGGGCTGAGATGTAAGGAGGGGCAGAAGAGTGTAAAGCTTTAAAAGTGAGGAGAAGAATGGAGTGTGAGATGCGGGATTTGATCGGAAGCCAGGAGAGGGATTTCATGAGGGGAGATGCTGAGACAGATCTAGGAAAGAGTAGAGTGATTCTGGCAGCAGTGTTAAGGATAGATTGTAGGGGAGACAGGTGAGAGGCAGGAAGGCCGGACAGCAGGAGGTTACAGCAATCAAGACGGGAGAGAATGAGGGCCTGAGTCAGAGTTTTAGCAGTCGAGCAACAGAGGAAAGGGCGTATCTTTGTTATATTGCTGAGGAAAAAGCGAAAGGTTTTAGAAATGTTTTGAATGTGAGGGGCAAATGTGAGAGAGGAGTCGAGTGTGACCCCAAGGCAGCGTGCTTGGGCTACTGGGTGTATGATCGTAGTTCCAACAGTAATGTGGAAGGCGGTAGTAGGGCCAGGTTTGGGAGGAAGTATGAGGAGCTCTGTTTTAGCCATGTTGAGTTTAAGGCGGCGGAGGGCCATCCAGGATGATATAGCAGAGAGACATTCAGAAACTTTGGTTTGTACAGCAGGTGTAAGGTCGGGTGTTGAGAAATATATTTGTGTGTCGTCAGCATAGAGGTGATAATTAAACCCAAAAGATGTTATTAGGTCACCTAGAGAGAGTGTATACAGAGAAAAGAGAAGAGGTCCCAGGACAGAGCCCTGGGGTACCCCCACAGAGAGATCAATAGAGGAGGAGGAGGTATTAGCAGAAGAGACACTGAAAGTACGATGGGAGAGGTAGGATGAGATCCAGGATAGAGCTTTGTTCCGGAGAAGAGGGTGGTCCACGGTGTCAAATGCTGCAGAGAGGTCGAGTAATATGAGCAGAGTGTAATGACCTCTGTCTTTGGCAGCATGGAGGTCGTCAGTTATTTTAGTGAGGGCTGTTTCCGTGGAGTGAGCAGTGCGGAAGCCAGATTGTAGAGGGTCTAGGAGAGAATAGGTGTTGAGAAAATGGAGCAAGCGAGCGAATACAAGACGTTCAAGGAGTTTAGAGGCAAAAGGCAGGAGGGAGACAGGCCGATAGTTAGAAAGACAGGTAGGGT
>CM071569.1:267925056-268009757 GCA_036426205.1 Ascaphus truei
AATGTGGAGGAGAAGAGGGTGGTCCACGGTGTCAAATGCTGCAGAGAGGTCGAGTAATATGAGCAGAGTGTAATGACCTCTGTCTTTGGCAGCATGGAGGTCGTCAGTTATTTTAGTGAGGGCTGTTTCCGTGGAGTGAGCAGTGCGGAAGCCAGATTGTAGAGGGTCTAGGAGAGAATAGGTGTTGAGAAAATGGAGCAAGCGAGCGAATACAAGACGTTCAAGGAGTTTAGAGGCAAAAGGCAGGAGGGAGACAGGCCGATAGTTAGAAAGACAGGTAGGGTCAAGCTTGCTGTTTTTGAGTAATGGTATGACTGTTGCATGTTTGAAGGAGGATGGAAAGGTTCCAGAGCAGAGGGAGGAGTTAAAAATGTGTGTGAGCGTAGGGATTATAGTAGGAGCAAGAGGTTTTAGGAGATGGGAGGGAATGGGGTCAAGAGGGCAAGTGGTAGAGGGAGAAGAGGCGATCAACAGCGACACATCCTCCTCTGAGACAGTGGAAAAAGAGTCAAGGAAGGCAGGAGGAGAGTTAGGAAGAGGTGTAGGATAGGAGGAAGAAACAGAGGGGATGTTCTGACGTATGGATTCCACCTTTTCCTTAAAATAGTCAGCAAAGTCCTGAGCGGAGATGGAGGAAGGAGAGGCAGCTGAGGGTGGTTTGAGTAGAGTATCAAAGACAGAGAACAGTCGGCGTGGGTTAGACTTGTGCATGTTGATTAGTGCAGAAAAGTAGGCTTGTTTAGCTTGCGAGAGGGCAGAGTTGAAACAGGATAGCATAAATTTGTAGTGAAGGAAGTCTGCGAGAGTATGAGATTTCCTCCAGAGGCGTTCAGTTAACCCTTTGGCCAAAGCGTATAAGTCTGCGAGCCACATCAAGGCATGACCATAATATCGCAGGTCCCATCACTAACTGATTAAAATTCTTATTTACCTCTATAATTAGAGGAAGAATGGTCCTAGCATTGAACCTGTCACAACAAGCTGCATGAAAAGAAAACCTGCTTACTTGGAGAGTAATAGAGATATATTATTATTTTATCTGGTAGTATTTTATCTGGTAGTGTTAGGACTTGCAAACAGGTGTCTGCCTTGTCGTGGCTCGCAAGCTTACAACGCTTTGGCCAAAGGGTTAAACTAAATGACCCTTTTTCAAGAGAATATATAAGTATTTTACTGTGTATTTTTGTCATATTGGATGTAGCATTGGGCTTCTCTATCGTTTGTTGTATACATTTGCCACGCTCAACAGCGCTCCTTTTTGACACTTATATACATATTTATATTTTGTGGGGGCTCAGGGGTTCCCAAAAAGAGCTTGCTGGGGTTTTGTGTGTTTTATTACTTGGAGAGTCCCACTATTCTAAATAATTGTTTCCATTTTTCCTTGTTGTTATTATTTTTAGACACTGAGCGAGCCCTGGCATTATTGGAAGAATATTATTGCAAATTAAGAAAACCTGACCTGCAAGAACTCAGACAAGCCATTGAGAAGACTATATGTATGTTTAAAAGTAACTTGTTTCAAGCTTTGATAGGTAAGTACTGTATATTCTATTCAATTTTATTATGCAAAGGAAGTGGTGATTTTCTTGTGTTCTCTTTTGTTGAATGAATGTTTTGCTGACCAAATCCCCAATGTTATTTTTCCTACTACTTATTGAAACCACTTTTGTCAATATTCTGTAAAGCTGCTTCCCCATGCTGGTTAAGGCCTCGGACATAGTAACTTCTCTCGTGCGGAGGCTGAGGGAAAGCGGGTGCTTTCCCTGGCCATACTAAATGGGCTGTGGGGGCAGGGCAGTCTTAACAGCTTTATAGGCCCCGGGGCAAAGCAGTGCACTGGGCCCTGCCAACTCTCCGCTACAAGTCGTAATTTTTCTCCTTCTACCGAGTTAGCGGGAGATTCGAATGTTGAGACGGGTGATCGGAAAATTAGTGTTAAATTCTGGTCTGTGCATAGATTAGCATGGGGCCCCTATGCTCGTGGGGCCCCCGAGTAACTGCCCAGCATGCCCATGCGTTAAGACGGCACTGCATGGGGGGCGTGTCTGGGGGTGTGCCGAGGGACATCACGGTGCTGGTTCGCCCTCATCGGGCGAACTGCTTACGTGAACGACCTGTCGCGCCAAGAAATCAGTTTGAACTGATTTCTTGCGCAACGCGCCCCCTCCCGCTTGCACGCGCCTGCACACTGCATGGACGTGAACACTGCCCTAAGGCAGCATTCGCATGGTCTGCGGCCTAAGGTATCGGCTTCATTCAGATGAATAGCATTAAAAACTTCTCCAGCACTGGAAATCATTTCAATCACAATATATTGAATATTCGGTCCTTGGGCCTTGTAATGTACTATTAGCCACTTCTGTCAGCAACGATATCTTTGAAATCTTTGTTTTCCCCTTACAAATATGTAGTGAAGACGGATAGGAACTTGAGTTGATACATCTCATTACTAACCTCCAACTTTTCTTTGTGCTCTACATATATGTACATATCTACAAGGTATATCACATGTTCACTGCAAAATTGCCTCAATAAATTGACATAAGGACGGAAATGGTGATAATTGACAAACTGGCCAACAGTATAAGAACCATAGCCTCAGAAGGTGAACAGTACCAATTGTAGCTTGAGCCAGTGTAAAAAAAACAACATAACAGAAATAGGAGGTGCACACTGAACTGGAGGACACCACCAATATATGTCTCTGTGCCCAGGACATACTTGGAAACGAGAGGTAACTCTCAATGTATTACTTCCTGGTAAAATATTTTATAAATAAATAAATAACAATACAAATACGAAAATGTCCATGTGGACCTTTTCTTAATAGTATAAGTGCAACATGTAAGGAGCTTTTTCTTCTCTGCCAAAGATACTCAACTTAAAAAGGAGACAGGTTGTCAAAAGTCTGATGGGATTTAGCTGAGTATCAAGAGGTACGTGTGCACGACATAGTTGTTTAAATAAAAATATGATTGTTTTTTCTGTCTGAAAGCGACATATTGATGAAGTGTATTTCTACTGTTTTAGAATTTGGTGCATGCTGCTCTAGTATTTTGCACTATAAAAATGACTTATGCCACCACTTCTACGACACTCAAATGGTTAAATAACTAAATTGAAAACAGAGCAGGGCCCTTCTGTGACGTTTTGAGAATCGGTCACGTGATGGCTCCGTCACTGGTGATGGCACGAAAGGGGAGGAGTCAACCCTCCTTGCAGTCCCCATAAGCTTAGCACGCGTTCTATGCTCCAAGTGATCTCCCCTAGTAAAGCGAGCATTTTTGTTTTACGAGGCTACTATGTCATGAGGCCCCCTGAGTGCCAGAGCCCATGACGTATTAGCGATGTCTTAGGGCACTCAAAGGGTTAAGGTGACAGAGAAAACCAATGCAGAAAGCCACCAAGAAAAGTAATGCAAGCTGCCCAGACCTGTGCCAATATGCAAATGTAACTCTTCCCTAACTCCTCTCACTTGCTCCATACACCCCTCATCTCATCGCAGGCAGAGGCAGGCGCACCCTTGTAAATGCTGACCCCCTAATAGCATTTTAAAGGTAACTGGCTGTTTTACTTCAATAGCAGCAGAAAAAGAGCACACGAGCCTCTGTATTTTTTCCTAATTGGTGTGTTCATTTTAATCTGTAAGAATCCGTACAAAAAAGTGTTTTATTAAACTACATTTACAGATACAAATCCTTTTGAAAGTCACTAGCAGTTAGAAGAACAAGGGCATAGTAGGTGTTAAAGAAATACGATCAATAGGAGCTTGCGTGTACTGATCTGTGTGACTGGTTGATTTAAAGTGCTGGTTGTATTAAGTGTGCAGTTAGAACCCGAAGGAGTTTGAACAAGGAAGGGGTTAAACAAGGTATAGTAGTATAGTGAAGTACAGTTTATTGTTAGTACATATAAACTTCATAGTTGCAATAATGGGCAGGATTGAGAATGCCACTGAATGCACATCTTGCCACATGTATGTGCACTTGGAGCAGCTGTTCCAAGGGGCATAACGCTGTGAGAAGTGTGAGCGGGTGGTCAAAGATTGCTGATCTGAAGAGAAAACTTGCAATATTGAGGGACATTGACAACCTTGAAAGGCGTTTAGTGCTCACTGAGCAGGCCCTTGTTTCGAATAATGGTGCAGATGGTGGCACTGTTAGTGAGGAGCAGGTAGGTAGCTGAACAACAGTTAGAAGGGGAAGCAGGGGCAAGAGGAAGAGGCAGGGCAGTTCTGTGCTGACCCATCCCAATAGATTTGCCATATTGAGTAAAGATATTGGGAGTGTCAGGGCAGAAATGGCAAGGCTGGGGGAGACTGACTAGAGACTAGCAGCCAGGGGAATAGTTCCTTCAGCACAGAGGGGACTCAGAATGCTCAGATACCAAGAAAGGTTGTGGTGGTAGGGGACTCCATTAATAGGAAGCTCGAAAGGGCAATCTGTTGCCATGGCCGCATAAACCAAACAGTTTGATGTCTCCCGGGTGCTCGGGTTCGGCACATTGCGGATCGGGCAGACAGATTGTTGCGAGGGATATAGAGAGAAAAAAGGGGGAGCACAGGTTGAAGAATTTGGGATATGTATAGTATCTTGTTAGATATTTGTGGGTGTGCTTGAAAGATATATTAAATCACTTACACGGCCTTGTGTAAATGCTCTCACAGCAAGGTTTACTTGTCTTTGTGTTCTCTTGGTTGGTTTCCTTCTTCTTTTCAGGGCTTGGTTTTCTTCCTGGATTTCTTCAACAGTCCTCGGCTTACAGTGAGGATGTCTCCCTCGGAGTGAACAGATTGAAAGACAGTTGTTTAGAGGGGAATACAGACAGTATTTATAATGTCCAATACTTTCAACTCTAAATATATATATAAAAAGACCATTTTATTTATTAGTTATTTATACATGTATATTTAGGCATGTACCGTATATAAGGTTTTCTGGATGTGCACTGAGCTTTGTCTGTGTTTTATGATAAGTGTCTTTGGTTTTAACTACATCAAAAGTAACCTGCAAGCCTCCGCCCAGTGGCGTATGTGAGCCGAAATTTGATGCTGAGTGAACAGAATTATCCAGTTCACAAACTGGAGTTTCTCGCACTCAAGTGGGCGGTTGTCGATAAACTCAACGACTACTTGTACGGGTATCTTTCGAGGTACAGACCGACAACAATCCATTGACTACATTCTGATCTCCATTAAATTGGACGCTACCGGCCACGGTGGTTGGCCGCTATATCAAATGATCAATTCACACTCAAATATAAGCCGGGGCCCTTGAACATCAGAGCCAATGATCTGTCCAGAAGACCTGGACTGAGAGCAACGCCAGACAATGGCCCATGGGAAGACATCTCTGGACCTGGGATTCGGGCAATGTGCTCCACATCCGATATACAGATGCAGCGGCCGTTATTCAAACAAATTATGGATTTGTTTTCGTGTGCGCTGCTGTACTCCACGCATCATTAACGCTGACAATCGCCACAGGCACACGTGTTTATCGCGGTTGCTTTGTTTGAATTTCATGGATTGTGTGCAATTAAATGCAATGAAATGAATGAATTGTAATGTGTACAGTACTGTGCTACTATGTCAATTTCAGGTGTTTAAAAGCCAGAACACTAAAATGCCATTTTCTGCACTCGCATGCACTCGCGTCTAAAGGTGGTACGGTTGGAAGAAATCACGCGCCATCCCATGGGTTTTCTGAGGTATACACAGTGTGAAGTGTTTCAATAACGGCCGCTGCATCTGTAGTGGAGGAGAAGATTGCGTTCTCCGAATTCAGAGTAGCCGATTCGCTGGGATGCCAGTCTAAAGCACTCCCTGCCAGATACTGCTATCCAGAAGGCATGTCCATCACCCAAGCTACCATCATGAGATGGAAATAGTTGGTGATGCAAGACCCGGTGGCTAGAGCTATACGTCAAGCCATCCAACAGAACAACACTTCATGGTGAAGCGCACCCCTACCGACACCGTCACTGCCATCATGAGGGAATGGGAAAAATTCTGAATGGAACGTGGTCTTCTCTATAGGGTTGTCCCTTATCACAACCACCCCAATAGGAGACAACTAGCCCTGCCCGAAGCATGCAGTACCCTAATCTACGATATCTGCATGACGAGCATGGCCATCTGGGAATACACAAAATATTCGGCCTAGTGAGAGACAGATTATTTTGGTCCAAAATGCGAAGAACAGGGGAGCATCATTGTCGGAAGTGCCTGCGGTGTATACAATGGAAAACACTGCGCAGCCCTAATGGGCCACTTAAAGAGCTCCGGTCCCATGGACCTAGTCTGCATTGACTTTCTCTGCTTTACAAAATTTATTGTAGTCCACCAGAATCGTGACATTGTTCCATTTTATATCTACACCAAGGAGGGGTCATCTACCTACACTTGACCACTTGGAATTTAACACTATCAGTACTACAAAGGAGTTAAAGACACCTTGATGTGCATTCACTCACACAAGGCCGTGTGAGTATTATTTTTATATTTTTAGTTTTATAGATCCCTATATATCAGACCACCATTACCCTCACAAGGCAGCAGGTGTAAAGACACCAACAGAGAAAAAAGATACCTTCCCCTAGGATTGCACTCACACTTGCCTGTGTGAGTGCCTGCAGCATTTGCTGCTTTTACATATCTGCTTGGGTTTTTCTAGTGGGTTACCACAGAATTATGTTGATATTTTCCCACTAACAATTATTTTCAAATTTGTTCACACCGAGGGGGATTTCTTCACTGGGAGTTGAAGACCGCCGAAGAAAACCAGGAAGAAGATCAAGAACCTGAAAAGAAGAAAGAAAATTTTCTAGTTAAAGACACCTTGATGTGTATTTACTCACACAAGGCCGTGTGAGTATCATTTGATTTACATTTATCATTATACACCAGACACTAATTACACATATAGATCACCACGTGTGAAGACCAGTTTGGACAAAAAGATACCTTCCCCTAGGATTGTACTCACACTTGCCCGTGTGAGTGCTGGCAGTATTTACTGCCTTTGTATATATATATATTTAGAGTTGAAAGTATTGGACATTATAAATACTGTCTGTATTCCCCTCTAAACAACTGTCTTTCAATCTGTTCACTCCGAGGGAGACATCCTCACTGTAAGCCGAGGACTGTTGAAGAAATCCAGGAAGAAAACCAAGCCCTGAAAAGAAGAAGGAAACCAACCAAGAGAACACAAAGACAAGTAAACCTTGCTGTGAGAGCATTTACACAAGGCCGTGTAAGTGATTTAATATATCTTTCAAGCACACCCACAAATATCTAACAAGATACTATACATATCCCAAATTCTTCAACCTGTGCTCCCCCTTTTTTCTCTCTATATCCCTGTACAAATAAGGATCCTGGATAAGGATCCTATTGGGGTCAGAGCCATAGGACAAGAAGACGAACCAGAGGGGACCTTTATTTATAATAAAGGTGATGTGGTGCTCAAGCATGAAAACCCATCAGGTTATAATGTGAGAGGAACACTTCTGGGACATAATACTATTCAAACCTAGAATGGGGCTCCAGTTGCCCTGAAGGCAGGGGTAGATGCCAAAAACACCCCCCCTAACCTCATTGGGCTGGCCCCAGGTAAGTACTCACGAATGTGTCACCAGTGGTCCTCTCAGTCTGCGTGCTGTTGCCAATAGGGAGAAATCCAATGCAATGTAGGTTGATGCAACGCACAGCAAAAAAGGTGATGGCAGGTCTGGCAAAAATATTTATTTATTGTAGGGACATAAAAACAGAAGGCTGCAACCTTCTACGCGTTTCGTGCAGACAAATTGCACTTTATCAAGAAGTGTATGAACATGGTATACAACACACTATAAATAGGGACAGTCTGCCGATTTGGCGCCAAAATCACTAATTGGTAACCTCATGCTAATTAAACATATGATATCTAGCTGTGTAAGTATCATTAGGGCGGCTGATTACCTGTTAACACTGCGAGAAAGCCGCCTCCAAAGACACCTGCTCGGTGACACGCACCGCAGGGCAATGGGGGACCAATTCTCGCGAGATGCGCCTCAAGCAAGCCACGTTTTTTTCGCGCATGCGCAGATCAAAATTCTCAATAATCAGTCTCTGATCCCGCGAGTAATACCACCAAGGTCCTAAGTACTCGCGCATGCGCCCACATGCTCTGGTTGTAACTTGGACACAAACTAACTGAAAATATTGTGTGACCACCCACGCAACAGGGATGTCTGTTGGAATGCCTAATAAACCTACAGACACCCATAGACCTACCCCATTGAGCGGGTGGGGGGGGGGAGGGGGGGCGGGATGGGGGGGGGCGGGGGAAAAGGAAAAAGGGGGGAGAAGGAAGGGAAGGAAGGAAAGGGGAAAAAAAGGAGATGAGAGAAGGGAAAAGGGGAGGGAAAAACGGGGGGAGGGGACACAGGGAGTCAAGGACGAGGGATGTTAGTCAAAACAGGGGCAAGAAAAGACTGGGAAACACATCCCCCCTGTTTATTTCCCAATACAGTAAGGCCAGCGGCCAAGTGAATAAAATAATCAACAAACATTGGGGTCTATTACGTATGGATCCCATTCTGGGGGAGTATACTAAATTGGGACCCAAAATTGTCTATAGGAAGGCTAAGACCATTGCCAATTATTTATCTCCCAGTGTCATTCCAGATATTACCACCAACACAAACACATAAAACAAACATGAACAAAAAGATATATAATCAAACAGAATAAAACAGGTAATCAGCCGCCCTTATGATACTTACACAGCTAGATATCATATGTTTAATTAGCATGAGGTTACCAATTAGTGATTTTGGTGCCAAATCGGCAGACTGTCCCTATATATAGTGTGTTGTATACCATGTTCATACACTTCTTGATAAAGTGCAATTTGTCTGCACGAAACGCGTAGAAGGTTGCAGCCTTCTGTTTTTATGTCCCTACAATAAAGAAATATTTTTGCCAGACCTGCCATCACCTTTTTTGCTGTGCGTTGCATCAACCTACATTGCATTGGACCTTTATTTATAAGGTTGTAACATTCATTGCTACATTTCCCCTGTTCTAGAATTTCATCAGGGAACGCCCGGGTTTTTCCTTGTTTCACAGATTGTTGCGAGGGGCTGAGATTGACCCGGCGGTCTTGGTACACGTTGGCACCAATGACAAAGTTAGAGAAAGATGGAGGGTCCTACAAAATGATTTCAGGGATCTAGTCCAAAAGCTTAAAGCAAGGAACTCCAAGGTAGTATTTTCTGAAATACTACAAGTGCCATGCGCTACCGCAGGGAAGACAGTCAGAGATCAGGGAGGTTAATGCATGGCTAAGAAAGTGTGTAGGAAGGAGGGTTTGGGTTTTTTAGAGCACTGGGACTCCTTTTTTGAGAGGTGCAATCTTTATGCTAGGGACGGATTGCACCTCAATGAAGAGGGATCTTCTGTGCTAGGGGGGAGAATGTTATAAAGGTTGGAGAATTTTAAAATAGGATGGAGGGGTAGGGGAATGAAACAGATAATGAACTAAATAGAATAGATGAGGAAATAGCAAGGGGTTATGGAGGTAGAATGGGAGCAGTTTGACAAGCAGCGAGACACCCATAGTAAATACAGATAATACTAGAAATCTTCTCAAGACTAAACCAAATTGGCACAGAAAGGAAGGAGCAGATAAGATAATAGTACAGGCTGAAAAAAAACTTAACTGCATGCTTACGAATGCCAGGGCCATGGTCAAAAAGACCGTGCTGACCCGCGCTGAGGGGAAACATTATCCCTATCCGCACGGCTTTAGACGGCGCTTCCGCACACTTTCGCAGGCGTGCGGAGGCGTGTGGAATTGTAGCCGACATCAAAATTTAAGTTTTCCCGCTGAGGGAAACGCAGGGCTGGTCACGTGACCGCCAAAAGCCAATGGCAGTCCGTGACGTCGGCGCCGTGACGTGTCGCGCTAGCCCCGCCTCCCGCCCAGCTCCCACCCGGATCACAAGCGCGCATGCTGATGCTCATGCAGGGACACAAAAAAGCTCCTGCTTGAGCAGGAGAGCATGAGCGTCAGCGCTGCTCAGCGCGGTGAATGCCACCATGTCCGAGGCCTAATGCAAGATACCTGACAGATACTGTACAATGGTGGAGCTTGAATTAATAGCTGCAAGGGAGCAGTATGAGATCATAGACATTACTGAAACATGGTACGATGAAACTCATGACTGGGCAGTTAATTTAGAGGGTTATTCCCTTTTTCGGAAGGCTCAAGCAAATGGAAGAGGAGGTGGAGTATGTTTATATGTTAAACCGGATCTAAAACCTATTAAAAGGGAAAATGTTTATGAAGGGAATGATGCAAATGTTGAGACCTTGTGGATAGAAATTAGCAGTGGAGGTAAAAGTATAAAGAAAATGTTTGTAGGGATATGCTATAAACCACCAAATATCTGTGAGATTGAGGAAGCTAAAATACATTTGCAAATGGAGAAGCCATCAAAACTAGGTCATGTTTGCATAATGGGTGATTTTAATTATCCAGACATAGACTGGGGCAATGAGATTAGCATTACAACAAAAGGAAACAGTTTTTTGGGTGCTTAAAGACAATTATATGACCCAAATTATTGAGGAACCAACCAGGAGAGAGGCAGTACTGGATTTAGTAATATCAAACAATGTAAAAGTGATAGCAAATATTCAAGTTCTGGAACATTTGGGTAACAGTGATCATAACATGGTCACATTTTAAATAAATTACCAAAAAACAGATTACTTGGATTCAACAAAGACCTTAAACGTTAGAAAGGCAGATTTTAATAAATTGAGGTCTAATCTACAAGTAATACACTGGGATGATGTTTTTGCAGGGAAAAATGTAGAAGATAAATGGGCAGTCTTTAAAAGATTGTTAGAAAAGCACACTAATCATTGTATACCCTTGGGTAATAAGTATAAAAGAAATAAGTCAAACCCAATGTGGCTAAATAAACAGGCAGGCGTTTAGATTCTTGAAGTCAGAAGGGACGGAGGCATTATATCACAATTATAAGGAATGTAAAAAAAATTGCAAAAGGACAATTCAATTAGCAAAAATTGATAATGAAAAAAGGATTGCAATAGAAAGTAAGATCAACCCTAAAAAGATCTTTAGTACCTTAATAACAAAAAAATCAGAAAAGAAAATATACAGTAGGACCCCTTTAGTGTGAAATGGGTAGGCAGATTATTTGAGATAACGAAAAAGCAGAGGTATTAAACACATTCTTTGCCTCTGGTTAACAGAGGAAGAAGTTCATAGGCGGCTTGGAAAAAAGAAAGTTAATAAGGCACCTAGCCCCGATGGCATACATCCAAGAGTTCTCAAGGAGTTAAGTTCAGTAATAGCCAAACCGTTACATTTAATATTCAACTCCATTTCCACAGGCTCAGTACCACAAGATTGGCGTAAAGCAGATGTGGTGCCTATATTTAAAAAGGGATCTAGATCACAACCCGGGAATTACAGACCTGTAAGCCTGACTTCAATAGTGGGGAAGCTTCTTGACAGTTTAATATGGGATAATATTCAGTTATACCTAATGGAAAACAAAATTATTAGTAATAGTAAGCATGGATTTATGAAGGATAGATCATGCTAAACTAACCTTATTTGTTTTTTTGAGGAGGTAAGTAGGAATTTAGACCAGGGTAATGCAGTTGATGTGGTCTACTTAGATTTTGCAAAGGCTTTTGATACGATTCCACACAAGACGTTGGTGTACAAAATAAAGCAAATTGGACTCAGTAAGAATATATGCACCTGGATTGAAAACTGGTTGAAGGATAGACAGAGGGTTGTCATAAATTGAACTTTTTCAGGTTGGGCTAAAGTCGTGAGTGGAGTACCTCAGGGATCGGCACTGGGACCACTGCTTTTTAACTTGTTTATTAATGACCTTGAGGTTGGCATTGAGAGCAAAGTCTCCATCTTTGCTGATGATACTAAATTGTGTAAGGTAGTAGAATCCGAGCAGGATGTAATTTCTCTCCAGAAGGACTTGGAGAGACTGGAAACTTGGGCAGGTAAATGGCAGATGAGGTTTAATACAGATAAATGTAAGGGTATGCATTTGGGAAGCAAGACTAAACAGGCAACATACAAATTAAATGGGGATAAATTAGGGGAATCCTTGATGGAGAAGGATTTAGGAGTGCTTGTAGACAGCAGGCTTAGCAATAGCGCCCAAAGTCATGCAGTAGCTGCAAAGGCAAACAAGATCTTATCTTGCATTAAACGGGCAATGGATGGAAGGGAAGTAAACATAATTATGCCCCAAAGCATTAGTAAGACCACACCTTGAATATGGAGAACGATTTCGGGCACCACTCCTTAGAAAAGACATTATGGAACTAGACAGAGTGCAGAGAAGAGGCACCAAATTAATTAAGGGGATGGACTATCTAACTTATGAGGAGAGGCTAGCTAAATTAGATTTATTTACATCAGAAAAGAGGCGTCTAAGAGGGGATATGATAACTATATACAAATATATTCGGGGACAGTACAAGGAGCTTTCAAAATAACTATTCATCCAAAGGGCAGTACAAAGGACTCAGGGTCATCCCTTAAGGTAAGAAAGGAAAGGGTTATTTACAGTAAGTGCATTTAAAATGTGGAATTCATTACCCATGGTGACCGTGATGGCAGATACAATAGATTTGTTAAAAAAAAGGTTGGACATCTTTTTAGAAAGGAAAGGTATACAGGGATATACCAAATAAGTTAACATGGGAAGGCTGTTGTTCCAGGGAGTAATCTGATTGCAAATTCTTGAAATCGGGAAGGAATTTATTTTTCCCCATATGAGACACGATTGGATGATATGTCACTGGGGTTTTTTTGTTTGCCTTCCTCTGGATCAATAAGTAAGTATAGATAAAGGATAAAGTATCTGTTGTCTAAATTTAGCATAGGTTGAACTTGATGGACGCATGTCTTTTTTAAACCTCATCTACTATGTAACTATGTAATAAATTCCCGGGGGCAGTGTAGGTCTATGGCTCTGATCAGTATAGAGTTGGTGTGCAGTTTCTGGGGTTCTTTTTACTGTGCGAGTACTTCAGCCAAATGAACACAGGAAGATGTTGTGGCTGCATTACAATAACTATCTACATCTTAGTGCAGTAAGGACTGCTCTATGGGAATGTCACAGGTACACAGAAAAACACGAGGAGAGGGGTGATACTGAACTAAATACAAAGCTATTACACATGAAGCCAATATTATTACTCCCACTGGTGAGTTGCAGCGGGACATACACAACGGCGGGACAAGCAGCCATTGTTTTGAATCAGCCATGGGTGAGATGAGGCTTCCACACTGTTTCACCCATGAAGCATGCTAGTAAGCACAATAACATTGGCTACATCTGTATGCCTGCAATAAGCATAATTCTAAAGAAGCTCACTGTGCGTGAGATCCTGGACAGGTCTCCAAAGAAGCACTGGTCACAGTGAAGAAGTTTTAGGCGCCCAGCTGAAACATTAATTTATTCAAGAGCCATAAGAATGTATTCCCACATTAAAGCTTTACTCCACCAAAGAAGGTTGTTTTTATAAGCAAACCGTTGGGGTTTACACAGCAGACCTCTCCTGTAGTTGTGGAGATACATCTACCTTTAACTGAGACAAACACTGGTCAAAGTTTACACAACCAATCTGAAGCCACACATTTTTTTCAACTGTTTATAGCTGACAATTTACTGGGAGAACGGCCAAGCTTTACACACACCAGTTGCATTGCCTTATGCAACACACCTGCCTCTAATAGTTGCTTTGTGGATACACACTCTATATATGCTGCCCTATTAATTTGCCTTTTGAGCTAAATAAGAAAAGGTAGAAAATACCATTTTGTTTAAAAAATTTTTTTAATGATAACACCTCTGTTCTAGACCTGTGCAGGCCCTAGATGCCCCACCTTCCGTGGGTTACAACCGACCTTATTGTGCTTCACCATTTTAGGGATTCCATGTGGAAAAGCTACGAAGTAACTGGTACTACTAAGGACCTTAATAAGTACAGATGCCTGAGGAATACATGCACAAGGCAAACAAGAGAAGCAAAAGCCCAATATTACCATGACAATCTTCAAAAAGAGAAAGCAACCCAGTTGTGGGGACTCAATCACCCTAAGTGATGGATTGATGACAGAGGATAACAAATATATACTTTTAATAATATTACTTTTAAAATGGGAAAATGAGTGACTCAGTGAGTAAAGACACTGACTGGCACTGAGCAGGGGAACCTGGTTCAATTCCA
The DNA here is from genome assembly GCA_036426205.1 of Ascaphus truei. Taxonomy (NCBI): domain Eukaryota; kingdom Metazoa; phylum Chordata; class Amphibia; order Anura; family Ascaphidae; genus Ascaphus; species Ascaphus truei. Next base: position 267,939,353 of record CM071569.1, read on the forward strand.
AGTGTCGGCTCCATGTGAACTTGGGCCAGTTCCTTTACCTCCCTGTGCCTCAGGCACCAAAAACATAAATTGTAAGCTGCACGGGGCAGGACCTTTGTCTGCAAAATTTATCTGTAAAGCGCTACGTAAAAGTAGCAGCGCTATACAAGAACATGCTATTATTATTATTATAATAGATACATTTTAAATAATGGAGTAGCTCACCAATGATAGACGAACTGTACCCAAAATACTGTACTCAGATAGTGCTAGGGTATATATTACATAAATGTGAACAACAATGTAGGAAAAATTTAAGCCTACATCGGCCAAACCCAATAGCATATGATCAGGGTATACTCATGGTTGGTCTAATAGATCAGTAGCAGATAGCTACTGTATAGAACTACATGTTCAGTTGGTTCAGATATCCTTTCTCACTGGCAGGTCACACAAAGTATCTTCAGGAGTGTACTTCTCTGCACCAATGCCCCTGTCATGCGAAGTGCAACTGGGTTCTATCCTATCACCTATTTTGCTCACAGTGTACATGCTGCCAGTAGTACACTGTCAGTGTACACTGACCTTAAGCTTGAGGGCTCCCAGCTTCTAAACTCTGTCCATGTGCAGACTCTTGGTGTTGTCCTTGACTCTGACTTTACCCTTAAACATCAGATGTCAGCCGTGATCAAATCTTCATTCTTCCACCTTAAGAACATACTGTAGCCAGGACTATGCACTTGATCCCACCAGAGGATATTACTACCCTTGTCCATGCCTTTGTGTCCTCATGCCTGGACTACTGCAATGCACTCAACCTGGGTCTTCCGGTAAAAGAGCTGTGCTACATGCAGCTAGTGCAGAATTCTGCAGCCAGGTTGTTAACTAACCGGACCCATTCTTGTCACATGACACCTGTTCTCCGTTCTCTCCACTGGCTGCCTGTAAAATGGCAAATTTATTCAAGATTGTTGACATTCAAAGCACTACTTAACCAGGATCCTAGCTATCTGAAAAAGCTTCTAGTTTCCTACACTCCAATTCGCTCACTTAGATCTGCAAATAAAGTTCCCAGAATCTCCTTGACTTCCTTTGGGGCCCAAGCCTCTAGACACGCAGCTCCTACTCTTTGGAATAGTCTGCCTCAAACAGTTCAAGAGGCCCCCTCTCTAGAACTCTATAAAACTGGATCAAGACCTACTGGTTTACCCAGGCATTTAATTAATGAATCACAACCTGTCTGGCATTTAATAGCTACAGTATCGTCCCATCCAGTATTGTATCTTTCCTTGTGTTGGTATTTTTTATAACCTTAAATGTTTTCCTCTTTTCCCCTTTTTGTAACTGTGAAGTGCTTTGAGTCCCATTGGAAGAAAGTGCTATATAAATAATAAGGTTGTTATTATTATTATTATTATTATTATTATTAAATGTCTTTAAATATAATGTATAACCCTGTTCATTTAATGTAACCTTGTATTGTTGTAATAACTCCAACTTGAAAATGAGAGGTAACACAATGTATTACTTCCTGGTTAAACATTTTTATAAATAAAAATACACAATTTTTTTCTGAAAGGGAAGAGAAATTTTGATTTACTTGATTTTAATTCCTTCCTGTATTTACAGTACATTCAAATAGACAGATGAGGCATGTGTATTATAGTTTCTTCCTTTGGGAGGAGAGGGATTATGTTTATGAAGGTATGAGTAGGACTGGAAGTATTGTAATTCTGCCACTAAAATGCAGATGTTGGTTTTCCTGTAATAAGTGGGATATCAGAGTCAAAGCTAAAAACTGTGGATGTGAGTTTAATGGTAAAAAGTTGGTGAACCAGATCTGTTGCCAAGGACATCACACTGGCATTCAAATGGAAAAATACACAACATGAGTGCTATACCTAAAAACGATAATAATGCATATAATGTGTAAATTATGTTACAAATAATGTAATGCAAAACATATACACAATTAATCAATATAATGAATTTGTATAAGTGCAATAAGTGTTGAGTGACCACCTAATTCTGAGGTCCGGCAGCCGGGAGGTCACTATGATCGTCCAAATCCTATACCGAAGTCCTAATAGAAAAATTGTCTTCCTTAGCACTGTTCTTAACTCTGTGCTCAGTGCAGTATATAAGAGAAGAAGAAAGGCACAGTGTATAATATCAGACAGTGCAAGTGACAGGTAGTTGGAACCGGATGTGGATACCCAACGATAATTCACTTCAGATTATGATGTTATCAGACGACAGACCCATTAACCATTGGTACTGATAATAGGATACACCCTTAGTGTCTGGGGTTTCAGTCAGATCTTGACCCCTTCATATTGGCAAACAGTGCACATTAACACACAAATAAGGTGCTAATAAATGGATTTGACTCACAAAAGGGTACAATCTTCATGTCAAATATCTCTGGAAGTCAGTGAAATTCCCCAGCAGTATATCATAGAAAAAGAAAAAAAACAACATAGCACAGATCCACTGAGAAACTAAAATGTAATAAAACATATAAAACAGACACCTGGAGTGTCACTCACATACAGTACTACTTCATCCTTTTGCGCTTTTCAACACATTTAGCCTGGTTGGGTGCCCTTGGAATCACCTTCCTCTTGGTCCTCTTTAATCACCGCTCTCACCAGCGTCTGTAACGGAGCTTAGGCTGATGCCTGGGTGTCCATGCTTGTATCCCCTCCTGGATCTCCCTGCTTCCACCTACTGTGATGATTTCACGCTCTCCGTTGTGTGATGAGGCAAGCGTCTCGCCGGCTGGCTGTCCAGGATCGCACTTTGCTGCTCGAGATATTCCGCAGTTAGTCCTCCGGGCTACCTCGTAGTAGGTTCCCTCAGGCAGTTCAACCAGGTATAAGGAGCAGGATGTTTGTAGTAACCAACCTCACCCTATGCGTTACGTGAGCAATGTCTCACTTCATTATTATCCCTGATGAAGTAAGACATTGCTCACGTAACGCGTAGGGTGAGGTTGGTTAATACAAACATCCTGCTCCTTATACAGTACCTGGTTGAACTGTCTGAGGGAACCTGCTAAGAGGTGGACCAGAGGATTAACTCCAGGATATCGCTAGCAGCAAAGCAGCAAAACACAATCCTTGACAGCCAGCCGGCGAGAATCTTGCGTCATCATGCAATGGAGCGCGTGACGTCATCGCGGTAGGCGGAAGCAGTGCACTGACCATGCCCCCTTGCTGAAATACTTACCAGAACACCCTCCTTCTGTCTCTGTAAGTTCTCCCCAATTACAACTTAGATTGTAAGCTGTTCGGAGCAGGGACTCCCTTTCCTATTATTACTCTCATGTCTGAAGCGCTAATTCCCACTATGTGTTATATTATTATGTCATGTGTATTACTGCTGTGAAGCGCTATGTATCTGGATGGCACTATATAAATAAAGATATACATATATACATACATACATACATACATACATACATACATACATACATACATACAACAGCAAGTCATAGAGGTGAAGGCAGTCTCCGGACCTACCAGATTCTGTGCAAATCAACACCCGCCATTTATTTAATAACAGATTCCCATCATCCACAGAATGGCTGGATGGATTAGTTATATTTCAAGGATCTTGGCAAGAGTACCTTCTGGTTGCTGACTCTGATATCTTTTTTCATATAGCCACAGTGACACTTAATGATTTTACAGGATTCAGTTTTTTTTAAATTGTATTATTTATTGTAATTTATACTTTGTTCAATGTATTTTTAAAATCCTTTTCAATGGTCAAAAGCCACATTTGACTAATATCTATGGGCCATTACTGTGGGGAGCATAGTTTTGTTGGGGATCGGGGATAAGTACTGTATTTTAATATTGGTAATTTTATATATATTTTTTTAAATACAGCTTATTAAGGGCCTAGCTAGCCACAGTGAATCAATGGATTAAAATTATTATTTTTATTATGTGATGGTTAATTTTTTTTAAATTTATTTTAAATGTATTTTGTAATGCTTTTCAATGGGCAAATCCCTATTAGCCACATTGGGCTATTGCCCATTAGTCTAATGTATTGGTGGGGTAGGTTTGTTTGGGTGGTGGTGGTAGGGAGAATGGGTAATGGGGGTAAGTGCCTAAAGGAGGGACCCACCTGGGGAATTACAGGGGGGATTTAACCCCTTGTATGCCATATCGGTTGCAGGTTGTACCAGTGTCCTGATCTGTGTGACTGGATTACTGTTTGATTTCAAGTGCGGGTTGTATTGTGTGGAATTAGAACCAAAAGGGAAGGGAAGTGCTGTTTATACTAGCAGGAGCAGCTGAAATTGGGGACTGTACAATGGGTTAATTTATTTTAAAATGGTGTGGTAATTGAAAGCCTGTAACTAACTTTTTTTCCTCTCCTGTCTGATTGAGCCTGTAGTGGGTGTGGTTAGTTGATTGCTAACCTAACACACCTGGTGGTGTGTGTGTCCCTCTTTTTAAAACAGAGGCTTATAACGAATCCTGAGCTTGCGTGTCCTCATCTGTGTGGCTGGTTGATTTCAAGTGCTGGTTGTATTAAGTGTGGAGTTAGGAATAGAAGGAGTGCTGGTTGTATTAAGTGTGGTGTTAGAGCCAGAAGGAGTTGGAACAAGGAGAGGTGAAACAATGTATAGTATATTGAAGTATAACAAACACAAACCCGTGCCTCAAAAAAGTCCAATAAATGTCCAAATATGATGATAGATGGTATGGGGAACCTTGTTAGGAAGTCCAATCTGGCACACCCGGATCGGCTTGATGGATCCACAGAGAAATATCTCAGGACATGCGGGATTAAACACAAGAAACAAATCATAGTGTATACTGCTACAAAAGGACAAACAAAACAAAGCAACAAACAATACAATACTAACACACCAAAACAGACAATACACTTCAAAAACCACACTACAAACAGAAACAGATAACAAAAAACAAATAAAATGGCTGAAAAACACTTAAGCTAATTTATTAAATAAAATAAAAGACAATACATTTCTACAACTAGAGTAGCGTGGTGGTGCTGGTCTGGTGGTTAAAAACAGAATTCTACTCACAACAATGCGGAGTAATAAATGCACATCCAACGGAGGCAAATGCTCCTACTATCTCCTCCGTTGCAGGGGGACTTCTGTAGGAGCATTCCAATGCCGTCTACAGGCTTAGTGAACCGAGCTCTGGTACAGGAGCAGATGCCGGGGGAAAGTACCACGTGATGCTGCTTGGAAATGTATCACCGTGCCTAGAACGCTGCACACGCGTCTCTTGCGATTAGCCTTAACCTCTGACCCTACGCATTTCGTGTACGTCACTTCCTCATGGGTAAAAGTACTCGATCCAAAGTCCAAACAGGTCACTGATGCAGGATATAAAGAGCGCAAATACTCCCAAAAAGACGTGAAAAAAACAATGAGAATATAGTTCTTTCCCCTACCTGGATTTGGACATCACTTTCTGCTGGGTGGTCACCACAGGTGTTTACACCAGGAAGGAGTGTTGCAGTCCTCTATTAACATTTGACCCAAGGTGGCCCAATAGCCACAGTACTTTTGTAAGTGTATTACCTTTATTTTCTATCTATATATATAAAATCGAATGGTTAGTGCTATCTGCGGTGAATCTGATTGGTCCTCAGCCTCTGGCCAATCAGATTGGTGGGTCTGACGTCACCCAACTGCCACACTCTTCCCCCTCGGCACCACACACACACACACACACACACACACACACACACACAACACCCACACACACCACACACACACACACACACACACACACACACACACACACACACACACACACACCCACACCTCTCTCTCTCTCTCTTTCTCCTGCGCTCATCTCTCCTCCCTCTGGCGCTCATCTCTCCCTCCGGCGCTCATCTCTCCCTCCCGCACTCATCTCCCTCCGGCACTCATCTCTCCCTCCCAGCGCTCATCCTCCCTCCCGGCGCTCATCTCTCCCTCCCTCCGGCGCTCATCTCTCCTCCCTCCTGGCGCATCTCTCCCTCCCTCCGGGTCATCTTCCCCTCCCGGCGCTCATCCTTCCCTCCGCCGCTCTCTCTCCCCCGGCGCTCATCTTTCTCCCCCTCATTCTTTCTCCGGCAGCTCATCTCTCCTTCCGCGCCCGCTCATATCTCCCGCTCACGGCGCTCCGCCTATCCTCTCCCTCCCTCCTCCGCTCACCTTCCTCCTCATCCGCCTCACTTCTTCCTCTCCTCCCCTCACCTTCTCCCTCCCTCCCGCCTCACCTCTCCCTCCTCCCTCACTCTCCTCGTCACCTCTCCCTCCGCCCCCCCTCCCTGCTCCTCTCCCTCCCGGCGCTCCGCTCATCTCCATCCCCGGCGGGGAACAGGCAGTGGCCAGCAGGCGCAGTTGCCTGCGGCGCCTAAGATGGCGGCGCCCGGAAGGACCCCTTCCCCTCGCGGCGCCGAGTAAAAGATGGCGGCGCCCGGAATTAGAGGTGGTGTCGCGTGTGTGTCGCTCTAGGTTACGTGTGTGTGTGTGTTGTGTGTCCACCTGTGTGGGGTGGGGACACTGGTGTGGGTGTGTGTGACACTGTGTGTGTGTGTGTGACACTGTGTGTGTGTTGTGTCATTGTGTGTGTGTGTGTCACTGTGTGTGGTGTTATGTGTCACTGGTGTGTGTGGGACCGTGTGTACACTGTGTGTGTGTGTCGCCTTCCCCCCTTGCCTTCATGCCCAACCCTGCCTTTCACGCCCCCCCTGCCTTTCACGCCCCCCTGCCTTTCACGCCCGCCCTGCCTTTTCCCCACGCCCCCCCTGCCGTTCACGCCCCCCCTCCCTGCCTTCACGCCCCCCTGCTTCACGCCCCGCCCCCGCCTTTCAGCCCCCATCCCCCTGCCTTTCACGCCCCCCGCCTTTCACGCCCCCCCCCTGCCTTCAAGCCCCCCCTGCCTTTCACCCCCCCCGCCTTTCACGCCCCCCCTGCCTTTCACGCCCCCCTGCCTTTCACGCCGCCGCCCCACCCCTTCACACCCCCGCCCCGCCCCCTGCCTTTCTCGCCCCCCCCCCCTGCCTTTCTCGCCCCCCCCCTGCCTTTCACGCCCCACCCCCTGCCTTTCACGCCCCTGCCCCCCCTGCCTTTCACGCCCCCGCCCCCCCCTGCCTTTCATGCCCCCCCCTTGCCTTTCACGCCCCCCTTTGCCTTTCACGCCCCCCTTTGCCTTTCACACCCCCGCCCCTTCACGCCCCCGCCCCCTGCCTTTCACGCCCCCCCTCCCTGCCTCCGGGCAACGCCGGGTATATCAGCTAGTATATAATAAACAAACTTCACTATTTGTGTCCTCTCTGTTCTGTTCTTCTATATATTGGCATCTGTTCCTGCTCCTGAGGGATGTAACTTAAAGTCGGTTTGAAAAAATCTATCCTGAGTTGGTGACTCGGAACAACCGCAGCGCCTGTATTTATGTTCACATTTATGAGTGAGATACTTATGAAGTGTGACTGTACTGATTAATTAGCTGCACTATATTCTCTTGTTTTTTTCACATGTCTTTTTGGGAGTATTTGCACTATTGATTTCCTGCTTCAGATTGTTGGGAGGGGCTGGGATTGACCCGGTGGTCTTGGTACATGTTTGTACCAATGACAAAGTTAAAGAAAGATGGAGGGTCCGAAAAATGATTTCAGGGATCTAGGCCGAAAGCTTAAGGCAAGGACCTCCAAGGTAGTATTTTCTGAAAAACTACCAGTGCCATGCGCTACCCCAGGGAGGCAGTCGGAGTTCTTATGTTATGATACAGCCTCAGATGCCTGCTTAAAACCCCTTTATAAGCCGTCACATTGGCAATTTATATACAATTTATATGCAAAAAAAGTGTATATTAATTTTTTTGTGCCCAATAGTGGCTAAGAAGCTGAGCACCATTTTTCTCTCTGGACTTTACTTACTTAAAAAGTGGGGAGGGGTGAGCTTAAACCCAGGGAGGAGGGGCCACCAACCTCCAGACAACTGATACCAGTTGAATATTTAAATTAATGAACACACAGTCCCTGCAAGCTCTAACCCCAGAACCCACCACATCATATATATTTTTGTGTCAAAATGAGTGCTACTGAGTGTGGGCAAAATCCATAGTTAAATACTTCAATGTATTCTCATGAGTAAGGGTCATTTAGTTAAACCATTTGGCCAAAGCGTTATAGGCCTGCAGCCACGTCACAGCATGACCAGTATGCAGGTCCTACTACTACCTGTGGAAATTCTTATTTACCTCTGCAGTGGAGGGAGAATGGCCTCAGTAGGCCAAAGGCTTTAACTAAATTACCCTTTCTCATGAGAATACATTGAAGTATTTAACTATGTATTTTGTCACATTGGATGTAGCATTGGGTATTTCTGTCTTTTTGTTGTATACATTTGGCCACGCTCAACAGTACTCATTTTGACATAAATATATATATATATAATGTGGTGGGTTCTGGGTTTAGAGCTTGCAGGTACTGTGTGTTCATTAATACAATGTAACCATGAAAAAAATGTTAGTTGATAAAAACACATTAACCCCAGTGTTGAATAATAATTTTAAATATAAAATTAATTGGACTCCGTGCAACCCTCACCGACCTATACTTTTAAATAAAAATACTGCACTATCACTGAAATCTTGGATACATGTCTATATGCATCCTTTATCATACATAAGTTACAATATAAAATGTTAGCTATTTTGCGGTCATTTAATTCAATAATTTCATTTTTACAAAAAGTAAATATAAAAATCTAATGATGGTGGCTCTGCCATTACTCCGTTCTGGGGAGCTATTTGCTGGCCTTTTGGGGACCCCAGAGATCTGCTCTTAAAACGGGTTAAAACTGTTTGTTATCATGACTACACTATTCTTTACCAAACCCATCCTGTTTAATTAAGAGAGATACATATTATTTAAAAAGTGAATGTTGTTTTTAAGTTAGTAATCAGCTTTGTTGAATGGAAATAAACTAAAGAGGTTTATGTTCGGATTCATTTTCATAAAATATTTTATGTTCTTAGTTGGATTTAATGTGCCCCAAATAGCTATAATCACCTTATGCAACATTAGGTAGAAATTAATCTCTTGGGTCCCAAACACTATGTACGCAGGAAGCACAACACAGGGACTAGAACAACAAGTCTGATCTTTCCTTCCTACAGTATGTTGTAAAACAAGTTTAGAATTCAGTGAGAAAGAATAGCCTTTTTTATGCTTTCACAATATCCTTTACTGTGTGTGATCAACAGATACATTTATTTTCCCATTCAAGTTGGACATGCCCATTAATATGTGGATGTGTAATTCATGTGGGCTGCAGTATACTCAAACGAAAGTATTTTGCTTTTTTCTAATAAAACTTGTGTTTCCATTGGCGTCATAAATCCAATTTGGAAGATTGGGTGTTCTTACAGCTTAAGCTTGTTCTTTCCAAATGTTAACTCCCCTGCAAGCCCCCATTGTAGAATACACATTTGAAAAGTGTTCTCTTGAGCAGGCGAGTAATAAGGTTTTTCTGGTGAAGAGGGATGTTCCTGGTGAAACTGGCCTTCTCTTGGCCTCTGTATGTCTGGAATTAGATATTATTATTTTCTTTATTCTTATATAATGCTAAATAAGCACTCAGTGCTGTACACAATTGGGTACCTATTGACCGAACAAGATAAGACTGTGTGAATAGAAGGGCGAGTGCTACTGACAAATGGAAACAATGTGCGGCATTCCCCGCACAAGAAGAGCTTATGATCTATGCAGTGCAGTGGATGACAAATACATACAGTACAATAGGATTCCATGTGTGTACAAATGTTGTAACAGTGTAAGTGTGAAGTTAAAGAGAGGCTGCTTCTGTAGGATGAATTAATAATTGTCAATAAAAGAATAAGGAGATAGTGAAACATGAATATACACTTGGGAGAAGGAGCAGCGCCGGCTTGATGGCGGTTTCGTCAGTGCAGCCATACCAAGCCCCGCTCTTACAGAGGCCCTGTGCTCTTCCCGACCACAGTTAAACTGATTACTGTGGGAGAGCACGGGCCTTCTGTAACTGTCTCTTACTTTCTATCCGACTTCTCCTCTCTGGCATCTCCTCCTGCTCCCCATCTCTGTAAGATTGTGGCACCACTTTGCCATGACAATGTGACATCGCGGCGTCCTTTTGCTGTGACGTCATATGACGCTGCTGACATGAAAATCAGGAGGAGATGCCGGAGCAGGTAAGAGGCCCAGTGCTCTCCCCCATCACCGAGGCACGCTACATGTCAAGCCGGCTCTGAGATGGAGGTTAACGTTGGTGAAAGGCTTTAGTTAGGAAGTGTATTTTTAGCTGAATTTGTAAGATAAGTGGAGTGGGATTCTGGAGAACAGAACTTGGTAGAGTGGTGTAAGAGGCAATACTTTCAGGCAGGACAGAGAGAGCCATAGAGATGGAGGGAGTAAAAAGGAGATATGCTTGTGCACAGCAGAGTGTGGGTAATGTGGTATAGGAAGAGATTAGAAATGTGAAATAGAGAGGGGCAGAGATGTATAATACCTTAAAGGATAGTAGAAGATGACATTTAATTGGGAGACAGATAAGGGTTACTTGGATTGAGATTTGCATATGCACTATGCACCCAGATTAAGGCAGGAAACGTAGTATTTCTCTATATAGGGTTTATTTACAGGGTTAAATAATACACTAACAGGCCCACCGTCCCTTTAAGTCAAAACAAATCATAAAATAAACGCCTACTCATTTTAGGAGACTAACTATACATGCAGCGTCAGCCCTTACTAACTGGATGGACAGCTAAGCTGGTTACCACCCCAAAACAGGTACTATTATAGCTAAACATATACAGTCTCTGCACACAGCAATATAGTGTTTCTCTTATCTGTTATTCCAAGGTTATGGAGCAGACTTCCCCGCTTCAGCACTCTCTAGTGGCCTTCCTTCCAACGGGAGCTCAGCCCCACGAGAACTCAGAAAATCACTCTCTGTAAGTCCAATATTAAGGACAGGACATCCCCGCTTCAGCACGGTCTCGCGTCCTTCCTTCCTCTTCCTGGGATTAACAACCCAGGCAGTCCCAGTAGGCTCCGCAACTACCGTCCAACGAGCCTAGGGGACTGTGCCAGCTTCCCCAGCTGGGGAGAACTCTTCTCTGTCCCCTTCTCTGGGAACCGCAGTCTCTCTCAGTGTGTAGTCACTTCTTGACTTTTAATTCTCCATGTGCAATCAGAAGTTCAGCCTGCTCAATCAGTTTGCAGCTGCTGCTGGCTTCCCTAGGGAGATTAACTCTCTGTACGCTGGAAAGTCCCATAGCTGTCCTTTCCAGCATCTAGAGACCGTGATTGTATCACAATATATATACACATATATACACACACAGATGCCTCATTTTCTTATACCTTGGCTATTGTTGTACAGGAAGAAATTACAGGATTTTGCAAGATGTGAATGTGAGCAGAGAAAGATAGGGAGGAGTCAGATGTGACACCAAGGCAGCAAGCTTGTGTAATAGAGGAAATATGCCATCAATTGAAGTCTTAAAGGCTGGAAAAATCAGTTGGTCTGTCTTTGACATATTGGGGCTTCTTCAGTATATACTGCAGATTTGGTACAATTGCACAGAAACTCCCATTGACTTGAGTAGGACTTTCCGTGTCTTAGTGGCACTATCCCACTTTATTGAATAAGCCAATTTGAGTTTGATGATATGACATCCAAAAGGTTGTAACTGAGAGGCAACCTGTGACATGGGACTAGATGGGTGGGGTCTGGTGCAGAGAGATGTAATTGATTATCACTAAATGGAGGGGGTGCTTACAGCTGAATTTGTTAATTATATCAACTTGGGAGAAGATATGGAGAAAATGAAGAGGAGGACCCAGTTAGACTTCATCAATGGCATTATGACAGGGGTGGCCAATTCCAGTCATCAAGGGGCACCAACAGGCCTGGTATTAGGGATATCACTGCTTCAGCGCAGATCGCTCAATCAGTGGCACAGTCGTTTACTGAGCCACTGATTGAGCTGCTTCTGCTGAAGCAGGGATATCCTTAAAACCTGATCTGTTAGTGACCCTTGAGCACTGGAGTTGGCCACTCCTGCATTATGGTCTACTAGTTCTGTCTTTAGACATGTCTAGTGATGCTGGTCTTCTGCCTCCTTGCGGTCAGACACAGAGCTGCTTTCTGAGGATCCATGTTTACAGTGTGGTTCAGCATGGGAGATTTATTTTTCTGCAACCCTTCTTGTCCAAGGAATTCAAACTTGTCCAGCAGCAATAGACCGAACCACTAGAATTGCTGGCTGTGATGTCCGTTGAATGGCATGCATCTTTTTAATGGGTTATCAATTAATAATAAGCAATACATAGAGATGTGGTGCACAAACTGTGGGGGGGGGGGGCAATATTTTCTGGGGTGCGGCGCTTACAGAGGCCCCACGCTCTTCCCCAAAGCATTTAAATTAAATGATGGGGCACCGCGCGAGGACTCTGTAAGTCCCCTTACCTTGTCTTTGTGTGATGTGTCGCCATGGCAACATGACCCACGGCATCATTTAATGCCAGAGACAAGGTAAGGGGGGGGGGGGGGTGTGCAGGGGGCGACAGCAGGCAGAGGAGTGCAGGGGAAAAAGTTTGCGCTCCTGATATAGAGTACATGAAATGTATACAGGTGATGGATTCCCAATTTAGCCTCTGATGTCTTCAATAATTGTCAGCTAATAAGTTGAGTTACAATGAGGGCCTCTTACTACTGTACATATTGTTAACATTTAGCTGTGCATTGTTTAATATCATTTTAACTACTGTATGAAGGACTAGAAATTACTTGAATGGAATGACTAAACAGATTCTATCTGGAACAGCTCTATACAATTGTTTTAAATATTTTTTTGAGAAACGCCTACTGAACCTTTTGGCAAACTCCAGGGATACACATAACAATGGTCAAAACCAATTTTATAATAAATGCTTTTTTCTTTGGAAGACCTTGACTGTTCAAACAGAGAGGAAGGTTTTATTACCCCAAATAGTGCCCGTGACAGGGCAGAACCCTTGTCTAAAAGGGATTAAATAGAAAGCCTGTATTGGTCTGAGGAATCCAGCATGGAGCTGGTTAATTGCAGCTATAGACAATAAACCAGTCTCCACCTGGCTCATCAGACAGGAAGAAAAGCCTCCTGCTTGAACTGCAGGGGATCTCTTGAGCACAGGTGAACTGTGTTGCCAGCAAGCTACCCTGAAACCAGACTCTCTACATCCAGGGTGCAGCAGATTCTGGAGTCTGCCAAAGGGTGGCCCCTCAACGGACATAACCCAGAGACTTACAGAAGAGCCTCCTGCTTACAGATACGCCTTTTAACTTTGGGGTCATTGGTTGGAAAGAGGCTTATCATCCCAGCCCTGCATATAGCGCCTGGGAGAGTGAGTTAGCCCTTACAAAGGGATAGACTGTTTATTTATGTGTGCTTCCTTACAGCTGTGTTGTTTACAGCTAGGGGCTGAATAAAAGTCATGGTTTATTTTCCCCAAATATGTGTCTCCCTGGTTTTACCTCTGCACGTCTCCTACAGTGCCCTAGGACCATGTCTTGAGTACTAGCATGCCAGGGGCCCCCTCTTGCTCTTTTTCTAGTGGATATACACAGGAGCCGTGAACGTGATCTGAAAGAAGAGAGGTCCCTCCCCTTCTATTGAAGTCACCACAGTGACACCGCGTGTGATCAAAAATGCAGCATTTTAAGGCAACAGTCTTCACACCATCCTGAATAAGTAAATACAGTGACTAAAATGATGCATGTGGCCTAGTTACAAAGAAAGGAAGAGTATTTGTTGAAGTGTACATTTCATATGCATAGATTTTAGTCTTATCTCTGCTCTGGTCATAGGTTACCGACTTACACTGTAGCACACTTTCCCAAAAACACATGTCTGAGTGTATTAGCAAACGTACCCACCCCTTTCGCTTCTAATATTCGAGTTTATTTAAGATTTATACAATTTAAAAAAAAAAGGAAATGCTTTCAGCATTCATTCAAAATGCCGTTATTACCGGAGGGACTGAACATTGACATTTCAACTATTTTCATCCTTCACTGCATTGCTTTAAAACTGGTTGCACGTCCTATTAGCAGCAAATGGATAAAAAGCATCATAGGATAACAATAAAAGCAGTTTAGTTTTGTAGGGACATCTCTTGTACAGTATGCTTCTGAACAGGTGAGGTGTAGAGCTTGTCCGTGATGTGTAAGGCCTGGGACATAGTAAGCACTTAGGTGCTGCTGCTCGCTGTTGATTGCTGCCGCTCGCTCTACCAGGAGCTTTTTGCTATCCTGGCAGAGGAGACAGCATGCGCGCTTGGGAGGCGGGTATCACTGTATCTGTGTCACTTGGTAGCTGTCAGTGTGTGTGTGTGTGTCACTTTGAAGTGGTCTGTGTGTTTGTGTGTTTGTGTGTCACTGGGTAACCTCTGTGTGTGTGTATATGTGTGTGTGTATATTATATAATATTTTAAAAATTAAAAAAAAAGACGTGAGAATAAATTATTTATTAGCATTGTTCAACTTTGATAAATATATTCACACACACGCGCGCACACACATATGCACGCGCACACGCGCACACAGGGAGAAACTATAGCCGCGCTGATTACAGATGCAGGGGCTTTGTGCATCTGTTCAGCGCGGCTCAGCCCGGCTCAGCGACGCTGAGTGCACTATGTCCTGGGCCTAAGAAAGATCATGCAAACTTCCCTCTGATCCATTTAGCTTGAGGCATATAAAGAAAGCTACAGTACATCTGCTGTTGAGAATAAGTAGTCTGTTAGCTGTGCCACCAACATGTGAGATATTATAAATCAGTACTATCACGTGCGGAACACCTGTGGTAACGTGGCCTGCATATGGGACAACATTTAATATACAGATCTCTAGCTGGCCCACTTTCCACCTTCCGCAAAGTTCCCTCAAGTGAACAATATCTAACCTCACTCTGTCCCAATATATTATCTGTCACGAACAGCACACAAGTGAGCACGTGACTTAGAGATATGCAACCAGGGTTAATACACACGGCTACTCGAGCCAACACACCTTTCTCCTGCGCAAGGTACTTTCAATGAGTTAATATTAACCCATTACTCAATTGCAATCATGTCTATCTATCCACTGCCACTACCCAAGAATTATGCAAAAATATGTAATTATATCTGCAAGGGCCTGAGTACCTGTTTATTAAAGAAAAAATATGCATTTAGCATATAAAAATCTGTGTCCGAAAATGTACTTAATGCTCTACAAAGCATGTAAGCAGCTCAATCAGAACCCAAAGCATCACTTACAGTATTAAAGTTTGGCTTTAATATACCAAAATATATATACATAGAGTTACAATAAATGCAAAAACAGTTTTTTTCAAATAAAAGGCTAAAACATCCTGAATTCCCTATACTTTACCACACATCATAAGTTCTTCCCAGAGAGGTCACTGGCACTGAAAAATGAAAATTCACGTGTCTGATGCCAATCAAACCTTTGTTGAATTCTCGTTTTCTATTCAAACATGCCAACCTTTATGCCCAGACCTTCTTGCATTGAAAC
The DNA here is from genome assembly GCA_036426205.1 of Ascaphus truei. Lineage (NCBI taxonomy): Eukaryota > Metazoa > Chordata > Amphibia > Anura > Ascaphidae > Ascaphus > Ascaphus truei. The sequence continues at coordinate 267,954,930 of CM071569.1, forward strand.
ACAGATAAGATGCACCTCTGTCATAAAATCAGCTACTTGGGTGACATTTATGACTTAAGGAAAAAAAAAATTCTTCTGACGTTTAAAATCAGACTAAATATATAAAAGGCCTCATAAATTTACTTCCCTAATACTTAAACAGATGCAATGTTCACGGTTGAATCTGTGCTTTCCTCATAAATGCCGGCATTTAAAATGACAGCTTAAAGTCTATTTTTCGAAGAGAAACTGTTATCTGTCTTAGGCACCTCTTACCCATGCAGTGTGTGGTATGATTTGATTTGTCTAATTGCAACAGTGACAGATATCCAATGGTTACTATATGAATTGATGTCAGGCCCATCATTTCTTATATTTAATCAAGTTTTCCAAGTAAGTGGTGACCTGTTTGTCACCTCTTTCTGGGATGCACAAGTGATAATTCAAGACTGTTACAGCTTTCTTTGAGGCTGACAGCCCAGGATCTGGCTATTGTCTCTAGCCTTCTAAACTATACATATTTCAGTTTTAGTGGGCAAGCCCCACCCCCACTCTTCATTAACCCCTCTTTGTAGATCAGTACAGACATAGGAAGGGTCTTGCCGCTTGAACACAATATCTTGTATTAAGACAAACTGTGAACACATTAACCCCTGAAGCACCACATTAATTAAAATACTTAATATTCCCTACCATTTTTATTACAAGAACCACGCTGAAAAATAATACAATTCCTTTCTTCTATGTCTTAGAAACTTCTTACTGATGATCTAAAATTGCTTCAAGCAAAGAGTTGTGAAAAAAAATAGCATTTTGTTTAGTCAGCTCTTCAATGCTCTGGCAGTTCTAATCCTTCAACGTGAGAAGTGTTTGGTGTGTGAGAAGACAGAAGAGAGAACATACATAAAAGATATAGAGTCAGCAACTTTGTTCAAAAGAATGCAAGATTAGAGGGCAAATACACAATCTCAGTGAGCTCAAAACCCAAACCCCACAGTGTTATATACTGTAGTTATATTCTTAATTGTGCCAACTGGAGTGCTACCAGAAAAGTGACCTAAAATATACAACAGTAGAAAGAAGCCCCAATGTACATCCAATATGACAAATGGTTTAGTTAATTTATAGTTTTTTTTTCTTCTCATAAGCATGGGTCATTTGGTTAAATCATTTGGCTAAAAGATGTTAACAACAATGTCTGCAACCATGTTAAGTTAGACCCTTTCAGCAGGTTACTACTCTACTGAGTCCTTTCTATTTCCTCCACTTCATGGATAAAAGAGGAAACAAAACAATGATCTAGTCATTAGTATGGGATGTGTGATACAGTATGTATGAGGTCCCTAAGTGGCTAAAATTTAGAATTTCTATGGCCCAGATCCATATAACTCTGTTAAGTTCTCATAACGTATTATCAAAATCAGTAACGGTCGTTAGGATCCCGGAGGTTACCGCAAATCTATAAAGCTAATAATATCCAAAAAGATGGGCTGTTTTGTTTTTTTCTTAGCATAGGCTTAACGCCACAGTACATATTTGCATTAGCTAGCACTGTCTTGCATTAGCTTCAAATAAAATGGTGTTGAACCTGTCTAATCCAAAGGTTGTGTTACTCACATGCAGACCCTGAGTAGGTGTTTAATCTATATATATAAAACTCAAAGTGTTGTTTATGCGTCCCTGTAGACAATTTGATTGGTCCGTCGGTCCGCCCGCCCACCCTCCCACGGCTCTCATTGGCCGGTGTGTCTCGCCCACCCCCGTGTGTCCCACCACCCCACGGCTCTCATTGGCCGGTGCGCTCTAACCCACTCACACCACAGGAGCTGTCTGGAGCTACGGGAGGGAAATCTGTATGGCAGCTGTTAGCTCTCCTCTTCTCCCACCCCCCGTGCCTGTTTTGCAGACTGCCCCTGCCCACTGCGGCTCCATGAGCGGAGGGGGGGACCGCAACACCCAAACACAGAGAGACACTGCGGCAGTACTCACCGGCAGACAGGGGCACCGCCACACATCAACACCCTGCCTGACCCTGCACATCCCCGGCGTGCTGTCACCGAGGCCCCCGGGGCTGCGAGTGTAAAGAGGCGGCAGCATCGAGAGGCCCAGGAGGAGAGAGAGAGAGGCCTCACTCCCGGCTATATCGCTTACACACTGGGGGGGGGGGGGGGGTTGAACCGGAACCCCTGTATACAGCAAGGAGACCGCAGCGCCGCGTTCACTCTGTGGCTGATGACGGAGCAAGCCAAGGGACAGCTTCTCCTGTGCCCAGAGAGAGAGGTCACATTATATAGGGGTGACATGCTGTATTCAGGGGGAAGAGACTGCTTCCAAGGGACACTCAGAGTTGTATACACCGAGTTACAAGTGGCCCATCCCCCCGCCCCATTTTGGACAGGCCCCCACCCCGTTTTGGTCACGCCCCCCCCAAATGATCTGCAGATTGTGGTGCAGTGAGTTGCACGTGCTGCCGGCAAACAAGAAGGCAGGGGGGGGGGGTAATGGAGGTGTGAAGGGGGGGGACCCCAGCTGTGAACGCGGGAGGGGTCCCCAGCTGTGAACGCAGGAGGGCCGCATTCATGTGCAGGGGGGGGAGGTCCAGATTGCTGTCACCGGGGCCCAAAGGGGAAGGGGGGGAAAGAGACAGGGCAATGGGGAGAGAGAGGAAGGAGAGAGGGGAGGGGGAGCGGAGATAGGGGGTGAGCGGAGAGAGAGGTGGAGCGGGAACATTCTATCCCGGGCAATGCTGGGTATATCAGCTAGTGAAACTTAAAAAAGAGAAGATAGTAGAGTAAAATAACCCTGTAAATAACAATTTGATTTAACTAACTGTTGTCTTACCTTATCTAGACCCTGTAAAACACCTATTTGAGGGTCTGAATGTAGTAACGACAAGGTTAACTAGGACCTACCTGTACATAATGACTCATTAAATCCCTGCGTGAACTTTAACGGACCTCTGTGGATATGTGGTGTTAGTGGGAACACCTCTTGCATATCATTAGCATTAACATAAATAATAGATAATGCAAATGACCTTTCCAGCCACAAAAATTACATTGCACTGTGTTATTGAGCTGTTAAGATACTTGTTTGCATTTAACGATAAGTTAAGTTAAATTATCACCTCGTTAAATCAATAATATATGTGGTACGTGCTATAGTCCAATAAAAACTGGGTAAAAACAGAAGCGCCCTAAAAAATGGTTGAAAAAAAAAATCTAAAGTGCAAGAAAAATAAATATATGTTTTCCTATACTTTTTCCTGCAGCAAAGGTTATTTCCACCTTTCTCCTGGGGAAGACATCTCTCAATGACTGCTACTATTACATGTGTGTGCTAGGACCTGCTGATTAAATAGGGGTGGGAAGAATGAGCTCAAGCTAAGAGGGGCCGCACACCTCCAAACAATTTACAATTATAAATAAATAGTGAACTCAAAAACCCAATCTCACAGTATTATATATTTATATACTTAATAGAACCCACTGCGGTGACCTCAAATATAACAGAGTAAACAAAGAAGCCTCAATGCACATCCATTATGACAAATGATTTAGTTAATTTATATATGCAGCACCGGCTCCCCCCTCCCACGGGAGATCTGGCCACTACGTGGGTGTTTCCTTTGTGCTGTGCTGTGCTGCTTGTTACAGGAGGTCTGAGTTGCTCCGTGGATGTTATGTGGGAGCAGCAACAGGGCAGGTTTCTCCTTCTCAGGGTGCAGCGCCTCCCTATCATGAGGATCCTACTGGAAGCAGGATGGTCCCCACAGGCAATTCTCCTTTACAATGACCACACATGATTGCTGGTACAACGGCATATTTATTGTACAGACAGCATGGCATCATCTCCATTCCCTGGAGCAGACCCCAGGGGCTTGAGGCCCCAAGAGTCCCTCCTCAGCTCCTTTAACCTCTTGCAGGAAAAGGGAATCACACGATACCACACAGCCTACCACACATAATTTGGTGGAGTGTCAGCTTTCATACCCAGGGGAAAGGGCTTGTAACCACACCCCATAACAGGGCAGGCCCAGGTACTGACAGGCATCACACCATATACATGTGACCCAGTCAGTACCCTCCCCAGTTTAGGCCTGCCCCTGGATAAGGCAAATTAGTACCCATCCAGGATGCAACTACAGGCTAGGCCCTGTGCAGGAGTTTAACCCCAACACTGCCTGTTCCTATCAGGACATATAGTGTTGAGGCCAGTAGAAGGCTATAGCCAGGGGCACTTGGTTACATATACATTTTCTTCTTATAAATATAGGTCATTTAGGTAAATCTTTTGACTATAACTGCAACCACGTCAAGGCAGAACCTTGCAGCAGATTAGAGGGCAGTTTCATTGACGCTTGTATGGTGCGGAGCAGTGAATGTTGTGTAACCATGCTGTAAAATGGCTGCAGTCATCTCTCCTGCTGACAGTAAGGCCTGGTAAGTTATGGGCATGCCAGCAGTAATCATGGAGGTTTGCCCTCATACCCTGGTGAGGTGCCCTAGGTATGGATGGGAGTGGTCACAGGCTCTGACTCCATGGTTAGGGATGTCAGAGTTGTGCCAGCCCCAGAAGATACATAAGGCACAGCACTGTGTCAAAAGTTAGGTAATAGGTTCTACCCAGTTTGGTAAAGAGTGATTATGTTATAGGCTGCTGATTTATGAGACTGTGTCCAGGGACCTGGCACAGGGCAGATATCCCTGTGGGGATAGGGAATTCCTAATCAAGGAGAATATACCTTTCAGAGGGAAGCAGCTGGATCATCATGTGTGGCTAGGAGACTACTGCAAGGGGCAGCTAGCCCACATCCATCAATAAAGATGACCCTGTTCAAATATACTCTCGTGTGTGTGGAGTAATAACACAGAGAGATTGGCACCACAGAGGAGTTCCTCACCAGGACCATCCACAAGCAGACACTGGAATCCTGATGAGGTGGAGGCGCTGCACTGGATCTAGGTAGGACTCAGCACACTACCTCAGCTGCCTGTCTGGGTTGGCAAATCCCCACACACCATCATGCGGGAGACTCAGGAGTTCTGTTGCCAACAGGTGCACCACCAGACATCACACTGTAATGGGGACTGGTTAGACCACAGGGGCCAATATGAGATTGGGTGGGTCAGGCCAGGTCAGAAAATCTGTTACATTTGGAGGCGCTGCTGAGATAGACCTGTCAACAGGACAGGCTTTGGCTAGGTCACTGGGAAACAGGGAGAGTGTCTGCTGCTACTTTGTGCTACGTTGGGACGGACCTAGGGGTAGTCAGGGGGCTGATGGAGAATAGTCAGCTCGCAGGGACGACCTAGGGGCCTGAAAGGAGTTGGAGGTTTGGAGAGGGGCTATAGCTGTTCTAGTCACCTTGAGGCAGCGCTGGTTGGTAGGATGCCTAAAGGGATAGCCTGTTAACGTGGTCAGGAATCCTGGAGAGGGTCTGCACTAGGCTGACCAAGAGAGGTAGACGCCCAAGTACTGCATGGAAGCCCCAGAGTACTCTAGCCCATTCCAGACCACTTACCGAAGGGAGCACAGACTGGGAGGAAGGAGATACAGCAGACACTGAGAGAGTGAGCCTAGCCTGAGGTAGTGCAACACGAGTCCAGCCTACATTAGGTACACAAAGTGGTGCATCAGGGCAATCTTTATTGTACCGGTGTGGAGGCTGCCCCGCGGAGAAGAGCCCCATGTACAATAATTCTAAGTACAGTAACCAAATGGCGACCGCAAGAGTGGACTATCCGCGCGGTGCGGATAGTCCAAGATTGCGGACGGAGGCTGATGGGGAGAGCGCACCTGGTGTGTGCGCGGAGGAAGAGCAAGCTAAGGAAATGACTTTCACGAGCCTGCTATGGAGTGGTGCTAAGGCAGTGGTTGCACCGTTTTGGTCCTGCCTAGGAACGCAGGGTACTACCCTGGAGGACAGTGTTGAGGACATTGCGATTGGGGCTGATGGAAACGAAGTCCAAAATGGCGGTTCCCGCTTCCCTGGGAGACCGCGTGGGCTTGCTGCAGAAAAATCTGCAGTTGCAAATGGTGCAGGGAGCTGGCCAGGAGTGGCGCCAACAGGAAAACCCTGCCCTGATGGGGGGCATGGCGCGAAAGCTGCGGCCGCGCCCTCATGGACAGTGACTCACTCAGCCCCAGTGCTGAGCCAACCGATTAACCTGTGGGATCCTCCCCTAATCTCAACCAGGGGGAGTGGTTTCCAATTATGCCCCGTGGGTATGAATCCAGCGGAGCAAGGAGCTGGTGAGCCGGCGGTGCTGTTACCAAAAGTAGTTCCTGCAGATGGAGCTGTAAGCGGGAAAGCAAAGTATTTTGCAAGCAAGGCAGCTGCAAGAAATCGTCCGGGATTGGCGCCAAAGGAAGAACCCCACCCTGTTGGGGATAAGGGCGCGAAAGCTGTGGCCGCGCCCTCTAGAACTGTAAGAGGTGCGGCCTCGATTAAAGGACATCCTATCCCATTGTGGGACCCGCCCATAATTGCTACTAGTGCGGGCGGGTTCCAGCTGTGTCAGATGAGGGCGGAGCTAGACAAAGGAGTGGCTGACAACCCAGCCTCTGCTTGTCAGTCGCGCGGAGCTAGCTTGCAGAACAGGCCGTTGCTGCAAGTTCCTCCCACGAAGAGAATGACACAACCGCAGGAAGTAACCACGATGGTCTCCACCCAGCCCTATACGGTGCCCGGAGGAGTGTTGGTGGTTCGGGTGGCAGGCACTGAGACTGTAGTGGGCCTCTGCCTACAATGTCGGACACCTGGCGGTACTATGGGCACGGCGGTGCACTGTCCACAATGCGGGACCCAGTATTGTGGCCGATGCCCACCTTTGTGCCAATTCAAGCAATTGACCCCCTGGGGGATACGGCTATGCTGTCCGCCGAGTCCCCCGGTGCACTGTGGATTGAAAGTGCAGATCCCGGAGAATGGGGATCGGAGCCGATTACTACGGCTGGGTCAGAGGAGAGAGGAGCGGTCGGTCAGCATGCCGACCAAGAGACCAGAAGGCGGTCACCCCGATCGGTGACCCCGAGCCCAGTAAAAGTGGATTCCTTCGATGAGGAACCCAAGGTATTATCCGGGGCAGTGATTCGGCCTGTGGAGGAAACGGGAGGAAGGTGCCACTTACCGGGAACAATGGAGGAAAGAGTCGGATGTCGCCAGTGGAGCGGAAGGTCGAGAGTCGGAGCCCTTCCATTCCAGGGACCGGCGGGTCCAGCGGCGACAGGCGATCCACGCCCACCCTGCGGAGCGGTAAGAGCAGTCCGTGTGCTTACCTAGCTCCGATCACGGCAGTTGCTGAGGAGAGGCCATGCCAGGCCCAGACGGTACGAGAACAGACGGTGGGACTTCCGGACGTCGTCGTGGAGGAAGAGATCCCGCATGGGGATCCACCACAAGATGGCGGCGAATCCAGGTCCGGGGATGACATCGCTTCCGGCGGAGGCAGCGGAACGACCGGAAGGAGAGCACCTACGTTTCGGCGATCGGGCAGCAGTTCCCGATCACCCGTGAAGGCCAAGAGCTGGCAGTCGGCGAGGAGAATGGAGACGGGTGAGATCCAACCAGCGGACCATCCGTACAGTGATCCGGGACAATCTGACGGTAGAGAGCGGGTCGGAACCCCGCGAATACATATTGCCCGTCCGTATGCCCAACTCCATGCCCTAGCTAAAGCCCCTGTCCTAGTCACCTTTTTCCGTGGGTCCACGTCCAGTTTGGGGATGTCGGGAGGGTCCCAGGGGATCGGTGAGGAACGGACTGGGGAGAGACTGGCAAGTTACACTTCCGATGATGGGTCGGTGGGTGGAGGGTATTCGGGGGAGGCGTCCATGTCAAGCTGGGGTTCTAATGTGGCCGTAGTAAAGTCAGAGAAGAGGTCAGGGTCCGAGCGGTGGACTAACCCTCCGTCAGCGAGAACATCAGGGATATCGTCCTGGGGGGATGTAGGAGAGGAAGATTCGTTAGAATCTGAACCTGAAAAAGTTAGGGAAACCCAGTGGTGGGCCCCCTTATTTGAGGGCTATGTGGTGTGGATGGACCGCACTAGGTTTCTCCTAAGGAGGGAAGATGTGGTCGATTTTTGGTGGGCGAAAGGGGAGTTTACACCGGAGAGACACCAGCGTTTCGCATCCTGCATGGTACTGTAAAGCCCTAGGGTCCTAGTACGTTAGCAGACCCCGTGGATCCAGACGAGCCCCTGTCTTGGGTATTACCAGGGAGAGCGGGGAATGCAAACCTAACCCGGTGTAGCCGGGCTGAAAGAGCTATAGTATTCCCACGGGTTGGAGTACCCATATGTCCCAGAGCCCCTCATGCAGGAGATTGAGGACAATAGGGACCGTTGGCTAAGAGAGACCATTGAGGAGTACATGGTCAACAAAGGGGGTGCTATTAAGGGTAGCAGGGCCGAAGAGCGGATAGCGCACCTTATGCGGGTGTGGAGCATAGGCCGGAGTGTTTACAAAAACAAAGTCCTTTATCGACCTGAGAGGGGGTCGTCGCGCAACTACAGCGTGACTGTCCTGGATATGGGGGGTTGGGAGGTTAAGAAGCCTGATCCCCGGCATTATTATTAGGAAGCAGTAGAAGAACAGAGTTCATCAATAGTGCTCTAAATGACTGTGGATAATGAAGATAACAATGTCTATATAAATATTCTTGATAGAAGATGTCTTGATGCAGGCTAATAATGTACAGGTGAGTATTGGGTATATAGGTGAGCGCTGTGTAAAGGACATATATATTGAAGTCCTAGAGGTGTTGTGAATGAAGAGTGTTAAGCTCCATCACATCACTCCTATTGAGGACAATGTCACACACGCTTGAACCACCCTAGTGTATACCTCCAAAATAGAATAAAGGATAAACTCACATGAAAAAAGCCTGGTTTCTTCTTGTTGGTGGCGTGCATCCGGAAAAGTGGTAGATAGGTGGGTATTCTGCTGGAGGCAGTGTGTCAGAGCACAGCCATGAATGAGTTTTACGAAATAAATTCGTTTGAATTGTACAGTTCACATCTATGGACAATCTTATATCCAAAAAGTCTATATGATTAATGTTTATTGATGATGTTCATTCATGGCTGTGCTCTGACACACTGCCTCCAGCAGAATACCCACTTATTATTAGGAAGCACAGGATAGATGTTACGCGGGTTCGTGAATGCTGGTCGGGGCGTGCTTGGCGGAATGTGTTATCATTGAATCTGTTTTGTTACAGTAATTATGCCTGTGTGTGTTCCATTTTACAGTGCTTCCTGAAGAAAGATACTTCAAATTTAGGTCCCAGCTGGGGTCGGTGGGATTCACCAGGGGGAGAATGTAACCATGCTGTAAAATGGCTGCAGTCATCTCTCCTGCTGACAGTAATGCCTGGTAAGTTATGGGCATGCCAGCAGTAATCATGGAGGTTTGCCCTCATACCCTGGTGAGGTGCCCTATGTATGGATGGGAGTGGTCACAGGCTCTGACTCCATGGTTAGTGATGTCAGAGTTGTGCCAGCCCCAGAGGATACATAAGGCACAGCACTGTGTCAAAAGTTAGGTAATAGGTTCTACCCAGTTCGGTAAAGAGTGATTATGTTATAGGCTGCTGATTTATGAGACTGTGACCAGGGACCTGGCACAGGGCAGATATCCCTGCGGGGATAGGGAATCCCTAATCAAGGAGAATATACCTTTCAGAGGGAAGCAGCTGGATCATCATGTGTGGCTAGGAGACTACTGCAAGGGGCAGCTAGCCCACATCCATCAATAAAGATGACCCTGTTCAAATATACTCTCGTGTGTAAGTGTGGAGTAATTACACAGAGAGGGGCACCACAGAGAAGTTCTTCACCAGGACCATCCACAAGCGGACGCTGGGATCCTGATGAGGTGGAGGCGCTGCACTGGATCTAGGTAGGACTCAGCACACTACCTCAGCTGCCTGTCTGGGTTGGCAAATCCCCACACACCATCATGCGGGAGACTCAGGAGTTCTGTTGCCAACAGGTGCACCACCAGACATCACACTGTAATGGGGACTGGTTAGACCACAGGGGCCAATATGAGATTGGGTGGGTCAGGCCAGGTCAGAAAATCCGTTACAGTTGTATCGGATGTTTTTGAGAATAATGGTTGATTACAAAAGCAACATATTTTTTATATTGTCATGACAATGGATTTAGTGCAGTACATATAATTTACAGACACAGAAGTACTAAAGCTTTACTAAATAGTGCTAAACACTGGTGCACCTTAATGTCCATTGTGATTAAAGTGTACCAAGAATGTGCATTGTATTGATCAGCTCAACTGACCTTGGGGCAAAGATGGACAAAAATAGTTCCAACCTGACAATTTCTGCTCAAATAAATACTTTATAAAGACAGCAGAATACATAAAACAGCCTTATTTACTGCGGCTAAGAAAAACAGAAATATTCCATAAGATATTTCAACCTCAGATGATGGGAGTTTGGCCCAGAAAATTGCCAAACAGGTCTTGAACAAAGTTATGCCTACTATTAAACGGAATTTCACTGCTTTGAAAGTTTAATTATTAGAGTTAAAAAAATATTTTTATCAGTAGCAAGCAAAATAAATGCACTTGAACAACACAAGTCTGATACAGAAGACCAAATAACACCTACCGTAACTGCTTAAAACTGGATAAACTACAGCAGCTTCATGAAGCTTTGTACAAAATTAGGCTCCGGCAGAAAAAGCTAAGGACCATTGGTATCCGTGAATCCATTTCCGATCAGAATCTGAGCAACTTGGCAGAGGAGCTACTGTACCTCACTTGCTTGGGCTAGAGATTTCTCAAATGCCTATTGAAGTGGAACGGATACATAGAATCGGCCCAGAAAAGGCAGACTCATTATCATAGAACAAACGCAGACCTGTTTTGTCAAACTATTGAAATGCCAATGTAACGGGTATTGCCCCACCCAATCGCATATATGGCGTATGTAAGGGGAACCTAATGTTACCTGGTGTGGTGCTTTGCCTGTTAGGCTCACAGGAAGGCTGAGCTTCCGCCACGGGGAACCTGGGGCAAGTATAATATGAGTAACCCTGTACTCTGTGCAGCGCCTCCACCTGCGATGGCTCCCACCAGAGGGGGAGTGGTTCCTCGCAGGACAATATATATCACTCAACACACAGTATGGATAACCACTAATGCCTTTACTAGCGTGACCGTACTCATGCATAACAATCAATAAATCAACAGGTGTCCCTCCCTAGAGGAGACACTAACTAATGCGTCTCGCAGGACGCTACCTCCACTGGATGATCCCACCCAGTGTCCAGTAACCCCACACAGTATCACCCCACCCTCAAGTGAGATAAATATGTGTGTCTGCGCAGCCACTATGTCCCGTGTGAATGTGATATGACTCGTTGGTGAACTTGTTGATTGTTACCTGCCGGACACTCCGGTGCCCGGGCCTGCCACGGAACTTCACAAAGGATCCTGATGTCGGCTGAACACAGGAACTGCTGTCCGGGGCGATCCCACCCGGGTGACTACAGGAACTACCGTCCGGGGCGATCCCACCCGGATGGCTACTGCAGCAACCGCGAAGGTCTGAGCCCAAACCTCTAGACAAACACGCCGCGTCCGCTGGGTCCCTAACTGGCTCTGAATAGTAAGGGGCAGGGTCCATAACCTGGGGCCTGTCCCTGACACAACTCACTCTACTGGGTGGCTCAGGGCTATCTCGGGCCTCGGGGGCTGCTGGCCTAGTGCAGAGAGTCACTGACTCCTGCACCCTACCTCCATCCCCTGGCTGCTCCTGGCGCTGACTGACTTCTCCAAAACCCCGTGAAATGTATCTATTTTCCCTACAGGGCAATCCTCCAGCCCTATTGGCTACTCGGGGGCACCTGGTGCCTTTCCCCCTTAGCCTCCTGGGAATTGTAGTCCCGTGGAGGCTATTTCTACATTAGGGCCGCGTGCGCGATTCTTCTGCACATGTGCGACTCCCTAAAGGCCACCGCAACTCCCTAGCTGCAACCGCGCATGCACGAGCCAGGCGCCTGCGCGCGCAACCATAATGGCGGCCCCCGCTAGCCGGGTGCGCTGCCGAGCCTCCTACGGCTAGGATCTCTCCCAGCTACGGCCCCCACCTTTGGGAACAGCCGGCGGGTCCGTCGCTGCCTCCAGCGGCACCCGCGACCGCGCTGACCCAAAGGAGGAGGGTCTCTGGGAGATGGAGGGCACCGGGGCTACACCAAGATACAATCTTTGTCCGTTCTGTATATAGAAAATGGCAGGGTTGTTTAACAGGTGTTTAAAGTGGGTATCCAGTTGTCTATCCAGCTAAGCTATGGATAATGATGGACGCAGACCCTGCAATCTTTCACGCCCCGACTGAAGCACAAGAATTCTTTGATTCTACTACAGTAAATAGCAGAGAACACACATAACTCCTCAGTAACCTGTATCACCCAGAACCACTCGACATTCTACCAGGGGAGAATTATAGATCTATGCTGCTCCCAGGCTTGGCTAGAGGGGGATCTCTTTCTAAGATAATAAAAAAAAAATTTTTGTCTTATGTAATACAAACTTTGCTTTTTCAGGTCCTCCCTGCTGAAATTTCAAGCCACAGTTGAGGAGAATGGGCTCTTTTTTATATAAGTGTGTATATAAGCACCTGTGTGGGAATACTACTTAATTGAAGGCCCTAGATAGTTAACTGTAGGTATAGCTACAGTGTATTGCCTCTATCATCATAGGAACCTAGCCACACCCATCTTCTAGAAGTGCCGAGTGATGTAATCACATAATGTTACTAACTAGAATGCCATACCCCTTCCCTAGTAGTCATAGTGACTTGTCTCCTAGTTGTCACTAGTGGTATATAAAGAGGGGATGGAACATTCTAGGCTCAGATCCCAGGAGGAGACCAAGATGGGGATCTCGCTGTACATAGTTTGTTCTGTTATTCTGTAACTATATTGTTCGAGTCACTTCGTTTTTTTCCAGTCAGGGAATTATCACTATTAAAGATTAGGGCCCCTCTATATGGCCTTGAGATGTATTCTACCCACAGTGTCTTGGAGTATCACCTTAGAATTAGTAGGGAGTAAAAATGTCCTTAGTTCTGTCACGGTGATAGGGTGAAATTCCTCACGCAAGAGAGCACCCTGCCAAGGGATCCCAGTTGAGGTGTGAACAGCCATCATCCTAGCAATGGAGAGTCACGTTACCATAGATGCAAAGTGCAAGAGCTCGTGCCTCTTTGGGGGAGATGCTGAATGAGCATCCCTAAGGAAGAAGTTTGAATGTTGTTCCTGTGAATAAAGTTAAGAAAAGTTCCTGGCGCCCTTCTATTATTGCTTACCATACCAGCTGGCAAGGATGCCTGCACACTGAGAACAAGGCATCAAAGACACAGAACACCACCTGAGTAGACAGTAGATCACTTTGGTGAGGCCCTCTTCTGGTGGCTGGGGGATGAGGTTTTAGATATAAAAACCACTTTTGGTTCCCAATCAGGCATATGCTTTTCTCCTGAATTGGGACAGATTTGGTTATCTAACTAATATGGAGGGGTTTGAACTATGTACTAATTTCTCTGTGGGGATATGCAGCACTCTTATCAGCTTCATATACCCCCTCACCTATAACATTTCTTCACAGATACATTTTAATGGTTAAAATATTTTTTGGGAATATAGCAAGAATTAAATCTCCTGCAAAAAGATGGATTTTTTTTTGTGCATTTAAACAGATTCAAGGCAGAAAATGCCATTTATTCCAAATGGGTGGGTTCATTGTATTTTTTCAGCTACCTTCTCTTCCAAAAGTAGAGGTATCACCATAGGAAAGTTGTTCACTTGGAATTCATATTAGCAATAGCAAATCTCCATGCTAGGAATATTATTGTTAAAGGTAAACTATATAATAAGGAGATGTTACTAGCTAAATATGTACATGCTCCGAAGAAATATGCTAGAAAATGAATTTACTCAATAGTTGGTAATCTCTTGCTACAGTATATAGTGCTGCTCCTTTGATGAGATTTTAATGAGGTTGATGATCAATATCTAGCCAGAGTCTCCAAAATTGGATATCACATGCGTGTTTCAGTCCATTCATCTAAAAACGAAGTCAAAATGGAAGCTCCATTACCTTAATAAAACAACGTAATCTCCTAGACCCCTGGAGAGTTATGTTTCCAAAGATTGGAGACTGTGTAATTCTAAATCACAACACAATGTCGAGAATAAATTATTTAATTATACAACCTCCCCCGAGTCTCCACATATTCTCATGCAACAATGAAATATATACCGTATGTCTCTGTGGGTAAATGGAGAACTGCAAGAAGATGTTCCTGCAGCTAGGCAGGGTGTTCCCCTCCATGATACCTGTATCTGTACCTAGCCAGGCTTTTAGGGGATTTTTTAACCATTGGAATAACCTATCTCGTAACTAATGCTGCTCATGCTGATGCTTATGGGATATATTGGGAAACTGCCAAGGTTGTACTAAGATGAAAAATGATCCGCCACATGTCCTTTCTGAAAAAGACAAACAAGGAAAGCCATTTAGTGGCTAATCAACCGCTCACAGAAGCATATTCTCAATTTAAACAAAATCCCGATTCAATAAATAAAAATAATTACATAACAAAGTAGTGACAGCTCAAGCTAATTTTAAAAGATAAAGACCTACTGTCTGCTCACTATAAAGGACATCGCTTTTAATATTTGGCTAATAAATCAGGCAGGATGCTTAGTAACGTAATTAAGAACAAATTATTCTCTTCCTTTATCCCAGCTCTGAATGATAGCTCAGGAGCTATGGGAGTGTGTACCTGTTCAGTAAAGATAGCAGAAAATCTCTCTGCTTTACAAGCAGGAACCTGTAGATATGGCTAAAAAAAGAAACATTCTGGACTAAGTTAATGACAAGTAAATGAGCACAGTGTCACCTTTAGCTTCTTATCCATTTTAACATGGAGCCCTATACGTTTATGCCCGCCGTATTCCATAGCTTTTTTTTAAGCACAGGCTGAGTTAAGGACGTAGCCAGTAAACCTACTCACAGACAGCTGTTTCAACATTTTAGGTCTCATTGGTGTCTTGATGGTAATACTGGCTATGCAACGTGAAGCGGGGATAGGTTTTAACCACACATTATATACGTTATGGTGGGTAAAAAAATGTGACAAAAACCCACCACGGTACAGTGTACAGCAAATAAAAATACCACTTGTGAGCACTTTCCCACGTCTCAGACAGGTCTGAACCCCGCCTTTCCCCATTATCTCCTAGCATACTTACATGTGGCGGCCGCCTCCTTGCTGCTGCCCTCCTTCTCATTCAGAATAGCAGCGTCAAATGACACCACAGACGTCATTTGACGTTGCGACGTCACGTTGCAATGGCAACGAGGTGGTTGGTAACGTCCAAGGCGTCATTTGATGCTGCGATTCGGAAGGAGGGCGGAAGCAGGGAGGCGGCCGCCACATGTAAGTGCCTTCCCATCAGGCCCGACAGGCCTGAGAGCGCAGCAATTGTACATGGGGGCGGACATTTTTGCCGCCCCCCAGATTTTGCTGCCTTTGGTCCGGGCCTAATGGGAAATCCGCCACTGCATACAGTGCTTCCACTGCAGCCAGGGATTCTTGGTAATGACATGCAAATGAGAACACAGTGTCACGTTTTGCTTCATGTCCATTTTGAGATGGACCCCCGTAAATATATACCTGCCGCATTACACAGCTTTTCAGCACAGCCTGGGTTAAAGAAATACATAGCCGGTATTCTGGAGCCACAGGGTGTACGCTGGGTAAAGGTATGGCCAGATAGCTTAACTCGTTCCTTTTACAAGCACAACACGTTCTTTGTCTTTTCTTCACTTTATTGGGGAAAGCATAGACACACAAAGGCACTTGTAGATTATGGTGTTGTGAGAGAAAGCTTCTCTATAGTGAGGGTGCTTGATAGTGGGGAAAGGTAAAAAACGGTGATACTTGCCAGGAGGTGAATAGCGTGAGATGTGCTCGCTCAGCAGCTAGATTAGAAAGGAAGTGAAAAGGAATCTGGGAAACAGGAATAGTCTCAGGAACAGACAACTGTGAACAGAGACAAGGGGGGGGTGAAATAGCCCACTCTCAGTTTAGGAGAATAGGAGGTTGCTAAGGCAACCAACACTGACTATGGCTGGGTAAGAGAATATGTATCAATAATGTTGCCTTACACATGCAGCTAGCTGCTGGGACAGGGGAAATTACAGGCAGCTTAACAAGGGAAACATAAATCTTATGAGCTACAAAATGACACAGGAAATTAGACAATCCTGTTCCAGGACAGCTGGTAAACATACTCACAGGACTAAGATCTGGAATGCTTTGCCCTGTTTAACTGAAACTGAACTTGCTAACCTTAAAGCTGTAGACCAAGCAATATCCTATGTGTTTTTTTTAATAAATCAGTTCTGTACTATGAGAAAATACTTCCAGCATTTTTTTTAAAAAACAACTCTGAATGACATTTTTAATGTATTATAATGTAACAGGTATTTTTTTCTCTATAGCAACCATTTACAAAGTCACATCCCCTTCCTCTTCCGCAACAGACTCCGCCACACCCTTTTTTGAGCCCCGCCCTCTCTCTAGCAGTGCACCAATTGTATCTACTGACTGCCTGGTCACATGATCTTCCCTACAGAACTTTGCATCTTTGGTCCTCTTCTGCTGAACTTACAGCTATTTAGTGAACCCCTGAGCCGAATCTTCGCCGTTCGATCACAGGAGAACGGATTGATCAGCGACGTAGCTTATTACTTATCATTGTGTGGATTGTCTTTATGCTCATATTAAAGGTTACTGCAGGGGTGCGCAAACTGCAGGGGGGGGGTGTGCCCCTCAGGGGGGTGGGAGATTTAGTGCAGGGGTGCGCAAACTGGGGGGTGTGCCCCTCAGGGGGGCGGGCAGTTGCAGAGTTCCCACGCTCTTCCCACGGGCATTTCAATTAAATGCCGGGGGATCGCATGAGGCCTCTGCAACAATAAAACGTACCGGGATTCAGACGCTGTGATGCATGTCCATGGCAACACGGCGTCAAATGATGCCGCAGGTTCATGTGACGTGACAGGCGTTAAATGATGCCGTGGGTCGCGTGATCTGCTGTCACATGACCCCAGAACGTCATTTGACACAGCTGCAAGGCAGGAGGAGGGTGGGGGTGTGAGCTCCGCAGCAGGCAGACAGGGGGGCGCAGCAGGAAACGTTTGCGCTCCCCGTGGTTAGTGTATGGTACTAACTAGTTTCCTAGAAACTGCTAGAAGGGTCACATGATCAGGGCCATCTTAACAACATTAGGGGCCCCCGGGCATAGCAGTGCATGGGGCCCTGCCTACACTGTCGCTCCCAGCCTCCCACCTGCTCACTAGCAGCAGCAGGCACCGGAAGTGCTGCACTGCTAGGCTGCGAGCGGTTGTGACATGAGCCAGGATGCCGGGGCGGGTGGAGAGTGAGCGGAGCCGGGGAGCCGGCGGGGGGAGAGCGAGCAGAGCCGGGCGGGGGGAGAGAGAGGGGAGCCGGGGTGCCAGGCGGGGGGAGAGCGATCGGAGCCGTAGTGCCGGGCGGGGGGAGAGCGAGTTGGGTTGCCAGGTGGCTTGTCCAAAAATACTGGACACAATGGTGAAAGTTGCGATGCGCTCGAGAATCGTTGGTGGGGAAGAATGTTATTTATAAATGACCTGACTGTTATGTCATTTGTTCTAAATTTCACTCCAAGTATTCACCAATTTGCACCAATTTATATTCTATTTCGTAAAAAATCTGGGGAGGAGTCTTGGGAGGGAGCACCCTTCCGAGGATTGTTTTAGGAAATAGAATATGAAATAGTGCAAATTGGTGCATGCTTGGAGTGAAATTTAGAACAAATGACGTAATGGTCAGATCATTTATAAATAACTGACCTGCAGTCATACTGTACATGGCGAGCAATACTGATCTTACTGCTCCTCCCACAAATTCCAAGATTGTTGCACCCCCTCCTCATCCTCCCACCCCCCCTTGTCCTCTCACCCTCCCTTGTCCTCTCACCCTCCCATCCCCCTTTGTCCTCTCACCCTCTCCCTTCATCCTCTCATCCCCCCCCCTTCATCATCTCACCCCCCCCGTCATTATCAGTACAGTAGCTTTCAAATTTAGACTTCAAAATCCAGCTTTAAATTGCATATTAAATCATGCCATTGAATAAGTAACCTGCTCTGCCTTCTTGGGGATGATCTGTAAGTAAGAGTGCTGCAGAGATTGCAATGCTGCTGTGATGAGAGCTGAGTTATGGAGCCTTTCTGAGAATTTACAATGGTGGTTATTTTTAATAGATCTTGGACATGGGAAGACTGTTAGTATAGAAAAAGAAAAGTGAGGATGAATGAGCACACACACACGATACACACACACACACACACACACGACACAGACCGAAAGACAGACAGACACACTGAGACACCCACAGATACATACACACAGATACACACACACTGAGACACACATATACACAAACAGGACACAGATACACAGACACATACACTGAGACACACACACAGGCAGGACAGTGAGACACACACAGACACACACTCAAGCAGGACACTGAGACACACACTCAGGCAGGACACTGAGACACACACACAGGCAGGACACTGAGGACACACACACAGGCAGGACACTGAGACACACACAGGCAGGACACTGAGACACACACACATATACACACGACAGATAGCCAGACACACACACTGAGACACACACATAGGCAGGACACTGAGACACACGCACAGCCTCACCTCTCGGCTGCATGCTTTTCCTCCGCTCCTTGGCCCCACCCCCCAGGCTCCTGCCACCTCCTGATTGGTTGCTGCTGTGTAATTCAGCCAATCAGAAGCTGCCCAGCCCCCTAGCAGCAGCCCTGGTCTATCCCATGTCCGGTATTATCTCTCATATTTTACCAGACAGGGGAACCAAATACCGGACACCTGGCAACCCTAAGAGCGAGCTGGGGTGCCGGGCGGGGGGAGAGCAAGCGGAGCCGGGGTGCCTGGCGGGGGGAGAGCATTGGTGGGCACGCAGGGGCCGGGTGCATAGGGCCCCCCTATGCTGTGGGCCCCCCGGGCAACTGCCCAGCGTGCCCAAACATTAAGACGGCCCTGCACATGATATAGTGTGATCCTTGTGCAACATATATGTCTATCTTTAATCTGCCCAATAACTGGGGTGGGGTTTTACACCTACCTAGATATCACTTGTAAATATGTATAAAGTAATAATCATTGTGAGTTAGGGAAGTAGCCTTATAGACAGGTTTCCCTACATTTAGAGGAACCTGGCAGTACAGGCACCCAAAAGGGGAGGCTGTAACCATTACAGAATATACAGTCATGTGAAAAAGAAAGTACACCCTCTTTGAATTCCATGGTTTTACATTTCAGGACATAATAACAATCATCTGTTCCTTAGCAGGTCTTAAAATTAGGTAAATACAACCTCAGATGAACAACAACACATGACATATTACACCGTCATGATTTATTTAACAAAAATAAAGCCAAAACTGAGAAAACATGTGTGAAAAACTAAGTATACCTTATGATTCAATAGCTTGTAGAAACACCTTTAGCAGCAATAACTTGAAGTAATCGTTTTCTGTATGACGTTATCAGTATCTCACATCGTTGTGGAGGAATTTTGGCCCACAATGTTGCTTCAGTTCATTGAGGTTTGTGGGCATTTGTTTATACACAGCTCTCTTAAGGTCCCGCCACAGCATTTCAATCTGGTTGAGGTCTGGACTTTGACTGGGCCATTGCAACACCTTGATTCTTTTCTTTCTCAGCCATTCTGTTGTCGATTTGCTGGTGTGCTTGGGATCAAAATCATGTTGCATGACACAATTTCGGCCAAGCTTTAGCTGTCGGACAGATGGCCTCACATTTGACTCTAGAATACTTTGGTATACAGAGGATTTCATGGTCGACTCAATGACTGCAAGGTTCCCAGGTCCTGTGACGGCAAAAACAAGCCCAAATCATCACCCCTCCACCACCGTGTTTGACAGTTGGTATGAGGTGTTTGTGCTGATATGCTGTGTTTTGTTTTCGCCAAACGTGGCGCTGTGCATTATGGCCAAACATCTCCACTTTGGTCTCTCTGTGTCCAAAGGACATTGTTCCAGAAGTCTTGTGGTTTGTTCAGATGCAACTTTGCAAACCTAAGCCGTGCTGCCATGTTCTTTTTATAGAGAATAGGCTTTCTCCTGGCAACCCTTCCAAACAAACCATACTTGTTCAGTCTTTTTCTAATTGTACTGTCATGAACTTTAACATTTAACATGCTAACTGAGGCCTGTAGAGTCTGAGATGTAACTTTTGGGTATTTTGCAATTTCTCTGAGCATTGCACGGTCTTACCTTGGGGTGAATTTGCTGGGATGTCCACTCCTGGGAAGATTGGCAATTGTCTTTAATGTTTTCCACTTTTGAATAATCTTTCTCACTGTAGAATTATGGACTTGAAATAGTTTGGAAATGGCCTTATAACCCATCCCAGATTGATGGGCAGCAACAATTGCTTCTTTAAGATCATTGATGATGTCTTTCCTCCTTGGCATTGTGTTAACACACACCTGAATGCTCCAGACCAGCAAAACTGCTAAAACTTTGGCTTTTATAGAGGTGGTCACACTTGCTGATGATATATTAATCAAGGACATTTGATTAGCAGTCTGCTACTTAGCATCTTAATTCCTATGGAAAGAGTAAGGCTGTACTTAGTTTTTCACACATGGCTTCTCCATTTTGGCTTTATTTTTGTTAAATAAATCATGACACGGTGTAATATGTCATTTGTTGTTGTTCATCTGAGGTTATATTTACCTAATTTTAAGACCTGCTAAGGAACAGATGATTGTTATTATGTCCTGATATGTAAAACCATAGAATTCAAAGAGGGTGTACTTTCTTTTTCACACCACTGTATCTATCTGTAACTGAAGCAATGTACCTCTCATGAATGCTGTAATGCATGTGTAACCTCCCCCACCCCCCAATCTCACATAGGGTCTCCTAGGGAATATACTGCTTCGGCTACATATCTTAGGGTGGAGCATACCTGCTGGCAACAAGGGGCCCTGAGTCTCCCACGATGGTATGGGGGATAACAGGACAGGCTTCTGGGGTTGTGCCTCAATCTCACTTACTGGTGCAGCGCCTCCTACATCTTGTGCAGCCCCCCAGCTGTATGGGGTGAAGTACCTACAAGAGAATGATACTCCCTGCTCCCAATATACTCCACTCTCAGGCAGGAGGTCTCTTTTATAAAACGCAGGATCCTTTATTGGTCTCTTCTTCTATTCAGTCACAGGATACAGCAAATGAAGGTTTCCACCCTCAGGATGTCCTCTGAACGAACTCCCAGCCAAGGGCCACCGAGAGCTGTTCTTGCTCTTCCCCTACCCTCTTTTAGGGTAAGAGGTATGTTATACCCTCACTCCCCTGTTGGGAGGCCTCAAGCCTGCCAGAGCCCTGGCAGCTTGGTCTGGGTAACCTTGCCCCTCTCACGGTAGGGACAGACTCCCTAAATAGGAAGTGCTATGCAGTAAGTAACTCCAGCAGGCCACACCCCTATGTCTTTAATTGGACACAGGGCCTGATGACACTGCCTTCGCTGACTCACTGCAAGGCATGAGTGGGGAAAACCCAGGATTACTCCTGGCACCGACCCTTACCAGGGATTACTGCACAGGAGGAGGACAGAATAATAGCACAAACCTTATCAGGGCTACACATGTGAAGAAGGTCTGCTATTAATAAAACCAGTTTAAAGTTCCTGGTGCTGTGTTCTATTATTTATACTCCTCATCAAGAGCCAGCACAGATACTCAGCCCTGAGAAGAACAAGGAAACAACTGGGCACACACCTTCATCTTTTGAAAGCACAAATCATGCTTATGTAGCACTGTTTCCTGCCCCCCCCCCCCCACCAGTGGGAGAAATACAGCCTCTGCTACCTGTGTGTGGTGCGATACCTGTTAGGACCAGGAGAGCTGAGTTGGACCTGCGATGTAATGGAGATCAGGGCAGGCTTATGTTCTTCTGTTGTTCGTCTCACTGGTGTTAGCGCCTCCAGCCGTAGTGGGTTCCAGGGTGTCCAGAAGTCAGCCCCCGCTATTGCATACTTCTACCTCCTGCCAAAGGACTGATATTTAGACAAGAGTGATAACAAGGGTCTTCATTGTATGGCAGGCATCCATTACAGATCTCCTTACAGCGATGCAGAGTCTCAGAGGACCCAGACCTCTGGATGGTGATTCCCCTGGTCTTACAGGGCCTCTGTGGCTGAATCTGATGTTTTCTCAGTCCAAAGACTGAGGGCAAGCATGCTCATCCTGCCATGGGAGAGACTGACAGCTCTCTGCTTCCTCTCTCTTCCAGAGCAGGAACAGGACTAAACTAATCTGTCACTCCCTCCTAGGAGGAACAAGAAGGGGCGGGCTCATGGTCTATACCTATACCAGATAGGCTTACACAGGCCATGAGTCACCACTTTACTTCTGTCACTCATAGGAGGAGCATGAGTGGGGGGGGGTCAACAAGACCACAGATTAACCCCTTACAGCCTTCAGCTAGCATGACTTACATAACAGGGTGGGGAAAGATGGGTAGAAAAGACATACCTTGTTACACTTAAAGGGACAAATACACAATTGGGACTTTTTATTTTTACTCTACACCCAGTCCTTCATGCCGGGGGAGGTGGAGGGAGTGGTGGTTGGGGGATAGGGATGTTACATAAAGATTAAACCTAAAAAAATATATAAGGACTTTCAGAACCCTTCCTCATACAGACCTGTAATCTTACTAAATCTAAACTAGGAGTTGCTAACTAAAATTTTAGATTAGATTCTCCCTAAAATTATCTCTCCTGATAAAACTGGATTTATTTGGGGACGAGACAAAGTATCCAGTAGACTTACATTTTTATCAGCAGTTTTTTGGTTATCCAAAGTTAATCCCATATATGTTTGAGAGACGTATATTCCCCCTGCATGTCTCCAACGTTTGGATGCCAAAAAGGCATTTTATAATGATTAGTTTGGATCATCTATTCACATCCCTTCCGATGTTTGATTTGGGGACCAATTTACCTCCCTTATTAGGACACTATTTAAAAAACATCTTGCTAAAATTGTGCTAGAATAACCCTCTCATGTTCTCCCTAGATAGAGGCACAAGACGAGATTTTTCACTCAGGCCTTTAATATTTGATATAGCTCACGGATATAATTTGCATTTGCTCTCGGCATTAGCTCTAATGTGGTACATGAAAGGTCTGCAAATAGGCAAACAAACCCTAAAAGTAGCACTGTCTAAACATGAACGTATGTTACTGATTCTGAAATCTTTGCAAACTGTACTTTCTAATGTGCCACTATATTGATTCAATTATCATGGATTCCAGTACTTTCTGGTTCTTGGATGACTTGAATTCTGCTTACAAACACTGAGTGCTAAGAAATACATTTCTCACACGTGGCTCTTCTTCCTCCATCAATAAAACGTCTTGGCATATCAGTATTCATACTAAGGTCATTAGAACATTTTGATACGTTAAGTGATAAGGGAGTTGAAACTGGTAAATGTATTAAAAATGAGAAATGTACGTTACACAAAATCTCTTCTGGTTCTCCTTCTGTTGCGGATTTGAAATTCTTCTTGCTTTCTTTTTACTTATATGCATACTGTTAGTATCCTCTTTTTTCAAGACAATAGCGAATCGAGATCCTTTAATGTGATTGGTTATTAGTTTATTTATTTCCTGGTTTGGTTCATTCTTGTTAATATTTTTTTAGATTTAACTAAAAGGAAAAGAATTTGGACCCATAATATCGACTTTCATATATCCTTCAACTAGTGAATCCACTATACCAGGGGTAGCCAACTCCAGTCCTTAAGAGCCACCAACAGGTCAGGTTATAAATATCCCTGCTTCAGCACAGGGGGCTCAGTCAAGCCACTGATTGTGGCCACCTCTTCTGAAGCAGGAATATCCTGAAAACCTGACATGTTGATGGCCCTTGAGGACACACCTGCTACACCTATTTGAACGTGATGCATGTCTTGTAATAAAATTGGAATGACTGCTGTGAAATGATACCTTCATGTATTTTATTTACGGATACTCACTGTGTTGTTATTTCTTTTTCATGAAGTCTTCCAATAAAACAAAGTTTTAAAAAACAAACAAAGTAACTGAATTTCACTTTTTTTTTAGATGGGCTGGAAACAGGGTTGCCACCACTCCGGGTTTGACCCAGAGACTATGGGTTTGACCACGTATCTCCGGGCTAGAGGTTTACCTAGTAAGCCTCCGGGTGGTGGTGTGCGGCAGCGGCGGCGCTGTTTCCCGGCGTCCTCCCGGCATGCCCCCTGCAAGTATCTTCTGTCAATATGGCCGTGCGGCGTCAAATGGTGCTGCGTTGCCATGTCAATGGAAATGGTACGTGACGTCAAAGCATCACGTGACGCCCACTGCCATGACACCGGGACGCTACATGACATCACAATGCCACGCGACGCCATGATAAAATGACAGCACGTGACGCCTCGGTGTCATAAAGCGTCCCATTGTCATGGCAACATGACACTGCGTGATGTCATGACGTCACTTAACGTCCCGTTGTCATGGCAACATGATGCCATGTGACGCCGCTTGGCCATATTGAAGGGTTGCAGCGGGAGATGCCTGGAGAATGTTGGAAGGATGCCAGAGAACACCGGGAGACACCCGCTAAATTTGCAAATGTTGTCTCCGGGTTGGCCTTCAGTAGAAGGCAGCAACCCTGATGGGAAACACAGGGCCCCTAGAGGTGAAACATGCTATTTTTAGCTTAGGTTCCTGAGATACTTACAGCTGAAGGTGCAGTAGCACCGGTATCATCCCACTCCCATCCAGGGGAAACAGAATGGAGGTTTGAATCTCCCGCATGATGCAGGTCAATAGATAGCCGCGGTACCATTCCATTGCAGCTTCCTAACGGCCCACATGACACGGGGGCTTTAAATACAAGGAAGTACCGGTGTTACTATCTCAGGTATGTATCTGATGAAGCAGGGTTTTCCCAGCTGAAATGAATGCGGTTCAGCTCCGGGGACAAAAAAAACTCCTTTAAGTTTTACTTAAATTGTTGCCTCTAATCTGTTAACTTGTTAGAATGGGATGTATGAAAATCTGTAACTGGTCCTGCTTCCACTTTTTGAAGTGAAACTTCTTTGCTGGCACCTACAGAGTTTTAATGGGAAAAATCTCTTGGCTGGTAACGAGAAATCATGACGGAAGTGACGTCACGCTACTGACGTGCACGGGGACGCGCGTGCGCATAACATACTGTTCTACACTGCACGAAGGATGTAGGGACCTCTGCACATGCGCACAAGGGGAACTCACACACACACCTCCCTCCTACCTACCTGTTATATGGAGCCTGATGTTTACCATGCACAACATATATTTATCAGGAAGTACATCAAGACATTCTCTATGAATTTGACGTTAGAGTGCATTTCACACTGGGAAAAAATGTTGCCATGCTTAAAATAACAAAAGAAAGTAGAAATAAAGGGTCTTGGGGCAGTAAAAGGGGTTATTAGTGTAACAGGGTATTTCCAGCCGTACCTGTTTCTCCCCACATAGAGTATCTGCTATGTAAGTCCTGTTAAGATCCAGGCATTAGTAGGTTAATCTGTGGCCCCTTGACCCCCCTTCCTGCTTCCCCAGAAAGTGAAGGAAGGTAGGTTGTGTCTCATGGCCTGTGTACAGCAACATTTATGTGGGTACAATCCATGAGCCCGCCCCTTGCAGAAGTTTCTGAGGGGAGTAGGCTAAAGTCAGTGGAGAGTCCCTCCGAGCTCCTCAGGGAGTGAGGAGGGAAAAAGGAGTCCCTCCGAGCTCCTCAGGGAGTGAGGAGGGAAAAATGAGTTTCTCTGAGCTCCTCATGGAGTGAAGGAGGGTGATGTGATGGTGGGAGCTGTGAGTCTTCCCCGTTGCGGGGGTAAGCTTGCTCACTTGGGCTAGCTAGCCTAAGAACACCTGGAGCAGAGCAGTGGAGAGACAAAGCACCGTCCAGAAGACCTGGGATGTATGCAGAAGATCATGCTGCTGAAGATGCTGAATGATGCCCTGAATAAAGCTGCCTGTTCACTCAGACCTCTGCCTAGTTGTCATTTACTGGGCAGGAGGGAGACATCTGCAGTGATGGGAACTGATATCTCACATCCTGGGATCCTGTCACGGCTGAAGGCGCTGTACCACGAGTGAGTAAGAAATATGTCCCTAAAGCCTGTCCCATTGCCCATACCATCACACAGCTCAGCTTCTCCTGACACCACAGGTAGGCTTCAGCACCACACAGAAGCAGTAACCAGTGTAGTTCCCAAAGGAGGGGGGAAACAGGGTTACGTTAGTAATTAAACATGTCAAATATAAATCAAGAAACTAATGTTATCTATGTAAACTGCCATTGAGTGATATATTTATTGATAAAATATTTTACCAGGAAAGATAAACTGGGATCACCAGTCAGAGTGTCTTAGAAAAATCAGTGGTACTGTCACGGATTGCAGGGATTCTGTGTTTATACTGTCACGGATTGAATGAAATAAAAAATGTATTAAACAGAAGGCATTTTTTTTTTTAATACAAATCCCCTTTTTATTTAAAAAATGAAAGTTTAACTGTTGGTGTATACATTTAAAAAATGGTTGTTTTGTAGATCTGTACATTAAAAACAAAACAAAATTGTGTGTGCTAAGCACATGCGTTCTAAGTCAAACTTCTATGCGTTTCGTCACTGAAATTGTATTTTTTATTTTTATGATGTACATTGAATGGAACATTTCAGAGTCACGGCATTTAGATACTTCAAAATCCAAAATATACACATCTTACTTTAGTTATAAGTCAATGATATCATGTATTCCAAGTGATAGTATGGAAGTTTCAACACACACAAAAAAATATATATACTCTCAAATCTCTATCATTGAATTAAAAATATCACCATCGCAAAATACAATTTCTGTGACAAAACACAAAGAAGTTTCACTTACAATGCGCGTGCTCAGCACAAAACTTTTTAAATGTCTTAATATCATTAAATCTAATGGGTCTAAGGCGTTGACAACTTTGTTCAATCGATCTGCAGCAAATTGGTTACCATTGATACATACTTAAAGAGATGCAACATGAAATTGACTAAAAACAGCAAAACAACCTTTTCCAATAATTGTTCTGTCTCGTGAATTTTTATTACTAAAAGTAGTTAGTCGTTATTGCCAGACTGAACAGTGCAGAATAGCACTGAATACTAGCAAATACAGGTCTGAAACCCTTCTTTTCACCATTATCTTCTAGCCTTCAGAACTTCCACTGCAGCCAGGGATTCTGGGTGAAAACATGTAAAGAGAACACAGTGTCACCTTTAGCTTCTTATCCATTTTAACATGGATCCCTATAAATTTATGCCTGCCATATTACAGAGCTTTTTTTAGCACAGTCTGGGTGTAAGAAGTGCATAGCCAGTAAACCTACTCACAGACAGCTTTCTTTTGAGAGCCTGAGTGTGCCCAGACAGCTTCCCCCCCCCCTCCCCCATGTACTCAAGCCGCTTCAGCGGCTTAGGTGCTTCTCCTTCAGACTGTTCTCCCGTAGTCGAACAAGTCCTGTTACTTTCCCCAGAGATCTTCAGCCTGATGGCTAGGAAGCTCCTAGGGCTCTTTGACGCTGTCCTCCATCACGATTCAGAACGTCCATCTCTTCCTTCCGTCAGCCAGAAGGCCATCAAGAAAGTCCAAGTCTTTGTTGTTTTCCCTCTGAAGAGGGTCGGTGATTAGCCGTAGTGCTTGGGTCGTTCCGGAGCACCCCAACCCTGATGGGCCGGCCGGGTTAAAAAATTTCGCCCCCCTCTTAGCCAGAAGGCCGAGGAACGGCGGGAATGAGGGAAGTAAATCCTTGGCATCAGGGGTCCAATGCTGGGAACGGTTCGATGTACCAGTGTGTCACTGCGTTAGGGCACAACCTTGCCCACTGTGAGCTTCACACAGACAGTACTCTACTAAGAACCCCCACCCACTGGGACTTCTCCAGCCAGGGTGCATGGACCCAAGAAATCTTGGGTTCATCCCACCTCTCGACCAGGAGAGGACCAAATGTGTGCCACTGTCCATCCTACTCCTGCCTCAGGTAGGATAGACACTGCACTTGATCTTAGACAAAAGGTCGAGAAGTGTGCCCAGACAGCTGTTTCAACCTAATGGGTCTCATTTGTGTGATAAATATTATACCAGCAAAGCAATGTGAAGCTGGGATAGGTTTAAACCACACGTTAAATACGTTATGGTGGGTAAAAACGTGACAAAAATCCTTCACTGTGCAGTGCACAGCAAATACAAATATCACTTGTGAGCACATTCACATGTCACTGACAGGTCTACAATGCTGCTTTTCACTATTATGTCTTGGCATACAATGCTTCCACTGCAGCAAGGGATTCTGGGTAATAACATGAAAATGAGCACACAGTGTCACATTTTGCTCCTTATCTATTTTAACATTAACAACCCCTATTAGCCGTATTACACAGCTTTTCAGCACAGCCAGAGTTATAGATGTGCATAGCCAGTAAACCTGGGCACTATTACGACCTATACTGAATACTAGAAAAGAATAAGACAAACAGTTATACAATGTGTCACCAGGTGGCGCTATGTAACCAAAATTACATACGTAATGCATGTATATAGCCCTGAGCAAAATTGTTTGAAATTAATACTTTAGCTGTTGCAAAAGAGAGAAATGATTGTGCCTCATAAAAAAAAAAAGAAAAAACAGTTTTAAGTACATTCATGTACTTGACAAGAACGGAACCTTACAAATGTGTGTAGCAGTCCCCCCTCCTTGCTTCCGGTAAGGGGGGTGGGGGGACACACGACTGATGGGATGCCTGCTGGAGCCCCTCGCCGAATCGGGAGTGCAGGGTTGGCCATCTTGTGCGTCTCGCAGAATGGAGAGGTGCGCATGCGCAAAGATAGGAGTGTTGCGGCCATCTTGGGTAGCTCCGTGGGACTACAAGTCCCAGGATTTTCTGGGGGTAGGATATACCACATGGGGCTAGCCCAACCAATAGGAGTCACGCAGGCAGGAGGAAGGAGATATCCTCCGCACGCGAAAACCCTGCGAGGCAATCTGACGGAGGGCGGCAAGAGAGCAGGTAGTTTCCAGGGAGCAATGCCCCTGGACTAGGCCTAGGCTTGCCCCTTAGGTCCCAGCTAGGCCCTGAGTCACCCCAGTGGAGAGTTGCAGGGACTCTTCCCCTTTAGTACTGCGTTGGTGACCGGACGGCATGCGGTGCTCTGCGGCCTGGGACCAGGCCACAGGACCCCATAGACATTCCGGTGAGACACTAACTGGAGCTCACTCCACGAGGCAGATCAGAACACTAAGGAGTGAGGGGATTGGTGTCAGAGTCCCCGCTGAGTGGGACCTGACTGTTCCTTACTCCACTAGCTGCACCTGGGTACAGGAGTGCACCAACGATTCACACGGGGTAGCGCTACCTCACATTTGGGTGGGACTTGCTGGGAAGGACACCAGGGTTATTGGTGCCACCGCACCCTCAGTACTTTGTGGGAAGCACAACGTGTTGGGGGTTACAGTTATTATTGTTATTGCATGTGTGTGTTAAGTAAACGTTAGTTATATATCTTGTGTGTGTATTATTCATACTGTGATTGGTTCCCGTGAGGGGTTATCCCGCCAACGCTGGGATCCCTCATAGGTGGAGGCGCTGCACGTAAGGAGAAAGAGCTCACCCCAGGCTCCCAGTTACAGAGACTTAGGCCTCCTGTGAGCAAACAGGTACAGCAGCACGCATAGTTTCCCTTAGGCATAGGGAAAGGGGGCTACATGTGTTTGCCTTTAATGTTTATTTTAACTTCAATCTGTTGTAATTCCCCCCCCCCCCCCCTGTAGGTGCCAAATAGCCCAAATAAATTAATGAATCAACACAGTTAAACACATTTCTACAAGTTCTTATTAACATGAAAGCTACAGTACATAAACAGATCAAAGACAAATGTATCAGAGAAAGATGGATTATTATATTATGGGTATAAACATCATGTTTCTGATTGGTTGGGATAATTACAATGGAATTATATGAACATGACAATTTAAGGCTGGATGCCTACCTCACACCTGCTATACTTGAAGGCTGAACAGTCCTCTGCCGCTCTATATTTCAGCTCTCATTTCTTACTGTGCCCCTGCTTGCCTTGCTTTTCTTAATGCTTCCTTTCTAAAAGCATTTGTTTCTCCTCCTCTCTCACACCTTACACCTCCTTCACTTGTTGCTTGATACTTTTGTACAGGGGGGCAGTCTTTTCTGAGAGGTGGGGCACTCAGCCAAGGCAGTGGGGCACTATCTATATGGAAGCATATGACATGTGCCCTCCTATCTCCCCACACACCTCTCTCCTGTCTCCCCCGCACACAGCTCTCTCCTGTCTCCCCAGCATACCTCTGTCCTATTGTGACCCTTACTCTACAGTATCAACTCAATGTGCAGTTACTCACACTTTTGACCCTGCTCGATCAAATGCACTTTCATGTACTTCTATTGTTTCCATAACTCACAAGTAGCCAGGACTGGTTCCTGGCTACCAGTCTGCCCTTCTAGCAGTAAGCCCTGGTAAGAGCAGGCCTAATCATGGGGTTTCCCCACCCCTAGCAGCTACCAAGCTTGTGCATCCAATCAGGGACTCAGACCTGGTTCCTGCTTTTCCTGTACTTAAGGGGCTGCACTACCAAAGTTACTCAGTGGTCTCTACCTTTGAGAGAGACAGGTTCTCACCCAGAAGTGCGGATTGGCTGTGCACTTACTGCCTTCTCCCCTTGGGGAGTTGGGAGTGAGAACATTCCTCTGGCTCTAATAGGGAGTCAGGGGAGAGCAAGGACTGCTGTGGGGGCCCTGTACCTGCAGTGGAGGTCCAGGGAACATCCTGAGGGTGAGGCCCCAAGAATCTGCTGTGACCACTGTGTGAGCTATGTAAGCTGAACATCTGCAGTGTGTACAATAATGTGTGTTCCTGTTCACATATACCTTCGTGCCTGAGACTGCAATCTATCAGGGGGGAGAGGAATTAAGTTCTCCTGTAGGGATTGTCCCCCACATCCCTGGGGCCTGCAAGAGATGGAGACCTGTCACCGTGAGTATGAATCAGTTATTACCCCAGAAGCCTGTTCTGACCTCCTCCACAACACCGCAGGAGACTCAGATCTACAGTACTGTGAGCCAGCAGGTATGCACCACACCACACCATGTGTAACAATGCAATCTCCTAGAGGGGGGAGGTTGACATGTGTTACACACATAGAAAATGTTGCTTTATTTTCACTGCTCTGTAACTCATACTTGTAGTACCTGTTCCCCCTCCTACTTGAGATCTGGCCACTACATGGGTATTTCCTTGGTACTGTAGCTCACCTGTATGTTACAGAAGGCCTGAGGGCTCCGCTAGTGTTATGTGGGAGCAGCAACAGGGCAGGCTTTTCCTCCTCAGGGTGCAACGCCTCCATCCCATGAGGATCATGGCAGGCAGGATGATCCCCACAGGCAACTCCTTCTTCTCCAAAGACTATACAGAATAGTTGGTATAATTACAATTTATTCCATACAGCACGTGGCGTCCTCCACAATCTCTGGAGGAGATACCATGGGCTTGAGGCCTCAAGCATTCCTCCTAAACTCCCTCACCCCCAGATGGGATGGGTTGAACACTCCCACTCGCCTGAGGGAGGGAAGACACACACCAACCACACCTAACACAATCAATTTGGTGGAGTGTCAGCTTTTATACCCAGGGGGAAGGGCTTGTAACCATGCCCTATAACAGGGCAGGTCCAGGTACTGACAGGCATCACACCATATACATGTGACCCAGTCAGTACCCTAGCCAGGTATGACACTCCAACTGTCGGTTTAGGCCTGCCTCTGGATATGGCAACACAGTACCCATCCAGGCTGCAACTGCAGGCTAGGCCCTGCACAGGAGTTTAACCCCAACACTGCCTGTTCCTATCAGGACTTGTTATAGTGTTGAGGCCAGTGGATGGCTATAGCCAGGGGCACTAGGCTACATTCTATTTCTCCAATGTTAATCTGGGTTTTCCCCTACAGTAAGCAGTTACTTTGGGTGACAGGGGGGGTGGGACTAGGCCTTTGTTCTGCCCAATCAGGGGCTCAGACCCAAGACCTTCCCCTTGGGTACATAAGGAGCTGCAGAGCCTACATTTAGTGGTTTTTCTGGGAGCTCCACATAGTGGTTCTCTGTGTTGGAAACGTGGAGCCAGGGCTCTGGCAATCTTCCTTCCCCTCCCTTAGGGGAGTGGGACAACTACCCCTTATTCCACCAGGGTATAAGGGAGGATATGAGGATAGAGCCTTGGGGCCTCAAGCTCCCTGCGTTGAGTCCAGGGACCCATGGAGGAAGTGAACATGTTGGTATGCTGTTGAAGAATAAAGAATCATCCTATGTTTTATACTCCTGTCTGAGACTGCAGTTATTTTATTTATTTATTTATAAAATATTTTACCAGGAAGTAATACATTGAGAGTTACCTCTCGTTTTCAAGTATGTCCTGGGCACAGAGTAAAACAAATAATACATGGTTACAAATACAGTTACATAAATGAACAGGGTATACATTATATACAAGACATTGCGTGCACAGTTAAAGAAAATATATATTATGGGCATATGAAACAGTTACAGACCAGATTAAAATGTGAGACAGCCTTAGATTTGAAAGAACTTAAACTGGTGGTGGATGTGAGAGTCTTTGGTAGGTTGTTCCAGTTTTGGGGTGCACGGTAGGAGAAGGAGGAACGTCCGGATAGTTTGTTGAGCCTTGGGACCATGAACAGTCTTTTGGAGTCTGATCTCAGGTGATAAGTGCTGCATGTGGTAGGGGTGAGGAGCTTGTTCAGGTAGCTGGGTAGCTTGCCCATGAAGAATTTAAAGGCAAGACAGGAAAGATGAACTTTGCGCCTAGACTCTAGTGTTGACCAATCCAGTTCTTTGAGCATTTCGCAGTGATGTGTGTTGTAGTTGCATTGGAGAAAAAAACGACAAATTGAATTGTAGAGGGTGTCAAGTTTGCTAAGGTGGGTTTGAGGTGCCGAGCCGTATACTATGTCTCCATAGTCAATAATTGGCATTAGCATCTGCTGTGCAATACGCTTTCTGACCAGGAGACTTAGGGAGGATTTGTTCCTGTAAAGTGCCACTAGTTTGCCATAGGTCTTGGTTGTCAGGATATCAATGTGCATCCCGAATGTTAAGTGGGAGTCAAACCATAAGCCCAGGTATTTAAAACTAGTGACAGGGGTTCGGGTGGTGTTAGCGTTGGTTCTAATCAGGAGCTCAGTCACTGGAAGCTTTAAAAATTTAGTCTTGGTTCCGAATACCATTGTTACAGTCTTGTCAGTGTTTAAAAACAGTTTGTTTTGGGTAATCCAGTTTTCGAGTCTCAAAAAGTCAGACTGAAGTATGTGTTGAAGGTTAGAGAGGCTATGGCTGTGTGCATATAGGATTGTGTCGTTTGCATACATGTGTATTGAGGCTTCCTTACAAGCTGTGGGAAGATCATTAATGAACACTGAGAAGAGTAGGGGCCCCACACAGAGCCTTGCGGGACACCACAGGTGATATCCAGGGGGTTGGAGTTAGAGCCTGAGATGGACACATGTTGGGAGTTATTCAGGGGGAGTACTCGAGATCTATCCTGCAGGGCCTTTACCCACTTCTGCTGGGGCCTGCGGGGAATGGAGGCACTGCACCGAGTAAAGAAGTGAGAAAGAACCCCAAAAGCCTGTCCTGTGCGTCCCCACTACCATCGGTGGATGCTCAGTATTCTGTGAGTCAGCAGGCAAGCCGCACAAAACACTGTGTAATAGTGAGATCTCCCAGAGGGTGGGGAAACCCTGTTACACTACTATTTTATAATTTGTCGCATACTGCACTATAAATAGTACCCCCCACTGTATCGCGCTTCGGGATATACTGTATGTTAGCGCTAAACAACAATAATAATAATATCCAACATTTCAGTGATCTTGGCTCTGCTATACTACAGTTTTTGGTATGTGATTTCTAGACTGGGCAGCATAATGGTGCTTTCCGATGCATTGTAGACCCCGTCGGCTCTATAATTTTGTGCAGCGCTTATCCTCTCTCGCATAGTTTTGAAATAAAGACCTATAGTGAACCCCAGAGTGGCTATAGGCACCACCTTTGGAAGTAAGTACCTCCAGAAGCAGGGGGTCCCTGGAGTTCAGCTGCGGAGACCCCCTGCTTCAAATCTTTATTTTAAAAAATTAATGAAAAAAAAAACGGCTGAGATTGCCATGGGTAACAGTGTTTGTACCTGTATCTAGGGATTTGATAACTTGCCGCAAGCGGACAAAGTGCCTTAAATATGGAGCAATGCTATGACTACTGTAAATAAACTTTAAACATGTTGAACTATGTGGCTCATTGGACCTCATTGTTGAAAGAACAAAATGAAATGAGGGCCTTTAAAAAAATAAAATAAAAATCCCTTATTTTCTTTAAGGGAAACAAGCTATAAATTTGTAAATGCAAAAACAAGCAAACATTGATTTTCTTGTTTACATTTAGATTTCCTTGAATTCTTTAATTCAAGATCCACCTTCATTATGTTAAGGGGTGAAAGTAAATACATTTGTGTTGAATGCATAAAATTATTAAACTGTAATGAGGTTACAGGACAGCGATGATTGAGAATTTATGGGAAAATATACTGACTGTAGTAATGATCTGTGGCTCTTAGAAATGGAATAGTAGGTTTGAAAAGTTAATAGTATTGAGGAACTGCACACAGCTGTGTACATTCTGTGATGTTTAATAAGTAGGCACACAATGTTTTTTGGGGGGCTATTCCTCTTAGGTGAAAGGGAAGGGTCTGGTTGTATTCCATGCCGTTATATTACATCACGCACCATCACGCTGACTATGGATGCGGCCTAATTCCTTGCTGTCTCTTGTCCCCTCTTCCCGACCTTACTCTCTCTTCCATGCCCTGCTCCTCTTTGCACTCTCTGCTCCCCTCTCTTTGCATTCCCTGCCTTACTGTGTCTGCTCCTCTCTGTGAACACTACACTCCCTCCTCTCTTACTCATCTTATCTGTCTCCTCCTCCTTGCTGTCTCTCTGTTTCCTCCTCCTACTCACCTTGCTGCCTCTACTCCCCTCTATTTGCACTCCCTCCTGCCCCATGTGCACACTGCTTTCCATTCACTCCTCCATCTGTTTCCTCCTCTCCTTGCTGTATCTCTCTGTCTCCTCTCCTTGCTGTCTCTCAAATCCCCCCTCCTTTCTTTCTCTCCTCCTTTCCTTGCTGTCATTGCTGAACTCCCTCCTGCCCCATGTGCACACTGATCTCCATTTCCTCCTCCATCTGTCTCCTCCCCTCCATGCTGTAGTTTCTTTGCAACCCTGTAAAGCTGAACCTTTCTACGGAATATATCTATATCTATATACAGCTAAACCCCGTTATAACGCGGGTCTCGGGGTCCACCCCGAGACCACCGCGTTACTAACGGGGTCGCGAGAAAAAAAAATGGCCGCCGCGCTTTAGCGCATATTCATCCCGCGGGACAGGAGATGGGAGCGGGCATGTCCCTCCGCTCCCCGCTTCCCCCTGTCACCGCGGGACAGGCCGCGGGGCAGGAGATGGGAGCGGGGATGTCCCTCCTGTCCCCGCTTCCCCCTGTCACCGCGGGACAGGCCGCGGGGCAGGAGATGGGAGCGGGGATGTCCCTCAGGTCGCCGCTTACCTCAGATCCCGCTGCCTGCAGAGTTAGTAACTGACAGGAGTAGATGTTTCCTTTTATGATTTATTTTGCTCTTAAAGTGACGGTGTTTAAAAATGTGTCGTCATTAATGGAGAAATAAACCGCTAAAGGTTCTGGCCTGAGTGCCCCGTGTGTATACATGTGTTGCCCCCTTTTATACAAAACAAACCCTAGAAAATTTGTCAGGAAGAGCCTGGGCAAGTGGCAGCATACATAAAGGGAGCAGTTTGCCACAATATGTACGGTATATGGCATGTATATCTGGTGTGTTTGTTTATTGTGTATTTGTATGTGTACCGAGCTTACTTATTGTATGGTGTGTACATGTGTGTAGGGTGTGTGTAGCGTGCATCAAAGTTTGGTGTGTGAGCTGCCTGGTTCATGGGTCAGTTGGTAAAGGCAATTTAGGCAACATTTCGGGGTTTAATCCCCCTTTTGTGGCCCATTCCCATGCTTATTAAAGAACGAACGTGGCACTTCCCTTAAATGTGTTCTGATCCTGTAGGAGGATCAGACCATATTTAAGGAAGTGCCACGTTCTTTCTATGTAAGTTATAGCATATTAGAAAGATAGTATAAAATAATGAATTGTCCCTCACAATCTCTATTATATGTTTAGTAATCTAAAGGACTCCAGCTGGCAGGAGGGGTGAGGTTTAGTGCTTTAGCAAAGTGCTCCATATCTTCTTGATGTTTAATTGAGAGCATCTTTCCATTGCGCTGCACCATTAGTCTAAATGGGAAGCCCCATTTATATTTTACTCCGCTGTCCCGCAGTAGTATGGTTAGGGGTCTTAGTTCCTTGCGGCGATCTACAGTTCTTTTGGCTAGATCGTTGTAAAGTTGCAGTTGGCTGTCCTCAAATGTGATGAGATCTTTGGTTCGGGCAACCTCCATTATTTTTTCTTTTGCCGAAAATTTATGAAGTCTGACTATGACGTCTCTCATCCTTTTTGGATCCTCTGATCTAGGGCCAAGGGAGCGGTGAGCCCTGTCCAGTTCAAGGTCCGTCTGATTCAAGTCTCCACATAGGGAGGTGAAGAGCTCCAGGAGGTAAGTCTTTAACTGCCCTGGAAGTACCGACTCGGGAATGCCTCTGATTCTTATGTTTTGTCTCCTGTCGCGATTCTCCTGATCTTCTAGGGAGTCGCGGAGACTTTCTACCTCAGCCCCGAGCCGGAATATCTCATTTGCAGCTAATTCTTGGGCCTGTGTGGAGGCCTCCATTTTGCCTTCCAGTACATCCGTGCGCTCCCTTAGGCCTGTCAGTTCTTGCTTTAGCTCAGTGACTGCTGATCTGAGATCGGCCTTTAGCGATTTGTGCAGGTCATGCAGCATTTCTGCCATAAGCTCTTTCATGTCCTCTCGGGTGAGTGTTGCCGCCGGCTGCGCTGGCATTTCTTGTCGGTCTTGCGTTTGGGCAGTTTGTTTGGGGCCTCGTGCGCCTGATGGGCCTGCGCCATCTTGGCCTCTTGCCGCCGCCTCTGAGTTTCGTGGGGAGAATAGCTTGTTAACAGCCTGGGCTGTTTGGGATTTTTGTTTGTTAGCCATTTCCTCTAGGGTTGCGGGTCTAGGGTAGTGCTTTAGGAGGGGGAATTTTCGGGGGAAAAGAGCCTCTATTTGTTTATTTATTAGGGGGTCTGGCGAGCTCCTCTGCTACACGTCCATCTCCGTCGGCGTCCTGGCCACGCTCCTACATAGATTTGTTTATGTGTTCATAGGTTGTGGCGGGGAGGGGCAGGGGGGAATTGGGAAGCGTGGCTGTGTAACTTTTCTGGCTCTCAATGTTGGGCACTCATATATTTGTGGCAGCCATTTTAGAGTGTTGTTGTTTTGGGCGATTTTGCAGGTTGTGCTGCCAGGAAGTTTTGTGCCAGGATGGGGTTGGGCCGTTGGTTAAGCCCGTGGGTCTCGGACGGCAGACTCTGGCAGCTGTTAGAGATTGGCAACCTCAGTTTTTTTTTTTTGTTTGTTTTTTTGGAGGGGGGGGGGGGGCTGTAATTATGGCTCTGGGTGTGAGGGGGAGGGTGAAGGTCCACTTTGTAATTGTATTTCTGACCAGGGGGGGGGAGAGGGGGCACCCACTCCTTCTGCACTGTTTTTGTTGAACCCTGCTGTGCTCTAATGGCAGGGTGTCTCTGGGAGCTTCTGTGTAGCAGGGCTCCGTTGTCCCCCAACTGTCTATCCCTCCTTACCCTTCCCCAGCTCCGGCTGAGCCTGATTGTCTCTCCGTCTGTCCTGCACGCCTCCCCTCCGCCTCCGGTTCTGCAGCGTGCCGCGGGTGAGCCTAAGCTTCCGATCCGGCGGCCATCTTGGTTTCCCTGCTTCGTGGGGACTCGTGGGGAGCGCTGTCGGCTGGCTGTCCTCTCTATCCACTTTTAAGACCCACCTTAAGACACACTTGCTTAAAGAAGCATATGAATAGGACTGTGGCTATTCTGAACACATGGCACATAAAGGTTGGCCCCCTGCAGATGCACTTACTAGAACTCCCTCCTACTGTCTCTGTACGTTCTCCCTACCTACCAATTAGACTGTAAGCTCCTCGGAGCAGGGACTCCTCTTCCTTAATGTCTAAAGCACTTATTCCCATGATCTGTTATTTATATTATCTGTTATTTATTGGATTACCACGTGTATTACTGCTGTGAAGCGCTATGTACATTAATGGCGCTATATAAATAAAGACATACAATACAATACAATACAATACGTAGATGCGCGAGTGTGGATAGGGGACACGGAGATGCGCGAGTGAGAATAGGGGACACGGGATGCGCGAGTGTGGATAGGGGCACACGGAGATGCGCGCGTGTGTATATGGGCACACGGAGATGCGCGCGTGTGTATACGGGCACACGGAGATGCACGCGCGTGTGTATATGGGCACACGGAGATGCGCGCGCGTGTGTATATGGGCACACGGAGATGCGCGCGCGTGTGTATATGGGCACACGGAGATGCGCGCGGATGTATATGGGCACACGGAGATGCGCGCGTGTATATGGGGACACGGAGATGCGCGCGGGGGTATATGGGCACACGGAGATGCGCGCGGGTGTATATGGGCACACGGAGATGCGTGCGGGCGCGTGGGTATACGTGCGGGTGCGTGCATTCAGGCACGTGGGGCAGTAGGCATGGGCACGTGGGGATGCGCTGGGGCGCGTAGACATGTGCATGGGTACGTGGGGATGTAAGCAGGGAGTAGGCTGGGCACATGTAAATGTATACAGGTGTATGGGCACGGGTAGAGGAATAAACTCTTAAGCCTGTCAGGTTTTAGATAAGTAAATGTTACTGCAGTTATAATAATGAGTAAGGGAATTGCATGGTGCTGCAGGGGCAATGGGGACAGAGGTATGGTTATAGTTGTGCCACATGTTGATGGCGAATCGGTTTGAACGGGGTAGAGGAAAGTTTATTGATTTTGAGCTGATCTTGTCTACCTCTGTCCAGCCAGGTGACATACTCTTTAAAATTGGTTTAGCAGCGATTTGCACTGCATTTCCATTGAATAGTTCTTTAGGAGTTCTGTTAATGTGACCGTTTCGTTATTTAAGCTGTCTAATAGTGGATGCGGTTTTGATAGTTGATTCGGGTATTGGGTTGATGTTCTGGTTAAGCGGTTTTCGTTTGACGGAGGTGTGGTGCTGCCTTGAGAGCAAGGTTACACAGCACAGATAGTGTGAGGTGCTGGTGACTCACAGGACGGTGTACACACCTCAAGACACTTTGAGTCAATCAGAGGTATTACCGCATCCCATGATATGGTGAAAGGTGACCCCCACCTATGTTATAGTCCCTTGGCCAGGTATGGTGGCGGGGGAGGCCGGTTTAAGGGTGCGCTTGAAGATTCTTGCTAGCGAAGGCCCGAGCAGAGGTGTGATCTTCAAGCGCGGAACAGGTCAGAGTTCTGTTGATGGCTGCATGGCTTATTTCAGCTGTGTTCTTTGTTTTCCCCTCTTGGAGTTATGGCGGCTCTGGTGGTCAGCATAGTTGCGGGCAGGAGCCTAGCTTAGCGCGCCATTTAAACCAGTTTCGGAAAGCACACATCGCAGCGTAGTTGGATAGTTGAGGTCTGGGGCACGCGCAGTTCAGTGGGTATCTTCCGCGGTGAGGCGATAACCTTAACGAGGCGTGGTATGACCGGCGGCCGCGTGCATCGTTTCAAGCAGGCCGGCGCATGGTGGCAGACAAGGCCATGGTGGCTTCTCCACAGGTCACGCGCTGGGCAGGAGTCAGGCGCCAGGGTCGCTCCCCGTGTGAATGGGGTGTCGCAGCGCAGGGTGCGGCAGCGCAATGCGGGAGTTAGGAGCCGCGCGCAGGGCGGCAGCCTTCGTCCACAGGCCACAAGGCAGGGCATCACGGTGGGTAGGTCGGGACCTAGCTGTAAAGGGGAGGCCTACGGCCATCGACGCAGGGCGGCAGCCTTCAGCGGGTGTCACGGCACGTCAACAGCCGCCCGCTGCGGGCGGTGTCACTGTAAGGAGATCATCTGCAGAATCGGCAGGGTTGAGACGACCAGGACGGCCACCCGCAACCGCGAAGGACTGGTAAGGAATCTGCGGCGGTAAAGAAGGGGCAGTTGCGCATCAGGATGAGCGTGTTTAGGAATTGGGTTGGCGGCAGAAATCCCAGGTGGCGGGGTAAGGCGGCAACACCAGGGCCTGCGCTGGCTCTATACTAGCGGCGTATGGCGCAGCAGGGAAGGCAATTTTGCACGGCAACATTGGTAGGCATGCTGAAAGCTTTGGAGCCTCAGGCGTTAGTCTCCTTCGACGCAGGGACGACGACAGGAGCATGGGAGGCAGGCGCAGCGTTAGTTGCGGCAGCATGGGGGGCATATCAGTGGGGGACGACGGTGGCACCAGATCCCGTTCCGGCAGCCTCCAGCCTGACCCTGGTGTCTCTTAACCATGGCCGGGGTCACTGGCGCAGTGGATCCCATCCCAGTACCATCAGCCTGACCCCCTGTGTCTTTCAATTCTTCAGCCACGGCCGGGGTCACTGGCACCGTGGATCCCATCCCAGTACCAACAGCCATCAGCCTGACCCCTGTGTCTTTCAATTATTCAGCCGCGGCTGGGGTCATGGGCACGGTAGCTGACCCACCCGGCAGCATCACGCACTGTACAGATGGTGGAACAGCTCCGGTGGGCGGTTGATGGGGACACGCCGTGGAATGTATGGCATATGGCGTATATGGCGACTGGTGAGTCGCGTTTAGGGCGGCATCGAGGAGATAGGGCAAGGCGTCAAGGTTTGCAGGGTTCGACACAGAGCGAGCAAGGGAAGAGGCGTGGCCCAGTCCACTGCCAGGGTCGATTCCCCAGGGGTCGCTGAGGGCGGGTAAGAAGCCTGCAGCAGTAAAAAATAAATAAAGGCGAAATCCCAGATAGTGCTGGGCAGAGGCGTCCTGCGGCTCCGGAGGTGGTGTAGGTCCGGGACCGAGTGAGGGATAGTGCAGCGGAGAAAGCGATTCTCAGGGCATCTTAATTATTATTGAAGTATTTTACTTTATACCTTTCATTATATATGTTTTGTCAATTGGATGCAGCATTGGGCACCCCCTGTCTCTTGTTATATACAAATGCCACGCTCAGTAGCTCTCTGGTTGACATAAATATATATTCACTTTGTGGTGGGTGTGGGAGTTTGAGTTTGCTGGGAATCTGTGTTAATCTTAAAAGTATAGACAGATATAAAAAGTCATTAAGCATAACCATGGCAAGTTGAGTAACTACTGCTCCAGGCGCGATTGGCAGCCCCAGGTGGAATGGTAAGGACAGGCTGGGCTGGTAGAGGAGCATGGGTCCCGCTGCTAGGCATGCCAGGCGGGATAGACTTATTTAAGTTTGCGGAAGGGCTTTATGAGGGTCTGGCAGGGTTGGTGGTGCGGGCCTAGTTTAAGGGGGGTTAAATAGGCCCGTCGGTGGCGGCTCTTGGGGGGTAGATGCTTGTTCTTGCCAGACTGGGAGCTGGGCCGCTTGAGCCCGGGGGGAGTACGAGTGGGCAAGGTCAGTTATCCATGACCTCGAGAACCCGCTCGCGTAGGGGACACAAGGTCAGCGGTTCGAGGGCCGGCTGACCGTCCCCTCCCCCTCCTGTCAAAGGAGCACACTCTGGCAGGGAGTGCATTTACTCCATTAGGTTTTCTGTATAAATAAATAGCCGCGGCCATTTTACCTCCAGCTCCCGTTTCCTGTCTTTATTTGTACGTTGCATGTGGGTACAAGGCGGGGGGAGAGGGGAACCACCTGGAACCTCCCTGGTCAAGCGGCCACCCTAGCCATAGCGGGGGGGCTTCATGACCAGGGGGGTCTGGCCTTCCCCTCGCTGGCCCGCCCCCACACCTCCCTCCCCAGCACAGGGGAGGAGTTCTCAGAAGGCCTACTTAAGGCCAGGCTGGCGGGCAGCACGTCCTCTTTTGCTGCCCGCCAGACGATTTCCCACCCCCCCATCCCCTTAGGTAGTGATTGCAATCATGTAATGAACGGCAGCAGAAGGTTGAGTAGGGCAGGGTATTCCCAGGAATGTGGACATATGCATTGTATGCCGTGTTAATGGTTCTTTGTTCCGTTGCAGCACGAACAGCTGATACTGTGCTGAGTGAAAGGACGAGGTTCCGAGCAGGAGGGGTCATTGTCCAGTTTTGCCTTTGTCACGGCGGCTCTTGGGGGGTAGGTGCTTGTTCTTGCCAGACTGGGAGCTGGGCAGTTTGAGCCTGGGGGGAGTACTAGTCGGCAAGATCAGTTATCCATGACCTCGAGAGCCCGCTCGCGTAGGGGACATGAGGTCAGCGGTTCGAGGGTCGGCTGACCGTCCCCTCCCCCTCCTGTCAAAGGAGCACACTCTGGAAGGGAGTGCATTTACCCCATTAGGTTTTCTGTATAAATAAATAGCCGCGGCCATTTTACCTCCAGCTCCCGTTTCCTGTCTTTATTTGTACGTTGCATGTGGGTACAAGGCGGGGGGAGAGGAGAACCGCCTGGAACCTCCCTGGTCAAGAAGATGAGAGAGAAGATTTGTTTTACCTGATGCTGATCTTCAAGGAGGATGGTGTTGGATTGCAGTGGATGACGTCACGGGTCGAGAGCTTCTTGATACGCCGGGATTCGGAGGGTGAAGACTTCTAAAGGTAAGATAAATATTGAATGTATATAATTGTCCTTTTTCAGTTTTTTTAATTGTATTTTTTTCTTTTTATGTTTTTCATTGCCCATTGACTGCTAATATTTTAATCTGTGCCCCTTTAGGGTACAGATAAATACAGTGTCAGGTAATGCATTTTTTGGCAAATGCTTGTTTACAATTGATTGTTATTTTTTCTATTTCTGTTATTGCTTTCACTAAATTGTTTGGTATTTGGATGGCTTGTTTTTATTACATTTTAGGATTGGTTAGTGGTTTTATTTCTTGAATTGTTTTGTTTGTTAGGTGTTTATTTAATTGTATTCTAGTATATTGGTATAACAGAATTTTTATTCTTTTCCGGTTTTGGTGTTAGACTAATTTATTTTATTGATGTGTAGTTGGGACTTTGAAGTTATTTTATTGTTGTGTGTATAGGTGCTTGTGTATTTCTTTAATTGTTGTGTATTTTTCGGCTTCATGATTTTTTGTATAGGTTGTCCATTGACTGCTTCAGTGGCTTATCATACCCATAGTATATGGGTACGATGTACCACTGTGCCAATCAATGGGTAGAGGGTGGGGGTACTTGTGCCGGGGTGGGTGGTTAGGCCTCCAGGGTGGATATTAACCCCTTAATTACTTTAGCAGTTATTAACTGCTAAGGTGATTAAGGGGTTAGGGGCCATTAGATTTTATTTTTTCTTGCACTCTTGCTGAATGGGTTGGGGTGACAGGGGGGTTGTTGAGGGTAGAGGTGGTGGATAGTAGGGGTGTTGTGTTTTTGAATGTTTATTGTGGGTAGCGGGGATGGGTGAAGTTGGCATTTGGCCCTTGGTGGGTGTTTATACCTACCGGGTGGGTAGCGGAAGGGGTTAACACCTTCATTATCTTAGCGGTATTAACCACTAAGGTAATGAAAGGGTTAACCACCCGCAAACCCCCCCTACAAAGACTAAACACCCACCAAGGGCCAAATACCACATTCACCCACCCCCGCTACGTACAATAAACATGGCACCGGTAGTTAACCCCTTTATTGCCTTAGTGGTTAGCCGCTAAAATAATGAAGTTGCCTGTAAATGCATTTTTCATGCATTTGATTCATGCCAGGGTCCTC
This sequence comes from Ascaphus truei, assembly GCA_036426205.1. Lineage (NCBI taxonomy): Eukaryota > Metazoa > Chordata > Amphibia > Anura > Ascaphidae > Ascaphus > Ascaphus truei. The sequence continues at coordinate 267,999,109 of CM071569.1, forward strand.
CGGTGCTGTATTAATGTGTATCAGCTCTGGAGACCCCCTCTCTCGCCACCGCCTCAGAAGCTGCTCACCAGCTTCACGCCAACTTTTTTTGTTGAGAGGAATTTGGGAGGAAATCACCATTCTAGAGTCTCGATAACCTTATCGAGGCTACTAGAATTGCACGAGTTTCAAAACCTGCCGATTAAGTGGCTTATCAAGGCTCACTTGGCAATGTGTTTTTGACGAGAGCCAAAATGGCGATTAATGCTTTCGCCGCCCACTTATCAAGGCTTTCTGAATCACTGTAGGCTTTTTTGGCCGATAACAGCTAAAAAGCCTTGATAAGTGGTTACAGTATGAAGGCTACTAGAACAGGCTCCTTAGACTTTATGTTAGGAGTATGTCAGAGTTGATAATATTTATGATACTTATTATTGGATGACCATTATTGTATTTGTAGATGTTATTGCAAATGAGCATTCAAGGTGACCCAGGCAACATATCATCTGTAAAATTAAAATAAATATTCACATTAAAAAAAACAAAGCAAGTCTACGCCCATCCAGGTGGTAGTCTAGCCTTGTCTGTTGACATGAAAAACCTTGCTTAATCAGTAGGCTGCCATTACAACGTTCCCAGAACATCACAAAGGCCGAGACTCTAGGGGCCCTGGTGATGTTCAGGGACCGTCTAGGGGGAGATCACATTCTCCGCTCCATCTGAGGGGTGAATGATCGCTGAGGACCACATCCGATTGCAACACTGAATTATTTCACGCTACCATGTAAAGTCCATCCCAGGGGATTACATGGTCGCGGTCCTGGAAATCCGGTGACAATCTAATGCTGACGGCCTTCCGTCCCAGAAAAGGTTAACTACAGATTAACTGGAATTTTCTTACCTGGCTCTTCTTTTGACAGATCTCCTGAGTCTTCCAGGTCAAGAGAGTTTGGGGGTCTTAGCAGTTCAAGTGCATCAACATCTAGGAAAAACAAAACTTTTCTGCAAGCAGTGCCTCCACAACTTTGTTGTATTCTTTCCTAGCACTATAGTAGGTCATATCTCAATCTTGATCAGGGGTGGGAAACTTCAGTCCCAAGGGCCACCAACAGGTCAGGTTTTCAGGATATCCTTGCTTCAGCACAAGTGGCTCAATCAGTCTTCGATTGAGCTACTTGGGCTGAAGCAGGGATATCCTGAAAACTTGACCTGTTGGTGGCCCTTGAGGACTGGAGTTGCCCACCTCTGATCTTGACTTACTTTTGTAAAGCAGCCTATTTATATTCTAATTCAAACCATTATTCTTTCAATTAATTGAAACTTAGTGAGAACACAAACATTGCAATAATTTAAGCAATTTAGATGTTTTGCTGACTTAACTGATGTATCTAAATGCGTAATCTAGAGGAACTTTCCTAGTATCATCCCCATGTCATTAGGTTTAATTGTTAGCCTTACACATATAACTTTACTTTATAATGAGCCTTACTGAAAAAGGGATTTACAATAGCCTGCAAAGCAATGAGTTGTAAGTCTCTCCAGAAATAAATGGGCTAAAAGATTCTATCAGCCCACGCTGGGAGGAGTAATATCTCACCGAAATGCCACAGCAGCACCATCCTATTCAAAGACTAGTATGTAGGCATGTATGTATATCTGTATTTATATAGTGCCATTAATGTACATTGCGTGTCATAGCAGTAATACACGTGACATAATCATATAAATAACAAATAATAAAAATAACACATCATGGGAAGAAGTGCTTCAGACATAAACGTAACATTTAGGAACAGGAGACCCTGCCCCAAAGAGCTTACAATCTAATTGGAAATGAATAAGTTAATCAGTGTAAAACTGAGAATCAGAAGGTACAAACCAGTCCGAAACAATAGTCAGTTTCTACGTGTTTGTTCCTTAAACAATAGAGGATCCAGGATAAACTGGGATTCTGAGTCTCAACTACTAGCATTCTCATTATCAATGAACTTGAGTAACAAGTTATTCGAGGGAAATAATAAAGGGGTCTATGTATCAATGCGAAGAAAAGGCAGCAAATATACGAAATGTGTAAATAAATGTGAAGAAGACTGCAAGGAGGTGTACATTGCATCACCTGGAAGAGTTTTTGAGACAAATGCAGTGACACAGATTTGAATCAATTCTATTCTAGTATGCGCGTCTTGGCACTATCCAACCTACAGATGCAAAGGGGACAATGTTGGAGTAAAATACTGCACCTTGATAAGAATTCAGATTGAAAGTCTGTTTCTTTGTATCAGTTTTGATCCACAGACAAATAACAACAATTTTAGAAAACCATCAGACCCCCTAAAAAGAGCAAAAGTAAAAGTCCCCCTCCCCCGCCTCCCTAAAGCAGCACGTCCAATGCTAAAACTCAAACAGCAAAGGACAGAAAAAAAGGTAGCATGCCTCACATATACTGTATGTTGTATACACGAGGTCACAAATCCAGTACCTCTCCTTTTGGTACAGTACAAATGTACAGATGCAGCGGCCGTTATTCGAACATTTCATGCGTTGTATACCTCAGAATACCCATGTCACGGCGCAGAATTTTTTCCCACCGTACCGCGTGTTGACTCGTTTTTATCGAGTGCAGAAAATGGCATTTTAGTGTTCTGGTTTTTAAACACCTGCAAATTGTCACAGTAGCACAGTACTGTACACATTACAATTCATTCATTTCTGCCCCGGATAAGCGAAGAATTGCACCCAAAGAAATCAGAATCCATGAAATTCAAACAAATCAACCGCGGTAAACACAGGTGTGCCTGGTGTGATAGGCGGCGTGAATGCCACGTGGAATACAGCAGAGCACACGAAAACGGCTCAGTGAAATGTCCGAATAACAGCCGCTGCATCTGTACAGTATATGGTGTGTGGGTTTGGGTTGTGTGTGTTAGCATGCCTCAATTTAAAGCTGCATCCCCGCTAGCGCTGAACGGGAGGAGGCGCTTGCCGCGGTTTCTTACCTATTTAGATATATGCAAGTCCCCGTTCACGCTCGGGCACACACACTCACCAGCGCTCTGCGCTTATGTAAACAAAAAAATCTAACTTTCCAGCGTGCTCAATGCCCCCCCCACACACACGTGCGTAAATGACAGGACACCTGGCGCTTATGCTTGGAGCGCTCTCCAAGCATGAGCGCGCTCAGCGCCAGCGGGACTCAGCCTAAGAGACTCCGAAAATAGTCACATGCAGAAAATTTGTCTTGTGCACATTTGAATAAATAGGAGGCATCACCACATTCTGGCCATTGGGATGTCCTAGTTCGATAGATGACGGATTCCAGATGATTTGTTTTTAAACCATCCGTAAGCACTGAGAATTACCAGGGTCATTGAGAGACAACTGGTGCACTAGATGCAGCTGATGTCTCCCAAGAGAGAACATTGCCAATCTTTCGCTGAAGGAGCTTAACAAAATAAATGTAAAACAATTGCATTCCAGGAAAGATCATACTTGTAGCCATAAGAAATCAGAAGCTAGAGACTCTTTAATATAATGGCGTTTAATAGTCAAAATTAGACAACATCTAGTGGGCTATTTTGGAATATACTGCGTTAAGTAGATTTTTCTCACATTTTGTCAGATGCACTTGTTGTAACCTGCTTATAATGAATAATCAGAATATTATTTTTTATTTATAAAATGTTTTACCAGGAAGTAATACATTGAGAGTTACCTCTTGTTTTCAAGTATGTCCTGAACATAGTTAATATGACAAATAATACATGGTTACAAATACAGTTACATAAATGAACAGGGTATACATTATATACAACACATTGCATGCACAGTTAGAGAAGATGTATATTATAGGCTTATGTAACAGTTACAGACCAGATTAAAATGTGAGACAGCCTAAGTTTTGAAAGAACTTAAACTGGTGGTGGATGTGAGAGTCTCCGGTAGGTTGTTCCAGTTTTGGGGTGCACGGTAAGAAAAGGAGGAGCGGCTGGATACTTTGTTGAGCCTTGGGACCATGAACAGTCTTTTGGAGTCAGATCTCAGATAAGTGCTGCATGTGGTAGGGGTGAGGAGCTTGTTCAGATATCGGTGGGTAGCTTGCCCAGAAAGTATTTGAAGGCAAGACAGGAAAGGTGAACTTTGCGCCTAGACTCGAGTGATGACCAATCTAGTTCTTTGAGCATTTCGCAGTGATGTGTGTTGTAGTTGCATTGGAGAACGAAATGACAAATTGAATTGTAGAGGGTGTCAAGTTTGCCAAGGTGGGTTTGGGGTGCCGAGCCATATACTATGTCTCCATAGTCGATAATTGGCATTAGCATCTCTTGTGCAATACGCTTTTTGACCAGCAGGCTTAGGGAGGATTTGTTCCTGTAAAGTACACCTAGTTTGGCATAGGTTTTGGATGTCAGGGCATCAATGTGCATTCCGAATGTTAAGTGGGAGTCAAACCATATGCCCAGGTATTTAAAACTAGTAACAGGAGTTAGGGTGGTGTTAGCGTTGGTTCTGATCTGGAGCTCAGTCACTGGAAGCTTTAAAAATTTAGTCTTGGTCCCAAATACCATTGTTACAGTCTTGTCAGTGTTTAAAAACAGTTTGTTTTGGGAAATCCAGTTTTCGAGTCTCAAAAAGTCAGACTGAAGTACGTGTTCAAAGTCGGAGAGGCTATGGCTGTGTGCATATAAGATTGTGTCATCTGCATACATGTGTATTGAAGCTTCCTTACAAGCTGTGGGAAGATCATTGATGAACACTGAGAAGAGTAGGGGCCCCAGAACAGAGCCTTGCACAACGCCACAGGTGATATCCAGGGGGTTGGAGTTAGAGCCTGAGATGGACACATGTTGGGATCTACCTGATAGGTAGGACTGAAACCAGTTTAAAGCATGCTTCCCTATTCCAGAGCTCTGGAGTTTGTTAAGCAGGATAGCATGATCAACATGTGGAGATATGTGTTGCCTCGCTCAAACCCCCAAAGTGAGGTCGCGTGCTGCCAGGGAGTGAGTAGAATATATCTAATTGAGTGTACTAGGTACACAAAAAGATCCCAAATGATGGCGCACCGCAGACCTGAGTAGTATTAAATCATGGTCCAGGTGGGAAGAGGTTAGCGTATTCTCCGAAGCAATGTCACAATATACCGAACACATTGATATATGGCTAAGGTATATTGATGATATTATGTTGCTATGGCACGGGAGTAGACAGGAGCTAGATACATTCCTGAATCTCCTAAACGCAAATGACCATAATCTCAAATTGACTTTGGAGATCAGCAATAAGAGCGTCACTTGCTTAGATTTAACCATCACTAAGACAGAAAGTGGATATCTCTCGACCTGCAACTATAAAAAGAAAACGGCAACCAACAGCTATCTTCTGGCGGACAGCTTCCACCCTAAATCTCTGATCAGAGGCATTCCCACTGGTCAATATCTACGGATCAGAAGAAACTGCTCCGATCTGGCAACTTTTAAGATACAAGCCAAGGAAATGAAAGAAAACTTCTTAGCACGAGGCTACTCAAATACCCAACTAAAGTTAGCCTATCATAGAGCAGTAACCACACCAAGAATAGACCTCCTCAGAGATAAACCAAAACTTGATGGTAACAAAGAAATAAGAGGTATAAGCACATACAATGGTCAGTGGCAAGACATCAACCGCATTCTGAAGAAACACTGGCACATACTTACCTGTGATGATGATCTTAGAACAGTTCTAAAAGATAATCCATCAATTGTCAGGAGACGTTCCAAAAATATGCGGGACCACCTTGTGCACAGTCACTTCACGAGAAACAAAAACAAAAGAACATGGCTCACAATGAAAGGCTTCTTTAAGTGCCACCATTGCAAAGCCTGTAAATTTATGAAGGAGAGTTCAATTTTCACAAACACACAAAAAACGAAGACCTACTACGTTAAAAATGTCATCAACTGTAAAAGCACAGGAGTAATTTATATGATCACTTGCTCCTGTGGTATGAGGTATGTTGGTAAAACCAAACGTGAACTCAGGAGAAGAGTCTTAGAACATCTGGACTCTATCAGAAACTCCCTTGACACCCCAGTCTCCAGACATGTACGTGAAATATATGCTGGGGACACTAGCACCTTAAGCTTCCAGGGCATTGACCATATTGCCCGCAACATACATAAGGGTAATTGGGACCAAAAATTGCTACAGTGTGAAGCTAGATGGATGTACACATTACACACTCAATATCCATCTGGCTTAAATGAAGGATTCGTTTATACTCCCTTCCTGTAACCATTGTCTATTGATGTACTATGCTACAAACATCACCTACACCTTACATTAGGTTCTCTGCAACATCTGTATCACACTATGAAAATGTGATCAAACAGTTCAGGTTCTCAGTGTGTGATTTTAAAACACTCAGCATTGCTACATGCAGTACATATACACCACCACTTCGAGTTACTACTACCGTCTTATGGTTGCTACGGCAACTGATAAGTATAAAGGGGCCGACTGAGACGCGTCTACGCCCACCCCGGAAGAAGTCGCGCCAAGTGACGAAACGTACGTCGGGTCATAGCCGACATGGTGCTATCATTAAAGTTTCCATCTATGCTTTCTACCTGAGGGATGTGTATTTTAACGAGGCTTCCCGTTTGAACCCTTGCAACTATGTACTAACTCACGGAGTAGTGTGTCTCCTGTATCTCCGCTTAGCAGCTCAATACACACAGGGGTATCACTGCTATAAGTATTTCAAACGTACCTAGCTGGTTACCTGTGACAGGGGGGTGCCGTGGCGGGGTGTATCTGACGCAGACGCCGATCGGTACACCGAGTGAACACGTGGATTTCGCGAGAGCTCCACTGATGTCCAAAGGGCTCCTATAATTATATGAGTATATAGCAGCTACTAACCTTCGCTCCGCATTATCGTAGCTTTCACTATTCTATAACCCTGGACAACATACCTGTATACCTACATGCGCTACATATAGTACACACAGCATTGTTACAGCTGACCACGTATAACGCATTGTACCAATCATGTGAGCAGACTGAAAAGCTAGAGCACATACGTTATGATTTGGTAACCTATACCTATGCAGCTGCCCTAAGATGGCTCTACTACTATGCCACAGCCATTAATAATGTATGCTGGCAATCTATCTGTGATATGTACCATACACACAGTCAAGCTATTAAGTAGATATACTATACACTACACAGCTAACATATCACGTAATTGCATGAGGACTGCCTGATGTATTGCCAATCACTCTAGACGACAATTACCACCACACACTGTAACAGCAGTAAGATACAGTGATCACCAACACTCCTATGTATGCACTTTGTGGTATACATTATATCACGTGATCTTTTACGTGACTGTGCAAGTACCGTCAGTTGATACGGCAATAACCATTACACACTGCTACAGCGGCACTATACAGTGAGTTCCCACACTCATACGTGTACACTTACCGTGTACACAATACTATCATTATTTTAGTACATTTGCGAGCTATCACAATAGCAACGCAATACTAGACTTCCATTATAAGATAACAGACCAACAGTTACCTATCAGCAGCTAAAGTATAGCCATTTTGAGAATGTGACATACATTACCTTTTTCTCCTCACGGTAGAACATCTCCTCTTAAGCACCTAGGGACAATAAATTGATATATTAATATCTCTCCCCATGATTCACACGAGAGGATTTTGTTCTTATTATGATAGGCTACTACCCTGTATCATAGCAGAAATACCTGTTTACTGCATCAAGGTCTGACTGGTTCTACACTATATACACAGACTCCAGGTAGGGGCTAGTATTTCTCTTACTTTAGAGACTTAGGATTTAGGACTCACGTTTTTATCCATTTATTTGTAATAAAATTATTTTAACCGTTTGTTTAGTCGCACATCTGGACCATGGTGTGGAGTAGCAATACTACTCAGGTCTGCGGTGCGCCGTCATTTGGGATCTTTTTGTGTACCTAGTACACTCCATTAGATATAGCATGATCAACAGTATCAAAAGGCTTTGCAAAATCTAGGAATATTGCACCAGTGAGTTGACCACGTTTCATTCCACACTGGATTTCATTGCAAACTTTTAGCAGGGTAGTTACGGTGGAGTGTTTGGGGCGAAAGCCAGATTGGAATTGGCTAGGGAAATTTGTCTTTGTATAGTAATCGCTTAGTTGGGAGTGGACACATTTTTCCATGACTTTGGATAGGATTAGGAGAAGGGAGATTGGCCTGTAGTTTGAGACAGTGTTTTTGTCCCCACTTTTGAAGATTGGGACAACTCTAGCAGTTTTCCTGGTCTTAGGGATATGGCCTGCAGACAGGATGGAGTTGACGATGGAAGCAATTGGTTTGGCAATTGCTTTGGCACCAAGTCTTAGGAACCTAGATTGTAGCAAGTCAGGTCCACATTGGCTGCTTAGTTTTAATTTGAGGAGCGCTTGTGTAATCTCCTCTTCAGATACTGGGCCATATTGAAAATTGTGGGCAGTGTTGGCAGGGGGTGGGGCTATATGGGTACTCCCAGGATGAGATTCAGATTTGTGGTTTGGGTTGCGTTTCGCTAATAAGTTGATAGCACACCCCACAAAGTAATCATTGAATGCATTTGCAATGTCGGTGGGGTTTGTCAGAGTAATATCCCCCTTAGTGATATTACTTGGCTGTTGATGGTTAGGAGGCTGGAATATATGGTTGATAACCTTCCAGAAGTTAGCTGGGTTTGATGTATTCTGGAGGAGATTGTCAGAGTAATATTGTGCTTTTGCATGCCTTGTTTGCCTTGTGCACATGTTCCGCAGGCATCTGTAGTGATTGAGATCCTTGGTACTGCCAGTTACTTTGTGGCTTTTCCACAAGGCATCCCTGAACTGGTAGAGTGCTATAAGGTCAGGTGAAACCCATTGAAGGTGGGCACCCCGTACCCTTATTCTGTGTAGTGGAGCATGGGTATCACAGAGTTTTAAGAACTCGTATTGGAAATATTCAAGCGCAGAATCAGGGTCGGGAATTAAATCGATTCTGTGCCAAGGGCAGTTGGTAAGGTCAGCCAGAAACTGTTGTGGGTTAAAGTTTCTAAATGTTCTAGTGAGGAGAACTTTAGGGCTTAATTGGGGCGGTTTAATTTTCCTTACACACTACACAATTGCATGGTCACTGAAAATGTCAGGAAGGATGCCAGAGGATTGGACTCTGCTGGGATTTGAGGAGAGAATCCAGTCAAGCACGGAATGGTTGTGCGATTTCAGGTTTGTCCGTGTGGGTTGGGAAATGAGTTGCGATAGGTTAAGCGATTTGATTTGTATCTGGATTTTGTGGTTTTTAGGGTCAAGCCAATTGAAGTTAAAATCCCCAAGAACTAGCAGCTCACTCTTTTCATTCAGAGAGGAAATGGAGCCAAGAAACTGGGTGATATCAGTCAGGGATTGTAGGGGCTTTAGGGGGGCGGTAGATGCCAGCAAGCAAGATGGGCTTAGAAAAGGGGAGGCAGATTCTGCCAACTAGGATTTCAAAAGAGGGTGGGCTTGGGGGGCAATTTAACAGTGTAAATTGTAAGGTGTCTGCAATATAAAATAACACCCCTCCTCTCTTTGACCTATCTCTCCTAGAAATGGAGTATCCCTGAATGGCAATATTTGCATCAGTAGTTTTAGGGGTTAGCCATGTTTCTGTAAGAACGATGGCTTTTGGTTTATGCATAAGGCACCATGCCCTTAGTTCATCCAGTTTGGGCAGCAGACTCCGGATATTTATATGGGCGAGAGATAAACCTTTTTAGAATTTGAAGGGGGAATTCTCAGGGGTATGGGACAGAGTTGAAGTGGGAGGGCCTGGGTTAGATTCAATATCACCTGCTAAAGAGAGTAATAGTATGAGTAGAAATTTGAGTAGTTGTTTGCAAGTTGTAACTTTATGATTTTTGCCAATTGAGTGTGCGGTGGTTGGTGTACTGGTTTTCAGGGTTCTCCATATATATATAAAGGCTTTTGAGTAATCCAGGGTGTATGGTGATGTTGGGCATGGGCCAGGAGGGGGGAGTGTGTAGTGGATAGACAGAGTAACATTTCAATGAGGCCACGAGAAAGAACAAAGTGGAGGTAAAAAGCAGGTTCATTATGCCAGAGGTAGGTAATGCTGCATTGAGCTGTTTTGAGCCAACAGGATTTTTTGAGCCAGCAGGGATCATAGTGTGGTCAGAATAGGTCACCGTTTGTTGCCACGTGTAGCAGTGTTTGCAGAAGGATGCAGTCCCCAGTCACCTCTAGTCAAACTATAGTCTAACTATATATTCTCATTTAAAAGCTCACTTTAAGATACCTCACTATATCATGCTAATGCAGGGGGGGGGGGGTATTGGTTTTATACAGCTAAAACAGTCACATGACCCTCCCCCCTCCCCAATAAATCAGCTCGTTCCAGTTGGTCAATTAGCAGTACACAGTTGAGAGGGGAAAAAAACCCACCTTTTGATATTCAAACATACCAAATTATCAATACTAAAGGCCGCTGGGTAAATCTTTTAAAACAGGACTTGCAGATCAGGGATATACTAAATTATCAATACTAAAGACCGCTAGGTAAATCTTTTAAAACAGGACTTGCAGATCAGGGACATACCTGTGAAGAGAATGCAATTAGATCCAT